>BMAW01034198.1:0-34228 GCA_019974015.1 Nephila pilipes
AGAGAGAGAGAGAGAGAGAGAGAGAGAGGGAGATAAATAAATAGACTACACGTACACACGCGAAGTGTTTCGCAGCACTAGAGTTACAAATTTCTAGGAGAGGTAGGTATACCTAGAAGACTCAGAATAACTTAGAAATACTGAATCAGAAAAGTCACGCATGTTGTAGAGAAAACAGAAAACACAAGAAAGGAAACAAATAAATGAATATACGATTTATTATTCAATGAACATCAATAAAAGTAATGCTATGTGTTTCCGAGTTGTCTAAATGTCCCTACTACTCCAAGAAATTTGTAATCCTGGTATAGAATCATTCTGTGAGTATCTGCACACTGCCTTTGGATACCACATTTCAAACAGGAATATATGGAAGAGCAGTTAATTCCAGCAGTTAACTCATGGAATGCCACATCCTTGGTGCGATTCTGAAAATCGTCAAATTGGTGAGTTATAAGGGTGAAAATTTAGGTTCGTCGGGTACGATGAGCATATTTAAGTAGTGAATGCAGGGTTGCGATATTTGGTGACTTATCACTACCAGATGTTTTCTTTGCTAATACTTGTAGACTAAATCATTACTTTTGATAGCATTTCATTCCTGTTTGTCCCCATGAGATGGTATAGATTCTTAGGAATGTAGTTTATTAATTTTTTTTTTAATTTCTTGAGTGAAAAAATATAGATAGATTGTGTGGGATAGCTCATATGCGCTATCTGAATAACGCAAGTACGAAGCGAAGAATAGGAGAATTAAAGCGGAGAGGGAAAAAGAAATTGTTTATGTGGAGAAAACCAAGAAACTAATGTGTCTTTTATGTCAAGTAACAATATCATAATAATCTTAAGAGACATTGTGAATCAAATTATTGTTCTTTCAACCAACAATTTCCTGCTGGTTGTGCATTAAGGCGAACAGAAACATTGTATTTAAAAGCAAAATTAAATAAAAGTTGTAAGCATGCAGATACCCATGAAAAGGAGTGTGAAGCGTGGCGTACCAGTGGCGCCCCTATTGATGATAACTGAAGCAGCGCTCTGCTTAATATCGTCCACCAGAACTTTAGCTAAACCTTTATCCAATTTTTGAATTAATTTTGTAAAAATCGAAGTCATCTGCTCTCCAAACCGTCTCGATTGGGGAGTGAAATAATGTCAGTTGTCAAAATGTGTAATGGAAATAACATAATTTAATAGCTTTAATTTCTTTTCAAAATCATATGAAGAAATTTTTTGAAATCCTGCTCTCAAATATTCGAAACACGATCTATACTTTAGAACGAGATAAAAATTTTAATTACTTGTAAAATTTAACATAGCGAAAAAAAAATGTCGCTTTAAAACATCATAAGAGGAAATGAATTTATTTTCTTTCAAAAACTTCCGTACTTTTTTCCCAATTGACTTTCTTTTTTTCTGGCATTTCTAATTTCCGAAGGAATCTATTTTCAATATTATATTTAAGGTCAATGCTGTAGTAATAATATGTAAAAACAACTTTAAAATTTTGAAGTTTCATCATTCTTCAACAGAATTTTAAAAATTAGCTTTCGTTATTTTCATGTGAAATACTAGAAAACATGTTTTTCCTTTAAGTAAAGAAATAATTGTCTCCATTTTTTCTATAACCTTATCGGAATTACCTAACGTTTAAGGTAGACATTCATTGTTATCACTGTCTCGAATTCAGTACAAAATGAAAATAAAAATTTTGTCATTCTTACTTCTCAAATTCATTTTCAAATCTACTTTTTCAGACATATGAAAAAAATAAAGCGTCATTCCTATTTACGTGGCACTTTCTTACCGTGGAGCTCATAAAAAATTGACATATAAACTATTAGAGCATTGATTGAAAACCTTTGAAATGATCTCTGAAAACCTTGTGAATCAGGATACATATTTTCAATTTTTTATATGTATTTCAGTCCGCGCTAAATTCAATTGTACAACGCGTTTAATTCAATTGTAGAAATTCTAACGTATCGTATTATTTTTTAATTTTCAAATAACATTCCAAAATCATGAAAGAAAATACAGGAAAAATCTCAGTAAAATTGCAAAACGATTGATTGTTATTCAAAGAATAATATCATTTATGAAATTGTATGACTTTATTTGTTTTTGTTTCTGTTTTTGGGTATGTCAAGAATCCAAAAAGGAGATTAGATAATGAAGCGTATTCCATAAATAACAGGGCATTGGAATGGGTTTTAAATGTATTATAGCGAAGGAATAAAATAAAATTAAATGTTCTAAAATTATAGCTATGTTATTGGACCATTTTCGGATTGTAATTTAAACTGAAATGTATAGGTGCTACATCTCCCTTTTTGTCACCAAATGTGAAGTGCTGGATCGGGTTTGAAATGCTGGAATGGATCCAGGCAATTGGAAAGTATGTTTTCTCCAAATAAATGCAAATTTTATTTTTAAACTCTCTTGAAAATAACATGAAAGAAATTCCTTTTGATAGGAAGTGATTAACACACATCTATATGAACACACCAATGCTAAATTTTTTCAATCACGGCAGTTCAAAGTTCTAATTACGCACTTATACTCCGTGCACACTATCTGATACACACAATGATCCATCTGTGCACAACGCACAAATATTACTAAGAAATTTTTACTTTTGTCTAGAGGCATATTTTTGTCGCCAATTTCGTAGACTTGGTGACCAAATTTGTCACCAAATCCGTTGCCATCGTCATACCCTACATCAGAGGCATTCAAACTTTTAAACTTCGGGGAACCCTTTGAGCTTACTACTTTCTTAAATGAACTCCTTGATCAAAGAGAAGAAAAATAGGATATCGAAGGTTTATCCTACTTAAATTTATACAAATATTACTGTATCTCTACTTTATCATAATAGAAACATTTTAATAATATAATAAATTAGGAGAGGAGAGGTTTTCAAAAAAAATATATTCTATGAATAATAAACAAAAGCAACGATATTTTAAATTATAACAAATTAATAAAAATAATTTTTTTCATGGCTGCTTTATTTCTTTATTACAAGTATTTTTACGTCTGGAACAATTGTTAAAATCTGCAATCTAATATCATCTTCAACATCTAATCTGTTTTCAAGATTTTCGCAGACGTATGTTGAAACATACGACATAGGATGTTTCACAGCTTTTTTGGAAATTTCAGGATATTCTTTCCTAATATCAATTCAAAAATGCATAATATCAACTTGATTAAAATTTAGTTTCGATTGAATGTCGATCCGTGTATCAAATTGTTTTTCTTTTTCTTTTTTTTTTATTGAGAGTTTGAAGGTGTCACAGTCTTGAGAAGCAATTTGAACCTAAGATAATTTTTCTTTTTGAACAAGGAAGTATACAAGAAATGATTTTTGCAGATCTGATTAATGTTGGACCAAACTAATTCTTACATTTTTATCGGGATTAGCGTTAACGTCTATTAAAATTATATGCAAATTAGGAAAGCATTCAATATTATCTTTCAAAATGCAATCTGCCCAAAATTTCAATTTTAAAAGAATAGCGTCAATTTTATTTTTTTCCTTGAAAATAGACAAATAAGTGAACGATTCTTCACCTGAGCAAAGAATGGAGACTATTATGTGAATACTTATTTGTGTATAATGTTACAATCAAACTTCTTTTAAGAGTTCAATCTTTTACAAAAATTAAAATTTTTACTGAAATTTTGGCGTTTTGATTAAACAAATAGTGAACTCTTGCGGAGCCTCTGTCAAATTCCAGGGAACCCTAGGGTTGTTGAAGTTTTTTATAAATTGAGTTTGTTTGATTTGCCCAGTTTGAAGAACTTTGAAGACCTTTTGCCCTCCATCATGTTCACTGTTATCACTAGAATATCCTTTTCTTTACTGTAAAAATATTTTTATGGCAATCCATGAAATATAGATATTCGTTTACTCGTGAGTTCGCTTACTTCGGAACATTGCGGTTTTTTCCGTGTCTCCCTTTTCATGAAATTCAGCTTAATCTTTGTTCAGATGATGTCAGGACTTGCTGCTAAAAATAGACATTTTTCCCTTTTATTTTATATATCGGGAGATAAACATGCCATGGAATTCCAATTTGTAGTTTCAAACTTATACTCCGAATGAGAGAAGTTGAAAAAATAAGAAAGAAAGGAATCACACACACAAATGGTGTTTGAGCACGTAAAAATGAGGAAACAAGAAGCACATTGGTTGAGTAAGAATCTTTTACAAAAATGGAACCCTAAAATCCCCTGAGAATATTAAGCAGCAGACAGACAGAAGAGAGAAGATAAAATTCCGACTCAGTGGTAAAGAACAGAACATTGTCTTTGAAGAACGCATGGACAGAGAAGTCGGCCATTTCAATATTTTTTTTTTGCTAATGTTACTTTTTTTATTTATTTATTTGCATTTATATGTTTGGATTGGATATGAATCATTAGTTCTCTGAAACTGAAATGCTCTAGCTTGGAGGTACTTGTAAGAGGTTATTTTCGAAATTTGACTGTCATTGCGATGAGCTGTAGTTTAACAATTTTTACTGGTCAAACTTTAAAAGTTATAAAGATTTTTTTGTCCCTTTATGAGTGATATCCATAACAGTTAAGAAAATAATGTTGAAAGATAGTAAATGTAACATATACAAATTTCCCATCGGTTTTGGAATTTATATTACCACTCAATTTATATCAATAATGTAACTCCCGGATTAGTAGCCATTGATCTCTACAACCGTGAGCTAACGGAGTCCAATTGTATTAATATTAAGTTGTATTTTTTACATACCCAGTGTGTGTAAGTGTCCTGCGAATTAAAGCTTAAAAGGAATCTAAAAGAGAAGTTTTTCAGAGAATGATCGAGAACAATTTTCAAGCTAATTTTGCAAACTTTTGTCGCTTATGTATGATTGAACTGCTTAGTGCTGGGAATAATTTCACTCACACAGATATATATATATAGTTGCAAAATTTTGAAGGTATATTGGAGTAAAATCAAGTCTAACTCGAAGGATAACGGCAAATGAGGCTTCATTCACAAATATTCAGAATGAAACCCAGGTATCAGAGCTTGTATAGTAACAGCACAAATAGAAACACAGCACTTGTACAGATTAGTGAGACAGATAGAAGAACAAAAACAGCACTCGAAAAGACAGTCACAATGGTATCAGCAACTTTCAGGTCCACAACTTACTAGTTTGCACAACGAATGAATCTCCGCAGTAATATCCAGCACTTCCAATGCATACTACAACAGTTCTCAGTAGATACATGCCGCAGCTTCTCGAATTTACTCGGGTCCCTACCAACAGTTCCTTGACAAATCCAATCGTCGAAATGCCGTAAGCTTCAAGTCGCACAGAAGAACAATTCGTAGACAGCAAAGACTTTTCCATATCTACCTCAGGATTGAACATAGGTGGAATCATTTCTTCCCTTATAAATGAAACAATTTAGATATGAGGAGAAAACAATTGCCATTTTTTAAAGCTTACAATTTCTGTAAAATTATAATGAAAGGAACATCCAGAACCATTTCAATTTCCAGAAAAAATTTTAGCAGCTGCATATGTCTCTTCCCCCACCCACTGGATAAGCCACTGACAACGTCTCAGGCTCTCAGCGTATTTATACTTGTTCAGACCAGGTATGACGTCACACGGAAAAATCAGGAAAATTCCGTACCTTTCTGCTCAGTCGATACTTCGCCAGGGTTCCAGTATATTCTGAGTTCTACCATTTGTCGTCAAGTTCTCCATCTTTCTCACCAATTCGCTAAAATATTCGCCAAAGGAAGATCAATATTTAATTCAAAATAACGATAAATTTAAAAATATTGAGAAATTTATTGAAAATTGTATGGAGAGTGTGATTATCCATTAGATTTTTTAAAATTTATATATTTTCCTGATAATTTGTATGATGGTCCAAATCAATATTTGCTTAATGTTTCCTTTGGGGAATCTTTAATGGACTCTGGATGCTATTGAAATATGATTTCTGGAATTTGAATTTGACGTCTAAAAGTTTTTCGTATATATTTTGACACTTTTCTAACATATTTATTTCATAAAATGATTTTCGGTATTCACATCTCGAAAAGCGAGAGTTTTTTTTCTGAAGTCTTTTGGATTTTTGAGATTTTGGAAATTGCAGCCTTGTACATAAGGTGTATTAACTTTCAGTACTTTTATGGAATTTTAAAGAACTTTTAAATAAAAAAAAGTCCGCCAGCCAACATTACGATTATCAGGATAACTAGTTAGGGATTTAATTGGGAAGAACTCCTGGACTTTCCCACATCTGACACTGACAGACTCATACTAGATGTGAGTATTAAATAAAGAGACTGATGCTTCTACTTAAGAAGTACGTTTGCTTTAAATGCCAGCGGATAACAGCTGTATAGCGAGAAGCCTTCACTTTCAAACACTGTGCCTCTCACTTCTGGAAACAAATCCGTATACCCGTAATCTTCGTTCTTATTAGAGTTATTTTTTTTGTTCAAAAAAGGATAAGTGAGCAACGGATTGTTGTGAAATTTCACATGAGACTAGAAAACTCCGTTACTGAAACTTTTACTTTATTGAAAGAAGTGAACGGCGTTGTTTGAGTGGTTCAAGCGTTTTCAAGATAGTCGAGAAGTCGTTGAGGATTATTCTAGCCAGGACCGCCCTTTAACGTCAAATACGGATTAAAATATCGAAAGAAATTGGTAATCAGGTTCGAACTGACCATCGGTTAAGTATTCGGGCGATTGTTGAGACAGTAGGAATTGACAAAGAATCCAAATTTTAAAAAACAATTTTAACATGCAGAAAGTGTGTGCCAAAAATGGTGCCTAAAATTCTCAAGTTTGAATAACAAGAAACTCTCAGAAATATTTGTACTAACACTTTGCATGCTATTTAAAAATGACCCAAACTTATTAGACAGGATAATAAAGTGTGACGAAAAGTGGTTTTCTTACTTATGATCCTGAAACGAAACGCCAATCCATGCACTGGAAGAGTCCATCTTCAACGAGAACCGAAAAAGGTTCGAATGAGCAAATGAAAATTCAAATTAATGATGACTGTTTGTTTTTTCGATGTTCATAGGCTGGTATACCTCCACATGGTTCCTGACATTACTACCTTCACATTCTTGCCGAACTCTGTGAAAGAATAAGCGAATACGTTCCAAATTGTCGAAGGACATACCTTACCGCTTTGTCTGTCAAGAGGATTTTGTAAGCCAACTACAGCTTCTCAGAGTTAGATCATCAGCTTTATTCGCCAGATCTTAATCCATGTGACTTCTATCTATTTCCTAAGGTGAAATCTGCATTAAAAGGAACAAAATTTGAGTCCGTTGAAGCTGTGAAGGAGAAAGCAGCATGCATTCTGAAGGAGCTGATGGAAGACTTCCAGCAATGTTTCGAATAATGGAAGTTTCGATCGGAGTGTTGTAAAGATAGAGGAGGAGCGTATATTGAAAGTTGTTATAAGTAAATATATATGAAATCAAAATGAAATGTTTCAAGCATCAGTCTCGTTATTTAACAGCCAGATCTTGTACCTTATTTTGAATACTGAAGAAATTTCTAACAAATAAAATTCATTTGTCGTGATTTGTTGTGTTCTTTTAGGACTTTTTTGCATTTTACTTCTGATCAATTATTTTATTGTTGAAATGTTTATTAAATGTTCCCAATTTTGAAATTTTTTCTTCACTTTCTGTCTTAATTAATAATTATTGATATTCTTATAATATTTGGCATCATCACAAAAACTTGGAGATCCTTATTGAAAAGATTTCTTTAGCCTTTTGCTCTGTAAATATTCACCACATGTATACATATTTCATAGGATCTTTTGAATTGGGGTTTTACATCTATTTCAAATGGACTTTATTCTTCTTATAAGTCTAAATTTAGGTATGATTTATTTTTAAAAAAAATTATTTTAGAATCTTATCGAAAATCCTTAATTGAAACAATTTGGATTAATTTGTTTTTAATTGGGGAATCTTACCTATTAATTCATTTGCTTAATTTTTTATAATTTACATTGTCGAGTGATCCATTTTTTTTCCGAGCAAGATGCACTGTGGGAAGGTTGGTACAGTATAATGTGTTTAATTTCACAATTCAGAACCCAGTCTTAATGTCCACGTTTTGCTTTGTTGGGATATTCAATAAATTTCAATTTTTATTCATGCACACACAATTATTTAATCATTTTTCATTAAATGTTTTTTTTCTTCTTTTGCTTAGGTTTTTGCATTTCATCTGTTCCCCTATTCCTTACGTTGTTCCTCAACAATTTTAATAATTTAATTGTTTCATCTTCTGTAACATATATATTCTTATTTTTTTCTTACGGAATACTTACGAAACTTTGGATGCGTGTGTGAAGAAATAGGTAACTAATCTAAAACTTGTGACTAGTGATGGTAACTTATCTTAACTAGTATAATATATTTAACAGTCATGCTTATTAATTGAGTTTTTTCAACTCTGAATTTTATTACTTTTTGTGGAAATTTCCTTTTGGGGTTAATATATAAAATGCTTTAAATGAAACTGTTAACATTAATATTGATTTAGCCTTTGATTTGAAAAGAAGCATTATTGAAGTAAGTATATCGTGAGCTTCTTTTTAGCATAATCCAATTTTTCAATCAATAGGCAGTTTTTAATAGATGTTTATTTATAGATGAAACTTTATATCTTATAAATTTGACCTATATTATTGTTAATTGAGGTTATATGTTTCTTACTATCTTTAATTGGAAATTTTATAACTGTTCCTATTTCTTTAATTTTTATACTACTATTTTATATTTAAGAGCATTAAAAATTCAAATTTTTAGAAGTACATAAGTGTCAGGAACATTTGTTTCACCTCCGAATACACCATTTAATGTTTTAAAATTTTTAAAGCACCCTTTTATTTGCTGTATTCCATTTTTCGTCTTTTAATTTTTAAAAATTATTTAGATCTGAGATCCGATTTCTTTTATTTATAATAATATTTCAAATGCTTTTCTTGGTGGAGAAATACTAAATTGTGCAAAGAATCCCGAATTTTGCAGCAGATGTGATAGAATTTCTATTCAAGAGCAGCGCAGCATGTTAAAAACGACAGAAAATATTTGATAAATAGCTTACTTTTACAGGATTCTTAAAGCATGAAATCCCGTCCGTATACCAACGTTCCATTAACTTGGACACCGACGGAACATCATGGGAAAAACATGAAAAAATTTAAAAAAGTTATTGAAGACAAGTATCTTGTAAAATTAGGTGAGTATTTTCTCTTTTCTGTTTCTTTTATTCAATTATCATCGAATATTTTTGTCCCCTAAGAGCCTCTATATATTAATGAGAAGCAGTTGTAATAAAGATAAGACACAGTAAGAGATATTAATATATTAACTTAATGTTGGTACCTCTAATGCGTAAAAAACTTAATACATTAAATAAGCTACACTCTCTGCACGCAGCCCTCTTTCTAGAATGGATGTATCATAAATGGTTTAAACAAACCAATTAAATATAGTTTTTACAAAATACTTTAATTTTATAAAAGTGAAATTGGCGTTGTTCTCATATGCATTGTAGGTATAGAAATACTACTTTTAAGAGAATAATAGATTTTATTTTAGTTCCCTAAAATAATATATGTATTTCAAACTGATTATGTGCTATCTGAATTAATATTTATGAAAAAATTTAATCAAGCTATTTAAATTTGTTTTATTTCTAATAAACATTTTTTTTACCATTGCTTCCATTAAGAAAATGGAGAATTTTCTAATCTACTATGACGACTAATTGTAAACTCTTTTACGTATTAAGACTGTTTAAATTCTCAAAATAAAATTATTATAAAGAAAAAGCTAAATTGGAAGATAAAATACTACTGCAAATGCTACTAAAATTATCATAATACTATTAAATAATTATAAAAAAAAATTCAGAACAAAAGTTATATGCAAAGTTTTGCAAAGAACACATTAAGTCACCCAAGGTACGCTTTAATTTATAATTATTATTAAATTATTCAATTCAATATAAGAATTAAAGTCAACAATGAACTATTGAGAAATCGACAATAGTAAACTTTTCCGATATTAAAATTAACGGAACTGATAAATTTTTAAATTAAATATATTTAAGCTACATGTAATTAAAATTGAAGCAAATGATAAGAAATTGAAAAGTGATCTTGCTAAAAGTGATCCAACTAAAACGATATCCCCCTTGGGTGGTTAATTAATATTTTTCAAAAATTGTTGCAAACTAAACGAAGTTCAAGATGTATGATACAAATTAAATAATATTCATTTCACTTCTGATTACAAATACAAAATAATTATCGCTTAGCAATCCTATATAAGTATGATTCCTACCAAAATAAAACTCGACTCTTATTCTTTTCTTTCCTTAAATAAATGAATAATTTTGCCCAAGAATGTCAGCATTTTGACTTGCATTGCCGTTTTCTGGAAAGTAAATTTCCTGATGGTCACGCTATATATATATATATATATATATATATATATATATATAGACGAAAAGATAGCTGTAGAATTAAATAACGAAGAAAAGGCGTCACAAAATTGCTGTCTTAAGACTCCTTTAAAAAAACGAAAGGCTTAAAAATAGCTTCAATTAGGTCACTCCTTATTCTGTTTCTTGTAATGAATGTGAGATTTTAAACAGAAAGGACTATGCTTCAGTGTTATGCTGTGAAATAGAACGCCCGTCTTTACTTCATCGCGAGACGTGGCACAGGATTTGGAAGAACGAATCCAATTAATGCGTCAATAGTCTGACATTCCAGGTTTAGTTTAATGCTAAATGGATTTCTAAAGGAGATTTTTTTTGCATTAATTATTCTTAAAATTTGCAGGTGACTATGAGGACCTGTACAAGTGGTCCATTGAAAACATTTGTGAGTTTTGGGCAGAGATTTGGGACTTTTTAGGAGTCATTTTTTCCAAAAGATTTAATAAGGTAAGACATTTGTATGGTTCCAATTAAGTGTACAAATTAAGAGTTTTGTTATCATTATGAATCAAATCCGAATAGCTTTCTTGATTGGAAAAAAAGATGGATCATGAAAAAGTATTTTCTACAATTTAAATTTAGAATTTTGTGAATGTTTCGCTTACTAATTTTCCGAATGAATACATCTGTGAATATGATTCGAACTAAGTTTCTGAATTTTATAAATATGAACCGTTGAGCATTTTTTTTTAAATTTTAATTTTTAATTTGTTTCTTTAGACGCAATTTGATATGATTTGGATGTGAGATTTCCAATAAACATACTTTTACATTATCGCATTACAGCAAAATGCAGAAAAAGATCTCGATGCAACGCTTGTACTCGTTTTTTTTTTTTTAAATAAGTGCCGTTTTTAAATTTGACAGCAGCTGCAGCACTACTACCGCTATTCAACGCAGATGTACTGAGTACCTTAATCTGTTGATTAATAACAGACGCCAGCATCCGTGCGTATTTACGTTTGTGTGTGAGCATTTAAGATGCTTCACACAATAGAAAATTACCCCGATTGTGAAATACGTAATGTGATTCATTTTCCGCTGGCAAAAGCTGCCGAAATTCATCGGAAGATTATATATGCGCATTTAGAACACGTTATGATCGATGTAATGATAAGAAAATTTATGAAAGCATTTAAGTTGGGAATGGAGTCATTCAATATCCCTCCCCCCCCCCCAAAAAAAAAAAAAAAAAGCAAATCTCAAGCAAATGATTTCAGTACTCAAAATCATGCGTACTATGTTTTGAAATAAGTATGGAAGGTGTTGCTTATGTATGTTTTGCAACACAATGAATTTTGAAACATACTCATATATTGTGACACCTCAACAAAACTGCATCATGCAATTCAAAATAAAAGACTTTTTCTGCATGACAATGACTGTCATGGCTCGTTGAATCTGAAATCTCAATGTCTCATATGGTTAGAAATAACATGACTCCCTTCAGTATGGCCCCGATCAAGTTCGAGTGATTACTACTTGTTCCTCTACTTGAAAAAGAATTTTGGCGGTCAGTGCCATGATGACGATGATGATATCATAACGGGTAGCTGCAGTGGTTAGGCCATTAAGGGGGTAGATTTCAATCATGATGGAATATAGAGCTTCATTGTACGATATGACATGGGCCTTAATAGGGAAGATAATTATGTTGAAAAGTAGATTAAGTTACAAGAGAACGCTTTCTCTAATAAAAATTAAATAGTAGACAAAACTGCACTTTTTTTTTAAATATCAAAACGGGACTCAATTAAAAAAAAACACGCTGTACCGTAGCCTCTAGATAACCCCCCGTCAGAAATATATGTATTGAACTTCCGTTTTTGTTTACCGACTCCCCATTCAAAAGGCGTAATGAAAGGGTTTATTTCTCCAAAGTGGGCAATAAATAAGCCACACCTGTGGTCAGTTACTTTGGTGCATTCATGAACACATGACTCTGGTGTAGAAGAGATGACCCACCTTTGTGAGGAATTGTGAACTGTGACAAGGGGATTTAGGGTCTATCTGTTTGACGTCCGACTTGTGGCACCAGCGTGCCCCTGCATCAAACTGGATATTGTTCGATAAGAACTAATGGTGGGGGGGGGGCACAGAGGCGGAGGTTGTCTTTGAAAGTCATTGACCGTCCAATCAGAAATGAAAATGAATCGAAGGGAGCGTAACACAGCCTTACCATGATGTTTAAAAGGGACGTTGAAAAACAAAGAAAGGGGCGAGAGGTGATCTTGCAAGGAGTGAGAGACAGAGTTTGCGATTTATCTATTCCTCTCCTCGTGCTAGTTAGGTGAACTTTATCTCTTAGTGACTGAACTCATATTGATCTATTTCTATTCGTGATATTTTGTTCGTGACATTGTGCAAAAAATAACAAGGCGAAAACTCTTTGTAACTCCAGTATAACTCTTAATAATTATAAACAAAAGAAGCAATTTTACTTAAGCTGCGTGATCATTCACGCTACCGAAACATTCCACAAAATATGAGGTCACTACGTTTCCATGCGAATAGAATATTTATACCAGGAAATTTAGGAACACGCAATTATAAAATACGAGTATTGTTTCCCCACTCAAAACAAAATTTTTAGATGAATGTTTATAATGGAGAGAAATGAAATCTTTAAAAGTGTTTGTTAGAAACACAAAGGAATTAATTGATAGATAATTCAAAACTAACATTTTCAAAAATGCATGCTGCATTTTCGAAATATTACACAACCATTTAATATATTCAATGCCTGTTCTACTACTGATACTGGTTATAAGTTTAAGTAACTATTCTGTACAAACACACAGGCATGTCTCATTTTGAAGTATCTTTTACTTGAGTAATGCTTCTTATTCTTTCTTCACCAGGTGGTAGATTTGCATATTCCCATGAATGAATTTCCAAAGTGGTTCGAAGGAGCCGAACTCAATTACGCAGAGAACCTTTTGAAATACAGGGATGACCGAATAGCACTCTTAGTAGACGGTATGAATTTTATTTCGTAATTTTAAACTATCTTTTAATGTATATATTAGAACTTTTCTTATATGTTTGATTCCAAGTCATTACAAGTTTGAATCTCACTGAACTCCAATCACATTAAATAACTTTTTTCTTTGACTCGCCTCATAATCAATTTCGACACCGAAAGGGTACCCTTGGGTACCTTTTCGAAAGGGTCTTTTGAATTGAATAATTAGTTAATGTATACAATCTTGCAAAATGTTTTACTGAAATATATTTATACATATATTTATACAAAAATCGATATAAAAATATTGACAGTAAAAGTAATAAAAACTTTCATTCAAATTAATAAATAATAAAAAATTTCAACAAGAATTTAAGAGAATTAATTTACATAAAATGTTTCTGAAAATCGTTCACGGATGCACTGTATATTGTGCTTTTTTTCATTTGGAATACAAATGCACAGATTTCTTGGATTATCAACACTAAAAGGGCGATGTAAATTTGTTGAAAAACAGAGCTCAAATTGGTTAGTAACTGCCCCTGATAATGACTGACCTTTCCTCTTTTTGATTAGTATGGCGAAAGCTAAGCGAACCGGAAGTTTAATTTCTTGTAACTAAAAAGCATTTCTTCAATGAATACTGAAATTCGTGGAATTAAAACTTCTTCTCCTTGGGAACATCCAATTAGAGAATTATTACTTCTATAATGTAACGGTGAAATTTTTCACTCCAGATCTCGGTATGTCCATATTTCTTTAGAACATTATTGGTGTTGCAACTTTAAGGGTCCTCTTTCTCTTTGACCAAACCACTCATGTTTTTGGTGATTTTGTTAAGTATTTATTAAAATGCTTACAGCAAGTTCTTGAATTGAGTTCAGCAATTGCCAAAATGTATTTCAGATTATAATAAGTTGAGTATTTGGGTCATCCAGAATTATTCCATAGCTAAATTGTAGCTGTTGTGAAAACGATCGTATTGTAGATTCACTTTGAAGTTGACCTCTTGTGATTTCGATTAATGATAATTGTTAACTTCATGCCTAAGTATAGTTGATTTGAAGTAAGTGTTTAGTTCATCAGATGGCCTTAAAATCGGAGAAACCGGCAGAGTCTGACGAAATATTCTCCAACCAACACAACAATTACTTTCCCTGAGAGAGAGAGAGAGAGAGCTAATGATTTCCTCGCAGATCTTCAATGAAACAGATGTCGTCTTTTTCAATATTTATTATTATTTGCGGAATTCTATTGTAGGCTTATCTTTTGTACGGAATTAGGATAATTCTTTCACTGTTATATATAATTGTAATTCATTGATGTCCTATTTATTCTCCTGAATAATTTCTTGCTTAATATTGTTGGTGTTATTCCGTTGCGGTGAAAGAGATACAGAGTAATCTGTGCGAGGTATTTTACAATCATTAAAAAACAAAGGTCTTCTAGAACATGATTACAAATATCTTGTAAAAATTCAATTTTTAAATTTATATTTTATCATCTGAGTCTATTAAGTTTATCTTTATTGAAATTATGTTTGTGCTTTATCCACAATTCAAATTGATTTGACCCAGATAAAGAAGTCAAAAGGATGCTAAAAAGATATCTTTGGCCCATCGAATAACTGTTGCTTAAGTCATTGCCCCATGGCATTGATCCTATCTTCTGGGATTATATTATTAATATTTTCTATTCTATTATTAATATTCTCTGTAAATCATTCCTCATTTTCAATATAATGGCTGAAAACATAAGACACCATTTGACTTTTTTGAAGGTATAGCGCAAATTGCCATTATTTGACTTCCAGAACAAGTGAACTATATCTTTATAATTACTGAAGTAGAATTCGTTCTTAAATTTTTCAATAATCGACTTATCACCTCAATACTCACTCTGTTCCGAACCCATTTGTTCTTAAGACCTAAATCTTAACAATCCTTGATTAAAACATAATACTCTGAAGAATGAGAAGCACTAATTATAAGAATGTAGATAATAAATGTGTGCTCTACATAAGATCAAACTCTGAAATAACCAAGTTCCATGAATCATATCTTCAACAATACTGTTTTATTACTATACATTATGTACTTGTACTCAAGCTAACTCATTTTTACAAACTAATTTTAAACTTGCTAATTTCATCATTTCTAAAATGTTTTTGAGGAGATTTTTTGTTTACTCCAGAATCTGTAATAAGAGCTTCAATTGTAAATGTTAAATTTTTTCTCATTCATTTGGTCCTTATATTAATTCTTTTCCCATGTCTATTTCGTCACTTCCTATTTCTCTTTCTTTTATTATTTTACGAATAACAACTTGCTTTTCTGATTGAAAATGATCTTCTACCTCAAATAATTTTTCTTCTTCCGTAATCTTAAATTATAAACTGTAACATAATACTCTTTGAATAGAGGATAAAATTCTTTTTTGAATAAAGGATTAACATTCTATTTTGAATAGAAAGTTTTCAAAACATTCTCTATAGATTGTTTTGAATATTCATTTGTTTGAATATTCAAAACATTCTATTTTGAATAGAGGATAAATTTCTTATTTCGCCGAGTAACAAATATCTATGAAGTTGCAAACACATTTAACAATGTTGCAACAGACGTCAAATATTAAATTCGTAGTAAAGTTTGCTAATAATAAAGATTTCGAAACATACAGAAATATTTTTTTTAATTTTTTGTTCTTTATTAGGTCCTATTATTTTAGAGAATATGATGCGTGAAATTTTTTTTGTAGCTCATGAAATTTCCTTGGATTTCAAAACTTTACATATGAAATTAAAAATAACGGGATAGAAAATAATTATAAAGTAAAAACAGTTGTAGAAATTCTATTTTGTGAAACTATTTAATAATTACTTTTTTACAGTATGTCATATTTTTTTTCTTAGGTGAGGAATCAGATACGAAAACATATACTTTCGCCCAAATGTACGAAGAAACACGACTGTATGCTGCAGCGTTTCGTAAATTTGGTCTCAAGAAAGGAGACATCGTCGTTTGTAAGTAATTTTCTCGCACTAAAAACCTTGAAAAATTCAAGGAATTTTCTTAAACCAAAAGAAGCAGGAATAGTTTGTTTTTTATTTGCAAAACACTAAGCATAACGAAAAATATTGAAAACATAGAATTAAAAATTGATAAGTGTCATGAAATAATATTATATTTTTATAAAAAAAAAATCATTTTAAATGGGAGTATCGTAAAGTTTTAATCATTGCTAAGAAATAACCAGAGACTTATAGATATAGATTTAGTCGGCATGTAAATTTATCCTTATGAACATAATGTTGTAAATTATAGCTATCCTGGCTGATTTGTTAGGTTGCACGATGCCGTAAATTAAACTATCCCACAGTACGGAGAAAATAAGAGTTCAATCTGTTGATTTCTACAATAACGATCTTCGAAAGATAAGAAACACTGGAAGAAATGTATAACTCTGTATGATGACTAAGTGGGAAAGAATAACAAATAAAAATTAAGTTTATGTTTAGATTTAAGATAATAATCCGGGATAATAATTAAGAATTTACGATATTGTGAGTTAATTCAATCTATGGCATCCTCAAAACAACTAAACCAACGATAATAATCATAATTTGCAACATTGTGTATGTATTCATTAATAAACACGCAAAATAAATTTTAACTAGATGTTTCAGATATCTTTAGTTATAATTAAAATTTTACGACACCCTCTCGTATTTAAATTACAAACCAACCCCACAGATCTTATTTTCAGTTATTTAATTATGTACGTATGATTTTATTCAGTCTTGGCAATTCAGTTTCTTCTAGTGATCGTATGTTAATTTCACAATATTGTTCATGACTGTATGCAATCAAATGTAGTGAATTACCTTTTCTAGTTTTTGTATATAAGATTCTTTTCAGAAGAATCAGTTAAAGAAGAAATTAAAGGAGACCAAAATATCTTTCCAGTCTATATGATATTAGTCCCAGGATTTATAAAGTAATCGATGTGCCGAATTTAACTTTTAATACTCAGAATTTAAAGTTAGATTTAGACTTTAAAAAAAATATGTTGTATTATGTTTCCCTCAAGGAAAGGCTCGCTGTTTTCTAGCTGAGCGTTTCTTAATGTGTTTTTAAACAAAAAATGCTATTAAGTTACAGCTTTAACTAATACATGTCGACCCTGCACAGCTTCTAGAGAGGCACCACCAGTATAAGTAATATTAAATAACAGACATTTACACATATTTTAAATGCTGTCTGAAATGTATTTCATAAAACAGGTAAAAACGGTAAATAGGCTATTTTGTTGCTGTATTTAATTTTTTTTTTCACTTTTAACTAGTCAAATATATAATAGATTGCATTAAGCCAAATATTTTAAACTTACTTCCGCATCAGAACTATTCCTGTTAAAATGTGATGTTATATATGGTTATATCAAGCTATAGAAATATTTGAGCATTTGAAAACTTCTTTGGAGAGTTCAGTTAAAGTAGAAAATATTTAAAAAATGATCTTTTAGCATTTATTAAATAAAGGGACAATTTATCTTCCTTCTTTCCAAGACTTTGAGATGAATGTAACCCTCATTGAATATTTTTTGGAAGATTGTAATTTTTAATTTCATGAATTGGAATAAAAGTTATGAATACTAAAACAATAAGCCATTTATGTTAGAATAAAGTGTTTCTGATTGAATATATCTTTAACATTGCTGTTATGAAAAAGCTAATAATAATTGTAAGCAGTCTATGTTATGTGTAATCCAAGAAATAGTCCTTAGTTGATATTCTCTTGTTTATTCACATTCACACACATAAATATAAATGGGCGAAGAATACATAACATTTATGAAATTAACACACTTAAAAATAATAATGATTTGCGAGCTGTGTCTATTTCCACAAGGTAAAAATGAACACTTCAGATGAGTAAAAATACATAGCAACTCACTCTCTCGTTATTTTTACAAAAAAGGTGCATACAACGTCATCTATAGGTGGCAATAATTAAAACATTTAAAATACGAATAAGAAAAACAATTATAAACATAACAGTTACAAGAACAACAATTATGTTAGCTTATAGATTATTTTTTTAAAAAATTCTTACATTGGTATTAAATACAACACACACTTAATTTAAAGTATCATAATATTTATAGACCAAAGTTTCATATAATTAACATTTGCAAATTTTTGAGAAACAATAAAATAATTACTGATCCTGGAATATGAGTTTCATATTCCAGCACTTGGATGTGTCTTGTTTATATTACGACTAAAATGAGTAATATTAGGATAAACCTCATATAATATGACACATCCGAAATCACGTATGGCATGCGTCTCTAATTTAATCATGTATGACATGCGGAACCAAAAGGGAGAAAATTAAGAGACCAGCCCCTCAGTACTTTTACTTACAATAGAAAGACTATTCTATACATAATTAAAGGTAAGAATACACCGCATTATCTTCATGAATACTTTGAATTTTTTTAAATGAAAATTTTCATCTTTAGAGATGGTCATAAATGCTTTCCAAAAATAAATATTTTTTAACCATTCATATTTTAATTCATATAGATTTTAAATTGTGGCATTGTTCAATATTAAATTTGCAATGCTCCTTCGTTATTACTTTATTCTGTTGTCAATATTAATTACTTTATTAATCTCCAATAATTAGAAAGTCGCAATGTGATGATTACCAAGTTAATTTATTCAGACCTATGAATTAATAAATTCAATCATGAACCTCTCAAATGTCTCTATCCGTGTCATATCTAACATTTAATGTAATAACTTAGTACTTATCTTTCGAACTAATTGTGTTCGAGTGCTTAGAAGATTTATAGATGAGGGTTCGAATCCTTGATACTTTTCTAGATTCTCTCTTTGATCATTCCTTCACCTCTTTTTTCAGAGCAAGGATGATACAGTTATCGCGCTTTCAAAACTTCAATTCACCATCTCTATCACTAACTGAACTACCAACCCTCGTATTTAACGCTTCACTGCTTATATACGTGTAAATAATTTCTTTTTTTCTAGAATAATACATAAATAATTACCTTAATCCCTCCTTGTCAAACAATTTTAATCTGATTTTTATAAGTCACGTTTCAATTATTGGGAGATATATTCAATTCGACCAAATTCCTTTAAAATCAATAAAGTATTAGTTGAAGGGGAAACGTGACAGAGCCCTCCACAAAAGTTGCTCACAGTGATACAGATATTGTGATTTATTAATACACATGTTCAGTTTACCTGCTTGAAAGACATTGAAGTTAATTTTTAGGAAAACTAAGAAATTTGTAAGAAAAAACAAAAGGACGATGGGATTGTTATGTTAAATCTTAATAAAATGAAATGTATCTCGAAGTATTTTGATTAATCAATTATACTTCACTCAAATGCCGGTTTCTTATTACTTAACCGAATACTTTGCACCATCTCAAAGAAATATTTTAAAATATTGCTACAAACGTCAACAGGTCACATGTCGAACAGAAAAGAAGTGGTTTTCGCCACGCAGGCTGTCATCAGCATCGGAGCCATTTGGACAGCGGCTCTACCCATGCTGGGAGCCCAGGTAAGAGAAGACACCTTTCTTTTTGATACATGTTCTCAACCAAAATAATATTTTAATGATGGTCATTCAAATGCATTAATGTTAACAAATTTATGATTCGAAGACAACTATAGATTCTGCACATGCAAATGAATTAAAATGTACATAGTCTAGGGCTTGTGCAATATTAAGGAATGTCCGCAGAATCTGAACACTTTCAAGCATTGTTAAAGTATATCTTTAAAACACTCTTTTCGTCGTTGGCCACGGTAGCCTAGTGGTCATGATACTGGATTCGTGGCTGGAGGTTTTTGTTCAGTCACGGGTTCTAGCCTTTCCCTCTAAAGGGCTGCCGTGTAGCCGAGGTTGATAAACGTTAAATCTGCCGGGGCCCGAAGTCCTCCCGTAGGCGGGGTGAGGAAGTTGGAAGAGGGATGCCTGCTCCGGTGTCGTCCTCGTCACTTAGCCAAGGCTCA
Organism: Nephila pilipes; assembly: GCA_019974015.1. Taxonomy (NCBI): domain Eukaryota; kingdom Metazoa; phylum Arthropoda; class Arachnida; order Araneae; family Nephilidae; genus Nephila; species Nephila pilipes. The sequence goes on from BMAW01034198.1 coordinate 20,572, forward strand.
AAATTACGAGGTCTATCACCAATAGCCCTCGTGTTGCTTCTAGTGCAATGTTAATAAAAACTAAGCAATTCCGTCCATAACTTTGTGGCCATGGTAGCCAGGTGGTCATAGTTTCGGATTCGTGCCGATGGTTTTCTTTCAGTCACGGGTTCGAGCCAAAGACCCGCCGTGTTATCGGGGTCCAAAGTCCATCCGTTGGCGTGGGTGAAAGTTAGGAAAGGAAGTGTCAGCTGAGGTATTGTCCTCGTCTTTTGACCGAAGTTCAAAATTACGACGTCCGTCGCCAATAGCCCTCGTGTTGCTTCTAGTGTAACGTTAATAAAAACTAAACCATAATTGAACCAAACCGTCCATAACTCTGACATAAACAATTTGATGACCTAGAAAAACAAAATCTGCATTTATTACTCTGTTTCTGCTTATAATTGAATGGTTCGTATATTTACCACCTTTTGAGTATCGCAATTTCGTATCTTTGGAATATTGTTTCTATAAAATGAGTAAATTATAGCTGCCATTATTTTAACTGCTATTATAGAATTACTACTGTTACATAACACCCTTATTACATGTAATCACTTATCCACTTTAACGCGTTTTTTATCATTTTATGCAATAACGTATTTGTTTTTAAAAATATTTTTACAGCTTGGTTCGGTCCTATATTAATATCGTGAGTCGTAGGTTCGATCCCTGATACCACTAGAGACCAGCCTTGTGGCACGTCTAATGCACGTTAAATCTGTCGAGATTCCAAACTCTACCATTGTACGACATTGAAATTCGTAGAGAGAGTAACGGCTCAGGTGTCTTCCTCGTCCTTGACTGAGGTTCAAAATTACGAGGTCCGTCAACGAGACCTCTCGATTTGCTTCTTAATGAGACGTCAATAAGCAATCACATCACTCTTATATTGTTATCTTTGATAATCACTAAGACTTCGTAATAAAGATCTCTCAAATATTTCAGAAAATATTACATTTGCATGGTCTTTAATTATAAGGCTTTCAATATGAAAATTTTAGGATACCTGATATTGTAATGAAATGTTTCAATTCTTTGGTTACCGAATTAAAAAAAAGTATTAAAACCACATTTTTTTAAAAACTTAATCTTGTGTTAGAATATCAAGATATATGCTGATTATTCACTGTATTAAGGCTTTTCAAATGTAATTAATGTTAACTATTTAAGATTAAGATGCATTATTAGATTATTATGTTGGCCACACTTTCATGAAAAAGTTGGTAACGGAAAAATCGATATGACCTTTAAAACGTGTCTTCAATGCAATGATCTGTAAATACGTTTTAATTAAAAATATGTGCTTCATGTGTGAAATTTAGTCTTTTAAATCTTTGTATTTGAAGCATTTGGCGAATATATCCCTGATTCATATTCTTGAAAAGTTTCTTTAAAACATGTTTGCAGAGAGTTCTTTCAATCAAATAAATTAAGAAAATAAGCGTAACATTGTAGCTTGGTCTACAATAAGAGATAACTTTACCAAAACGAGAGAGTAAAAAAAGTAAAATAATTAAAAGATAACTGTGACAGGAACACACACACACAGCAAATGAATTCACAGAAGATAACTATGACAAGTATATACAGAAAAATGAAATTTCAGTTACTTTATAAACTTTCTTCATGTAAGGAATGTAATGAATTTAAAAAATTGCTAATAATAATTTAACAATCCCAAAACAGTAACAAAAGCAATAATATACTATAGTCAATAATGTGCTAAGCAATAACATACTTGGGTTAAAAGCAATAATATCCAATAAGTACTTATATTTGAAGACAGGTGCTCTCATTAAGGTAAATTGTTTATACCATTGAATGCTGCTATCTATTAAATGGAGCCGAAACTAATTTGACATTGATTCATAGGTTAGTTTTGATTTTATAGTCATTTGCTGCCAAATCAAAATTTTATTGATGCCATGCCGAGTTGTCGACGTCATGATGAATCCAGTTCTCTCCATTGATGAGACTTGGATTCTTCATTATGCTCCAGAAATCAAGAAAAATCAAAACGCTGGTGTGTTTCTGGTGAATCTTTTCCATAAAAAGGCGAAGATGGTCTCCTCGGCCGAAAAATTTATGATGAAGAATTTTCGAGGGACAAAAGACTACATGATCATGAATACGAGTAACTGAGATAAAGACAGCTGTCTAGTGAGTCATAATTTTTATTAAAAACAAACCCTTTTCAATACTACGAGCACCATATCTAGGAACTTTTAAGACCTTATTGAACGACAATAGTCAAATGTATTCTTAAGAAATATACGTTCTAATTTCGTTAAATATAAGAATTCATTTTAAATGTTCTTTATTTTTCAATCCAATTTTCAGCCTCTAGTAGTGGCCAACTTAACGGTTGACAAGGAATATGTCTATTGGATAGCTTGCTTTGCAATTTTAAACAAAATAAGAGAAAACGCCCTAGTTCTGTTTCGTACCCTTTGAATGATGAGGAAAACAAGTTATATTTTTATAATTGTTAAAAAAATTAAACAATGGCTAGTAAAATTACTTTTTTATTCAAAAATCTCTCATGATTGACTACAGCAACTTAGGACATCACACTCAACACCATCGATGCCACTTCTCCTCTGCAGATTTCAATTTCAGAATACAAACAAAAATTATTCGCGACAGTAACGCCATCTATGAGCGTGAATATATAACATACTCCCCACCTTGAAACCCCAGGGTTTCAAGAAGTTCACTAACAAACAGTATTACAACCTTTACACAATTAGTAAAAACACAAGATACACAATAATCGATACATATATATAAGAAACAATAATACAAAACTCATATTTACAAAATTAAAGATTACACATTAATTATGTTCCATAGGCAATACACAAATTTTTGAAATGGCTCTTTTACAAGTACTAGACTGCGTTTTAATTTTAACAACACGAATTTTCTTATCATCCCCAAAATAAATTTTAATTATCCTGCCCATGGCCCATTTATAACAAGGCAAATTATCTTCTATTAATAAAACTAAATCTCCTAATTTTACACTATTTTTCTCGAACATCCATTTGGATCTCTGTTGTAATTGACTGAGATAGTGACGATGCCAAAATTTCCACATACATTGCACAAGTCTAGTAATTTTTTGCCATTTTTTGAGATGACTCTCCTTAAAGTTTGTTAAATTAGGCTCAGTTAAAGATGTTTAGGACCTGTTTACCAAGAAGTGTGCAGGAGTAAGAACTTCAAAATCGTCCTCGTTAGCTGACAAAGGACAAAGAGGACGAGAATTTAAAATTCCCTCTATTTGAACAATTACCGTTAAGAACTCTTCGTAAGTTAAGTTTATTCCCTTAACAACTCTTTTTAGATGATATTTAAACGACTTTATAGCTGCTTCCCAAAGGCCACCAAAGTGTGGGGATCTTGGTGGAATAAACCTCCATTCAATACCTTCTGCAGCTAAATAGCCTGCCAGCTTTTCATCTGGTTTTTTAACCATTTCATGAAGTCTTTTAGTTTCTTTATTAGCTCCTACAAAATTCCGTCCATTATCTGAAAACAACCTTGCACACTTACCTCTTCGAGCCATGAATCTCTTTAGAGCTGCAATAAATGAATTTGAAGACAAATCAGAAACGATCTCAATGTGCACAGCCTTAAAACAAAAGCACACAAAAATACAAATATAAACTTTCTGTAAAGCACCTTTACGCTGAGCTTTACTCCTAATATAAAACGGCCCACAGAAATCGGCTCCAGCACAATTAAAAGCAAAATCTGGAGAAACTCTTTCCTTGGGCAAATTGCCCATGATTTGAGTCGACACAGTTGGTTGGACTTTGAAACAAATGATACATTGATGAACAATTTTTTTACAACTATTACGTCCATTTAGAGGCCAGAATTTTTCTCTAACAAGATAGAGTAACGAAGAAGCACCAATATGTAAATATTTTTTATGAAAATGTTCTATTATAATTAGAGTTAACTTGTGACCCTTTGGCAAAATTATTTGATGCTTTTTATTAAAACTCAAATTACTATTACCTAACCGTCCTCCGACTCTTAACAATCCCTTAGAATCCAAGAAAGGATTCAAAGTTTTTAATTTACTACCTGGAGGCACACAGTGTTGGTTTTGGAGACTATTAATATCCTTAGTAAAGGTCTGTATTTGGACACCTTTAATTAAGAATGCCTCTGCTGCATTCAACTCCTTTGCATTCAGTGGACCTGTTGTCTTCACTGCGCCCTTTAAGTTCTTGACAAACCTGAAAACATAACTTAAAAACGAATGATGTTAATGTAATTGTTACTTATTTCAAAAAGACACTCTAAAAAACTAGGAGTAGTACAAAGAGAAAGGTGAATCATAGAATCCTTATTTAGTTCTGAGTTCTTTTCAGTTCCTTTGACCTCTAGAAGATATTCATCATCTGAAACATCAGGATTGTCCTTGAAGTGTGGCCAGCTACTAGATGACAAGAAAGAAGGTCCATTCCACCAAATGTCTAATTGTTGGATCTTTGAAGGAAAAATACCTCGTGAGATGAAGTCTGCGGGATTCTCAGCAGTTTTAACATAATGCCAATGAAAATCCTTTGTATTCTCTTGAATTTTGGTGACACGATTAGCTACAAATACCTTCAGAGAGCTGGGTGGAGTTTTAATCCAAGCCAACACCACGGTAGAGTCTGAGTACAAATGTATTTCATGAAATTCAAGTTGTAATGAGGATATAACCTTTACTATAAGTTTTGAAAGTAATTCAGCAGCACAAAGTTCTAAACGTGGAATACTTATTTCCTTGATGGGAGCCACTCGAGATTTGCTGCACAAGAGTGACACCTTAATGTCACCATAACTTGATACAGATCTAATGTAGAAGGCACAACCATATGCATCTTTCGAAGCATCTCCGAAGCCTATAAGGTCAACTTTCAGTGCCTTAGAATTTAAAACATGTCGTTCTACAGTTAAATTTTTTAATTGACTCAATTCAGAATTGAATTTTTCCCACTCTCTACTTAAGTGTAAAGGAACTTCATCGTCCCAATCAATTTTTAAAATCCATAATTTCTGCAAGAAAATCTTGGCTGTAATTATCAAAGGTCCTAAGAGACCTAATGGGTCGAACAATCTGGAAATATCAGATAGCATTGTTCGCTTTGTTGCTGGACTCACAATTTTTTGAACACTAAAACAAAATGTGTCCTTTTTAGGATTAAATTGTAATCCCAAGGTTTTTAATGTTGTTGAGTTGGGATTATCAAAATTGTATTCTCGGTCCGACGTTGGAACCTGGTGTAACAGACTAGGATTATTTGAACTCCACTTATGAAGCTCCATGCCCGCTGATATTAACAACAGTATTAACTGGTCTTGTAGTTCAATGGCAGAAGATAAATCCTCGGTACCACTTAGAATATCGTCGACGTAAAAGTTTTTACCAGCAGCGGCAGCTAAAGGATACCTGTTTTCTTCATCCCAACATAATTGTTGAAGTACTCTTGTTGCCAAGTAAGGAGCGCACTTGGTTCCGTAGGTAACAGTGAGCAACTTAAATATGCGTAATTTCTCTTCCTTTAAACTTTTCCAAAAAATACATTGTAAATCACACTGATCTGGATGTATCCAAATTTGACGATACATCTTTTTTATATCGGCAGTGAAAACTACAGAATGTTTTCGAAACCGCAACAAAATAGCAAACAAATCATCTTGGACAACCGATCCTGAATATAAGTTATCATTCAGCGATTGTCCAGATGACGTTGCCTCTGATGCGTTAAAAACCACGCGTAATTTGGTGGTACTACTCTCTGGCATAAAAACGCCATGATGAGGCATGAAATATTTTGGAGTTTCAGAAGTTGCCTGCATATGCCCCAAATTCTCATACTCTGTTAAAAATTCCCGGTAGAGTTGCAGATACTCAGGATCTCCCTCCAAACGTTTCCAAAGAGAATTAAATCTTTTAATTGCTATGTGTTTTGACTCGCCTAAACATGGGGACTCTATCTTAAACGGCATTTTAACTACATAGGTTCCATTGTCCTTTCTGAAATGTGTCTTCATAAAGTGATCCTCACAAATTAAACTCTCCTCATCTGGTAATTTTTCCCCTTCAACTTCCTCAATTTCCCAAAATTTCCTTAAATTTGCATCCAAATCCTCTATTATTAATCCACAATGAAAAGTAGTTTTGTTCTCGATTGGAACACTTCCGGTAGCAACATACCCAAACACTGTATTTTGAAAAGCAATTTCTGAATCCGGAAACCTAATTTGACCCGTTCTCAAAAGTTCGTAAAATATTTGGGCACCTAATAAAATATCCACCTCTCCAGGTTTATTGAAACTCACATCTGCTAATTTGAAATTACCTAATTCTAGCGTATTAATGTCAAATTGCCTGGAGGGTAAATGATCTGTTATTTCCGGTACTACTAATAACTCAATTTCTTTTTCAAAACTTCCACTACCGTTCGAAATTTTTGTTTTTACAATCCTATTAACAACAGAAGAATACTGATTTAATCCGGAGACCACTATGCTTCGTTTTTGTTTTTTCAAATTCAATTTGTCGGCTAAACGTTTCGAAACGAAATGACTCATACTACCAACATCAAGTAACGCACGTGCGCTCGTAAATATTCCTAAACTATTTTGAATCATGACCTTCGCAGTACTTAATAAAACCATCTTTTTTGCATTTACACTTGTTGCAGTGAATGAATGTGTAGTGCTCGCAAGTGGCACATTCGATGGAGAATTAATACTGGGATCGGGATTTTCTATTCGCGGAACAAATACATTTGACCTTGGACTTAATGCTAAGCTTTCATTTTCCGAACGAGCTTCGGTTGCATTTTCTTTTATATGCAAAAGTGTGTTATGCCTTCTTTTGCAAACATAACAGTTAGATTTTGAATAACAATTAGCCACTTTGTGATGATTTAAGCAATTAAAACATAACTGCTTATTTTTAACAACCTCAATTCTCTCCTTAACAAGCATATTTTTGCATACAGGGCATACATTCAGAGAATGATTTTCATTAGATTTACAGACTACACATTTTGGAGTTTTAACCTCCGATACAAATACCTTTTGTGGACTGTATTCTTTACGATATTTTTGCGACTGAATTACGACTTGCGGCCTTGAGAACACATTACTATCGTGTTTGAATTTTGACGATGCATAAATATCGCAATGCCTAGCCAAATCTGGTGGCACATACCAAGATTCTCCTTGTTTCACGCCAATATGAATTTGTAATTCACGATCTAATGAATCAAATATTTTTTCGGAAACCATAAGTTCACAAACTCCCTTGAAATCATTTACCTTACTTAATTGACAATAGTAATCAAATGCTGCACTAAGTCGCTAGGCAAATTGGATATAACTTTCGTTTGGGCGTTTTTTTGCTTTACGGAAATTATTTAAAACTTCTTGTGGTGTGGATTGAAATTATTTTAATACTAATTCTTTTAATTTGTCATACATACACAACTCATCCTCACTTAAATATATCGTTAAATTGGTAGCCCTTTCCCCCAAGATATTTAATAGAATTTCTGACTTAAATTGTTCTGGGACATTTTTGGTTTTGAAAGCTCTTTCAAGCGATTGGAAAAATAAATTATACGATTCTGCACGTGTCGGAACTGGTATTGTTAAGGTTTTGACACTTTTTATCAAACATTCTAAACTGGAATTTAAATCGGAATCGCTACTTGACACATTAACATTTTGTGTTACTTTTTGTAAATTCGCGAGCTCAAGTTGTCTTTCTAATTGCGCGAGTTTCAATCTTTCTAATTCTAGCTTTCGTGCTTCATTTTTTTTTCGTAATCTTTTTTCTTTTCAATTATTGATTCAACTACAGTTTTTACGACTTCAAGATTATTTTTATAAATATCGCTCTTTTCAGTTAAATCTTTAATAGTAAGTACTTTGGCACTTGCCGGAACAGTGATTTCTAGTTCTTCGGCAACTTCGATTAATTCACTCTTTTTAAGTTTTGAAAGCATTTTGATTGAAAGGAGAACAATAAATATATGCAACTCATACAATGAAACTAATACACCATTTTGGAAAACATACTAAAATAAACAAAAAGTGTACTCACAGTTACCCAAAACGAAACGGACCCAATTGTAATCCAATATTGATGAAACAAAAACTATAATCCAGTAAAGTTGAAACTATTTTCCATTAAACAATGTTCAATACGAAATTTTCCAATGAACGAACAATCCATATTTTTGCTGTTCTGCAGGTCGACGGACCACTTATGTTATTTAACTCTCAATAACACTTTTGTTACTAGTAAAATTACTTTTTTTATTCAAAAATCTCTCATGATTGACTACAGCAACTTAGGACATCACACTCAACACCATCGATGCCACTTCTCCTCTGCAGATTTCAATTTCAGAATACAAACAAAAATTATTCGCGACAGTAACGCCACCTATGAGCGTGAATATATAACAATTATCTTAGAGTAGTTTTTTTTATTTTTCCTTTCAAATGTTAAAAAGTTTTATTTTTATTGCTCACACGATAACATGTAAAACAATGATAAAACACCAGCAATTAATAAGGTTGTGCTCTATTAATGTATATCTGCATTGATTGAACAAACAAGTGAACATGCATAGATAGCCAAAAAACGTATATATTGTATTGATATAATTATTCATATACATTTTACACTAACTTCAAGAAATATTATGAAGTCATGCACTATTGAAATAGGCAGCGACATCACAAGCACGTTATAATTCAGTACACACACACACACACACATATATATATAACACACATATATATATAACACACATAACACACACACATATATATATATATACAAATAAGCACTTTAATTTTCATATTATTATTTAATTCTGTCTAAAAATTAGAAAGGTTTTCAGTTTCTGTCTGTATTTTATCTTTAAATGATAAGAAAACAATTTTCTCTTAGCTCATGTGAATTGTTAAGCGTACTTTTTATTTTTTCACAGCATATGAGTTTGTCATTATTATGAAAGGTGATACTTTTAATTTAATCTTGGATTCTTAAAAAATAATTTGGGATAGTGTTAAGCTTTTTAGTGTTTACTTATAGCTACAAATAGATCGAAAAATATAATAGTTAAAATTTAGACAAATCCTTCCTGTTGTAAAAATCATGAACTATATCGGGCAACCAAGCAATAAAACTAAAACAGAATAAAACTGCGAGAAAAGAACTTGGAAATTCAATAAATGCTGTTAAAAATAAATTATAATCTCTGCAACCCTTTCTTTAAAAAAGAAAGGGTTGCAGGGTTTTTTTTTTCCTTTTAGAGACCCATTTCCCTGACAAATTATTTTCGAGGTTGGGTGAATAAAGTACGAAAAAGCTGTTTAAATCAAAACGCTAATATTTAAAAAACAGGTATTTGAAATATATAGCAATATTCTTTCATTAATACTAAACAATTCTGATATATACTCTCACTGCCATTAAAATTTCCGCACCAAGAAGTAAGAGTGAGATTGTTACTAAAATTAGCATGAAAGTACATGTTAGACAGATACGTAATTGATTAGAAATACAGTATGATTGCGCTTTGAATAATGTCACCATAGGGTGTTGTACTTCCTTATCCTTGGATTATAAAATACGTAATCAGAGTTTGTTTGTGTTTAATTAATCTGTTGCAGAGGACGCTTTTTAACTAGGGATGCCACTACACATACAACGTACACAAAATAAGCAGATGTCAGAGTTCAAGAGGAGAAGATCATAGGAATGATGGAACCGGGGAGGTCAGCTCGTCAAGTAGCTTATCACATAGGTCATTCTGATTTTATTGTGAGGAGGTGTTGGAAGCAGTGGGCAAGAGAGAGAGAGAGAGAGAGAGAGAGAGGTTTGTTACACGTCGACCAGGCTCAGGATACACTTGACAGAACAATGGTGGAGAAGACAGTCACATCATACTACAAGCATGTATAGCGCCAACTGCCTCATTGTCCACCATCCATACATGGTTACACCTACACCATGGGCCTTTGTGTCATTCTATATCATCGCAAGGCATCTGGCTGTAGGACAGTTGCTAAGTTGGCGCCCATTACGTGTACTGTCATTGACACCCAGTCACCGTCGCCTCCTTTTGGAGAGATATCGCCCTCGAAGGGATAGGATTGGAACCCAATGGATTCAGGTCGTCGCAACAAAACCAGATTTATCTTTTCGGCAGTGATGACAATCATATACGCGTGTGCAGACACCGGGGTGAACGTCTCAATCCAACTTCGCTGTACAGCGGCACTTCGTTCCCACAATTGGTGTGATGTTATGGAGTGCCATCGCATACAATACACAGTCACCCCTAACAGTGATCAACGACACTATGACAGGACAGAGGTACGTTCGTGACATTCTTCAGCCACATGTGTTGCCACTCTTGGCAAAGCTCCCAGGAGCCATTTTTTAATAGGACAATGCTCGCTCACACTCAGCAAGGGTTTCACAGGACTGCCTCCACTACATTTCCACCCTTTCCTGGCTGGCTCGATCCCCATATTCGACACCGATTAAGAATATCTGGGATCATTTAGGACGGCAAGTTGGACAGCCTACGAATTTGGTCGATTTAAAGGCGCGTTTACAGCAACTGTTGAATGAGACGTCGCAGGATATTCTACGGGACTTGTATGCCTTAATACCCGACTTTATCACATCATGCATTAATGATAGATGTGGCCCAATAGGGTACTAAAATCTCTTCATTTGTACTTTGTCCCGTGTGGTGACCGGGGATGACAAAATAGTCCCACTTAGCTCATGCATGTCGTAAGAGGCAACTCAAATGAGTACCCAGTGTCTGGGGATATAGCCGGACATCCTGCTCCTGGAGATTATATCAGGGGACCTCAGGGGCCCACCTTCTTCAGGTAGGTACGAACATCGTGACCCCGAGGTACCCTCGTGATCTTTTTCTTTCCCATGGAGTTTACACTCTTTGGTGAACACGAATGACGCGCCCCCGCGATACCCTAGCGATCCTCGTCTATTTTCAACCCTCCTTCTTGTAAATGAAAATTTTACCTTTTTTTTTATTTTCACATCTCTAGACCACAGTTTTACACTACTAAGTATACTCTCTCTCTCTCTGACTTTTTTTGGCGCAGCATGGTCACATCTGGCTTTTGCACCGTTACAAATCAATACTTCATTCATATGACTCACTCCTCCATTGAATTCGCCGTGGCAATCATCAATCCTTCATTCAAATGTCTTGATCACAGTTATTCCTTGTTTGGCGCAGCATAGGATCATTTTGCTTTGATTTTGTAATCACTTGCTTTCATCAGTATTGTACATACGTATGTAATATGTTTTTTCGTTTTATACTGACAACTATTTCTTAGTGAGCAAATTTTTATGGCAATGAGTACTTATTTACTTATAAAAGAAACAAATCATTAAGTATTCAAACACGAAATGTCAAACATGTATGGAATAAAATGTCATTGTACAAAGATGTAAAAGTAGAGACGAAAAAAAAAAATTAACATGTGCATATTCATTCTGCGGAGGGAAGATCATGATCAAGATTACAGAATTCTGCAACTATATGGTTATTCGAGTGGAAACCTATACAAAAAATGTATAAGAAACATTCATACATCTTAGAGTTTTGTAATCTTAGTATATTATTCAAGTTTTTACAGATAGTTCAGTATTGAAATTCCAAATGATCGAATCTTCAAATTGTATTAAATTACTGTGTGACATTTTAACTTGCACTAATCGACCTTTAGTTCCAGATTACTTAAGGAAAATTATTTTTCACAGTATCCAATCTCTATCCCTTCCTGGGTGGCAGCGATAGCCTAATATATAGTCCTGGTTGCTATCTCACAGCCGGCATTCTTTGCTTCGAGTCGTAGGTTCGAACCCGGATGCCTTAAGATCTAGCTTGTAGCGGGTTAATGCACATTGTCGAGATCCCAAGTCATCATAATGGCTTGGAATAGGAGTTCGGGAAGGGAGGTGCCTTCTCAGGTGGCGTCCTCGTTACTTCACCGATATTCAAAAATACGAGGTCCGTTGCCAATAGTCCTCGTGTTGTGTCTAGCGTGATGTTTATTCATGTAGTAAATTTCAAAATAAGTTAAATATATACGTAAAAATTTTTAAGAAAATTTATTACTGTTTTCGATTGTGCAATTTTCTTTTACTATACGCTTTATTGTTTCTTTCAGTTCATTTGAGATATTTGAACTATAACTATATAGGTAAGAATATTTAAAATTGTCAAATTTCTTAAAACTGAATTTTTATAAAAGTTCTTTTTTTAATGAAAAGTGTATTGATATAAGTTGATTAAATTTTTTTTATTGGCTATCTAAATGAACTGAAAGATCTTAAATCTATTTAAATGTAATGGGGGAATTTTTTTCTGTTTCCTGATATTAAAATATTCGAATGTCTAATCAGTTTAATTTAACTGAGTTTTTACCCATAGCTTTTAGCTCATTTTTTTTAAACTTTTATGATTTGATACGCTTACAAGAACAAATACTAGTTTTATAGTTTAATGTGAACTAAAAATACCTTTCCAAAAAAAAATTACAAAAAGGCATTTTTAAACAAAAAAAAATTACTCGTCGTCTTTAAAAACTGTAATACTTAAATAGAAAAAAAAGTCATTTATTTGAAAAGAATAATGTCTCCTAACAAAAAATTTCAGTATATATAATTAAAATTATTGTTGTGAGTTCTTATAGATTAATTTAACTAAAAAATTAATATGACATTAATTCATTCCTTAAATCAAAAAAAGTTGTGGTACTGAGAATATCTTTAAGATTGAAAAGAATATCCTTTCAAATAATTCAAAATAACTGCTTGTGTATTTATCTAGGCAACTAATTATGATATAAATACTATTTAAAATTATATTACAAAAATTAATTGTATCCAAAAAATGTATGAAAACGAAAAAGAAAAATGAATTTTAAAAATGTAACTGAATTTCCCTGAAACTTCAATTCGATAAAATTCTACCAGAGATCTGGTAAGAAACATAAATTCTCACAATGATCAAACATCATTACGAACATAATTCAAGACATTAAAGATGCACTCAATATTTCCTTTTGATTCATGATTTTTTCGTCCCGAGACTGCTCACCTGTTTCTGATATTTTTAGAAGGAGATTCTGGTTTTGAAGTTACGATGAAAACTTTCTCCAAAAATGGCAAACCTGATGGTCGAGAAAAAAGAAACAGAATCAGAATAAAGGTGGTTCAAAAATTACTTGTGTTCAAATACAAATGGCGTTGCTAAGTTACTGTTACCATTCCAGGCCACTGTCTATTAAATGTTTACAAAACAAGTATGACACTAATTCATAGGTTGGTTTTGATTGCTATCGCATCGACTTGGATTCATCTGCACAACCAAAAACCTTTCGAAAAAACGTGACTTTCGGCGTGACTGCTTCAAAGGTGACGTAGATGATCTCATGGGCTAGAAGACTGATGGTGACGAGTTTTTGGATTCAACGGCCGTTATATTCATAGACTTGTTAAAAAAAAACCTGTGAACAAAAGTACAGTCAGAACTACCACGTATCG
>BMAW01034198.1:39228-71330 GCA_019974015.1 Nephila pilipes
GGAACGAAGCCTTGTTGCTGTGAGAGAGACGTGAGACTTTTTTATTATAACTTTATCTTTCAATCAATATGCAGCTTTTGTTAATTGATTCTCGATAAAAAAAAAAAATTGCTTTATAAGCTTGTCCTATATTATTGTAAATTGATGTTATAATTTTTTACTGTATTTAATCAGAAATTTTTAAAAGTGTTCTTATTTCTTTAATTTTCAGTATTATTATTTATGTAAGAGCATTAAAAATTTGAATCATTAAACATGTATAAAAGTCAGAAATATTTTTTATGCGGCTGAATAAATTAGTTATTGTCTTAACATTTTTCTGCATCCTATTAGTTGCTGTATTTCCATTCTCTTTATTATCATTTAATTCTTAAAAATTATTTAAATCTAATATCAAATTTCTTTTATTTATAATAATATTTAAAGTGCTTCTCTTAGTAGAAAAATAATAAATTACGTAAATAATCACAAATTCCACAGCAGATGTGATAGAATTTTTATTCAAAGGCTGCACTTTGCAAGAAATATGATTAAATATGTTGGATAAATAGCTTATTTTGATAGGATTCTGAAAGTATGAATTCCTTTCAATCCGCCAACGCTCGAATAACTTGGACACCAACGGAACATCATGGGAAAAACGTGAAAAAACTTAAAAAGGTTATCGAAGACAAGTATCTTGTTAAATTAGGTAAGTATTTTCAATTTGTTTCTTTTATTCAACTACCATTAACTATTTAGTCCTTTGAGGTCATCTATACGATGAGCAGCAGTTACAATAAAGATAAGAAACAGTAAGAGAAATTGATATCTTTACTTGATATCGACATTTAATTCGCAACTAAATTAATAAATTTAAGAAACTACACTATCTTCTCACACACCGCTTACTCGTACTAGAATGGATATCGTGAATGATTTAAATGAAACAATTAACAAGAATTTTTACATTATACTGAAATTTTATAAGAGTGGAATTGACATTGTTCTCATATTCATTGTAGGTTTAGAAACATTGGTTTTAAAAGAATATGCAGTTTTTATTTTAATTTCATAATAGGATAAATGTATTTTAAAGTCATTTTGTAATATCTGAATTATTATTTATACAAAAATATAATCAAGTTATTTAAAATTGTTTTGTTTCTAATAAACATTTTTACCATTGTGTCTCTGTTAAGCAAATGGAAAATTTTCAAATCGTTTATGATGACCAATCATACAATAACCAACACATGTAATTCGAATATAAACTCTCAGAATAAAATTGTTATGGATAAAGTTAAATTAAAGGATAAAATAATTTTACTAAAATTGTGCGGATTTAAGCGAAGATCTAGATATATAATTTATAATAAGTAATATTCCTTCTACTGTTTACAAATAAAAAATAATTATATTTCTTATCTATCTTAAATAAGATTCTTCATTTAAGAAAGCTCACAAATTATCTTTTCTTTCATTTGGTATTTGAATAATTTTATTCAAAGGTATAAACATTTTTTTTTCATTGCCGTTTTCTGGCAAGTAAATTTCCTAGTGGCCACATTGAATGAGTATTATTTATTCTACTTTAAGCATTTCGCAATTTTTTTACTGTTCGTTAAAAAAAAATATCAGTTGAAAAGAAATTGAAGCATGAAATTTGTTTGCTTCCTTCAACGAGGGTCGTTCAATAAATCATTAGCATCGAAAATGGGGTGTTTTAAGTAAGCAACATGACTCACTAGACAGTAGTCGAAGTCTAATTATTTCTATCACATGAGTTCATTTTTAATGTCGGTTGAAGCAAGAACCATGTTTATTTAGAAAAATTGTAAATAGTAAGATTGGAGGGGTGAATAAACACTTATATTTAAAACATTTAACACCTAATGAGATCGAAGCTGATTTGGATGAATTTCATGACACATATGCTCCTGTGTTTGCAACTGTTTACAATTGGGTAAACGAGTTAAAACGTGGTGTACATTCACTGCAGATGAACGTCGTTCAGGACGCCCAGTGGAAGTGAAAGAGTGATTGACAAAATCCATGATATGGTTTTGAGTGTTCGACGAATCAAAGTGCGCGAAATAGTTGAGATCACTGGCATATCGCAAGATACAGTGTTTTCAATTTTGCACAAAAATTGGGTATGAAAAAAATCTCAGAATGATGGGTGCTGCGTTTGATGTGTGAGGAAAATAAACGCCATCGTGTGGTAGACTATGAAGCTATTTTGGCACTTTTACGTCACACTCCTGTTGTTTTGAAGTATGACTGTGGACGAAACGTGGATACTCTTCTACATGCTTGTCTAAAATGCTGCCAAAAAGCCTTTAAAATGCGGCCCAAACGTAAATTATGAAAATATTTGAATTAACACATTCAGTTCAAAAAGTCTTTAAAAAGTAATTGTACTAATTTTAATTTTTTTCGTTAGCCATGGACGAAAACACTGACTCTTCTGACACGGCACAATGGAGGGAAGTTTGATACATGAATCTAGACGTGACAAAGAGTGTAATAATTAAAAATGATTTCAAAATGTGGGATGTTGCACTATTAGCGATATTCTCTTCACTATTCTCGGGGACTTTTAAAGAATCATATTAAAATTTAATAGTATTACAAAGTCTTTTATAAGAGTGTCTTTTGATGATTTCCTCGATGTATTAAAATACCACGTTTAAATGATTCTTTAGACCAAATACATATTCATATGAAATAATAGACGAGAGTATTAATGATCTTTCGTTAATGAATTGTCCTCACGAGGGAAGTAGAACTGAGCTGATAAATTACAAATCTTGTGGCTATTCTTGGTTTTCTCTTCACAAATCTCGAGGACTTTTTGGCAATTTGAATTGCATAAAATTCCGGCCCCTTGCCAACCAAACGAAAAGCGATTAGTTAGATGAAGATAGAAGAGAAATGAGTTGAATAAGTGATAGTGATGAGTAAATAAAATAAAATTGAATGGAATATGAAGGGAATTAAGGGATAACTTCGAGCTGACCGTTATTAGTAAATTAGATTTTAATAAATCATAATTAGTGCTTTAGATAAAAGTGATTTTTTTTTTGTCTTAGAACTAAATTAAGAAACTACAGCTGTTAAAATTGTTGGAATCAGAACGAGTGATTTAGTAAGTTGAGACTTCATATTTAAATCGTAATCTAGAGTTGACGAGTTAAGAGGATTCTAGAGAGAGCGAACTTATCTATTCTTCAAGGATTAATAAAATATATTATCATGTTCTTGCGTATCTTCAATTGGAGTCTAGTAATTACTGAACAGTATATTAGTATGATAAATGGAGGTAGATTTAAATAAGGAAGAAAGAGCGTCAAACATACAATTGTTGTCGTAAGACGTCTAAATGCTTAAAAATAGCTTCAATTAGGTTATTCATTATACGGTTTGCTTCAAATGAATGTTAGGTTTGAAAGTGAAAGTGCTGTGCTTCTGTGTTATGTGATGCAACAAAGTGCCCATCCTGACTTCTCGCGAGACGTGGGACAGGATTTAGAAGGACGCATCCTATCAGTGTGTCACTAGTTTGCTCCACCTGGTTTAATTTAATGTTAAAAGGATTTTTAAGAACTATATATATTTTTGGTATTAAATAATCTCAACTTCAACAGGTGGCTATCGGGACTTACACGAGTGGTCCATTGAAAACATTTGTGAGTTTTGGGCAGAGAATTGGGACTTTTTAGGAGTCATTTCCTCGAGAAGATTTGATAAGGTAAGACATTCGCATGGTTATATTTAAGTATTCAAATTAAAAGTTATTTTATAATTTTGAATAAAAATGCAAATAGCTTTTCTAATTGGAAAGAACATGGATCATATAAAAGTAATTTCTAAGTATGAGGAAATGTATGGATTTAAGAGAAATCTTTTGAGAAAGAATTTTTAATTTTATTTAGAAGTTTTGTGAATTAAATTTTTCATACTCTATTGTTAGGAATATTGTCTATCCCGAAATTAATTTCTTCATTCTTTTGGAACCATTTTTTAGAAGCTCTCCAATATTACCATAGTCTCATCATCAGAAACAGAAATTCAATTCAAGTAACGAGGTTTTTAATTTTAGTTTTTTTAGGAATAAATGTTTCTTCTAAATGTCATTTTTTAATTAAAAAATTAAGTTTGTGTGTATTGGGAAAAGTTTTACTCTTTTTTTTTTCTCAGTTTGGATGTTACTAAACTTAATTATAGTTATTACCTTATTCCTCAAAATTTACGAAATAATTACTTAAGAAAAAATTATCATCTGGTTTGTTTGTAGTTGACGATATATTAACTTCATTTAAATCATTCTTAATGACTGAGAGCTCTTATATAACTGGGAGTTAGATTGATTACAGTTTGTATAACATTAATTATACTGAAATGTTGTAAAAAAATATAAAGGGAATTCTAAAATGAAGCTAAATAACTTTCCATTTATCACGATTATTACATGCAACTACGATATATCTAATTTTGGAACATAAGTTTCATTTATTATATTTATTTTTAAGGTAAGAAATAAAGAATATTATTATAAGAAAGTAAGTGAGCAATGTTTATAAATTACTAAAATTACAATATTAAGTAAACTATTTCCCAGAAACTTTTATACCATAATAGAAGTAGTACTTTTTTTTTTATTTCATTTCACTGAATGCCGAACAAGGGATGACTAGTTTTAGTTGGGAATCATTCCAAAAGTGCGGTACTTCGTAACTTTGCTTTAAACGAAACTTATCGTAAAAAAAATTATTTAAAAATTAATTCCCAATTAATTTTGTCTATCTGCAATAACTGTTATAACAATTATATCCTGTAGCTATTTTTTTGAAGATTCTACATATCTATAACACGTAACTTGTGTTATTAGTTGTAACTATTAATACCATATCCTAACTTCCACTAAGTCATTAACTCAATATTTCTAACTAGATGTGGTAAAAATTACAAAGTGTATTAAGGCCTTTCTATCACATTCTAAATATGACAAGTGAATTAATGGAAAAAAAAAGTTTCCGAAAACATTCAAACGTATTGCTATATCCAAGAGTATCAATAATTATCTATAAAAATGTTTTCTTACAAATTTTCTTTGAAAATGATTTAGAGTCACAAAAGGTTTTTCAATAATCATTATTTTACATTATAACATTACAGTAAAGTGCATAAAGCGATTTTTTTTTTCATGAATATATCTTTTTTTTAAGTATGCTTATCTTGAGTAATGCTTTTTCTTATTCTTTCTTCACCAGGTGGTAGATTTGAATATTCCCATGAATGAATTTCCAAAGTGGTTCAAAGGAGCCGAACTCAATTACGCGGAGAACCTTTTGAAATACAGAGATGACCGAATAGCACTCATAGTAGACGGTTGGCATTTTTTTTAGTAATTTTAAAATATTCTCTAATATATACTTTAGAACTTTTCTTTAATGTTTGATACCAAGTCATAACTGGCTTAATCACATTGAACTCCAATCATATTAAATTAGACTTTCCATACATTCACCTCATAAACAATTACGACACAAAAAGGGTGCCCTTGAATACCTCTTTTGAGTTAAATAAATAGTTAATGCATACAATCTTGCAAAAAGGATCTTCATGGGAGCAGTGACTCTGATCATTGATAGATTTGCTCCAGTACTTAGGCTGCGGGCATCAATCTAAGCTCCTTGTTATTTTTTGTTGTTCCAAACAAGGTTAACTGGAATACAGAATTGTATTTTCAGATGTTTTACTAAAAGTTTTTGACATCTGGAAAGGATTAGGGTGTTCAAGTCCTTAATGTGCAAAGTTGTTCAGGTGGTGGGGTTAAATTATTCGCAACTTGACTTATTTATTTAAGCATTCTGCCTGGCATCTCCCAATTACATTTGTAAGTATGGCAATGAACAATTTTTTTTCCCTTTTGCCATTCAAGATTGTTTCATTTTCGAGATAATTAAAGTCAGTGTTCAATGCAAAAGCTACTTTTCTAAGAATTTGAAAAGTACTTTCCCTAGAACTGGAGGACCCAGAACAATGAGATCCCCTTTTTGTTTAAAACAAAAAGCCACCACTTTAAAAAAAAACTACATTTTAAGTTGTATCTCTGCCCAAAACAAAATATATCAATACTATGTTAATGAAGGCGAAATTTCCCTGTGGAAATATTTTGAAAATCCTATATTTTATCTCTAAAGAAAATATTTTGATACTCACGATATTTAAATCTAGCTATTTTTCTTTCATGTCTGTATTTCAATCAAACCAATGGATTCATCTAAATAAATGTGGTTGGTTTTCTTCAAAAATTTACTAAGAAAGCAATTTTCTACTCAAAATGTTGTCAGAAACAATAAGCACGAATCTAAATATCAAAATAAACAGTTAAATAAAAATGTGTTAAAAACAAACGTCATGGCTGGAAAATAGCAGAAGTGCCAATACTTCTCAAGGGGGGAATTTTTAAAAATCAACAATGCTATCAGTAGGCATAAAATACTTTTAATGAGAGCCCACATCCAACACGGGGAAAAGTAAAACTTCCGAATACTTATTAAATTAGCAGTATTGTTTTCATGCGGCTAGAATAAGTGTTAAGTAAAGCCATGCATAACCAATAATTTTTTTAAATAAAGGGAAATAATGCAAAATATCCATTAATAAAAGAATATTTTAATTCCGTAGGTAAATATTTATAACATTGAATTGTGGAGAAGTTTGAGAAAAATTATTACATTTGTACGAAAACACAAATATTGGTGGGAAAAGTAGAAGAGGAATGGTCAAAAATAACATAGAATTACTTTTTGGGTAGAAATATGCGTGCAGCTCCTTTTATGCATGAGAAAATCACCCTAAATATTTGGAGAATTGCGATCAATGGTGTGGACTTCTATAATAACGGATATTTTTTCACAGACTTACAAATTTATGTATCAAATATAAATTTAAATATATGCTTTTGTAAAAGTTTTCATTTTCACTTTTAAGACTGCAAAAATTAAAAAGTACTAATATCACTGAAACTCCGATAATAATAAAAAAACGATATTTAAAGTAGCTATTTTAAAAGTATTTTTCGCAATAACTAGTGAATGGCATTCTATACATTTTATTGCAGTTAAGACTTTACACCTGTGGTCAAAAAACGTTTCATTCAGAAGGAAAGGAAGTAAGTAAATGCAAATTAAGAAATTGTTTCGTCTCTTTTAAATATGCCAATGAATAAAGTATCAGGCAAATCAATGCCAATGATCAGCACAAGCACATGATTTGGCTCGCCGCTAAAGACCTTTTACATCCAAAGTGTGTAATTTTGATTTTAACTAGGGCGTTTCGGTCGCTTTTCGCTTTGAGATTTAGAACCCCTTTGAGAAGATAACGACAGTCATTTGAACAGTTCGACCCCTTTGGAAAGGATCACATTGTACGACTGTAAGAAGGCAGATGGTTATTCCATCATATTGTGTGACATATAGGTCATGCAGATGTTGGCTCCTAATTGTTGGTGAAATCGGATATGAGGAAATTATCGCTCACAACAAGAAGGCTCAAGGAGAGCTACACGGATTACGAGAAGAGTATATTTAAGAATTGTCCGGCAAGCACGAAGAACAATCACATTCCTGATATTATGTGTACAGTGATACCCTCTTTGCATCTTAGTGCCATTAGAAGACAGTTGTATGCTTCTGAACTACTTGCAGAAATGCAAGTAGTAATGGGTCTTATTTTATTTTCGTGAGCACGATGACAACACCAATGTGTGCAGTAGTAACGCTGGCAGAGCCGCGATGGACTGACTATTTGTTGTCACTCATCACAAATTCAGACAGCAGAATGTAATGGTATGGTGCGTGATTTCGGATGATTCCCGATCACTGTCGGTCTTCATGAGAACTACTTTGAATGTTCAAAGATACATTAATGAGGTCCTACAAATGGTGGCCATTCCTTTGTGATCACCCATGCCAGTCCTCTATTTCAACACTACAACGCTACAGTGTAGAGCCATCTCACACACACACAAGTGCTTACCTCGGAACGTCATAATCTATGATAAACCCCCATAGAATACTCATGAGATGCTTTAGGTCATTCTGTTAAGACTACACCGATACCACAAAATTAGTAATATTGTAGTATCGGAAGCATACCAATGCTCAAGCTACATGATACGAATTCGAGTCAATATATTACTAAGCATCTACGATTCCATGCAATGACGTGAGACAGTATGCATCAGAAATAAAGGCTGCCCAATATCCTATATAGATTTGCAATGATTTTGCATTTTTACCAATGAACTTTTTGCTTTACCTACACTCAGTTTTTAATAACTTGTTATTGTTTAGTAGTTGCTTACTTTCAAATATCATTTCAATCTCCCTATTCGTTCTAAGTGCACATCGTTTTTGATGATAAGTCATTTCATCCATTAACTAAACATTTATTTTGTTATCATTATTCACTCTAAGTCATTCATCATTCTTTAATTTAGTAGCTAAAGATGTAAAACACCGGCATTTTTGAAGTAATTGTTCAAATTATCATCATTCTGCTTCCAAAACAAACGAGCTGTATCTTTACAATTACTGAAAGCTATTCGTTCTAAATTTCTCGATTCAATTCTTCTCCAAGCCCATTTGATCTCAATTTCAAAATCTCAGCTGTCATTAATTAATACATCGTCCTTTGAGTAATCAGAAGCATCAATTGTAATCATAGACAATATATTCGTGCTTTACATAAGATTCAACTGAGAATTAACCAAGTATTATGTTTATCATATCCTTCAGCAATAATTTTATGTTATATATTTAAGCTAACCGAGTTTTATCGGCTAAATTTATGATTTTAACATTTTTAAAATATTTTTTGGGGAGTTTTATGTGTTTGCTCCAGAGTTACAGAGTCTCTAACAAGAGTTTCAATTTTAATCGCATGTGTATTTATCGTTCATTTTGTTATATTAGATCTGTTCCAACGTTTGATTTAACAATTGATATTTCTCGTTTTTTTTTTTTTTTTTTTTTTTTGTTATTTTAGAATAAAAAAAACCTGCTTATCTAAATTGAAATGGAGTGCCCAATAAAATCTTTATTTCTTTCAAAATCTTTTATTATAAACTGTAACATTCTTATTCCAAGTGCGGATAAATTTCTTATACTTGTCTGACTAGAAACATGCATGAAGCTACCAACACGTATAACAGTGTTGTAGCATACTTCAAATGTTGTTTAAGTGTTGGTAGTAAAGTTTGCTGATAATAAAAATTTCTTAGCATGCAGAAATATTTCTTATTTTAAGTTCAATCACATAGTACTAGAGTATGTGAAGTGTGAAATTCTTTTCTATAACTCATTAAATTTCCTTGGATCTCAAAATTCCATTTATGAAATGAAATATAGAGCATAGAAAATAATAATAAAGTAAAAACCATTGTAGAAATTCAATTTTGTGAAATTATTTATAAAATACTATTTAACTGTTTTTCATGTTTTATTTCTTAGGTGAGGAAACAGAAACTAAAACTTATACTTTCGCCCAAATGTACGAAGAAACACGATTGTACGCAGCAGCATTCCGCAAATTTGGTCTCAAGAAAGGAGACATTGTCGTTTGTAAGTAATTTTCTCACTTTAAAAACTTGGAGAAATTCAGAGCTCTTTGTTTTTTTAGTAAACCAAAGGAATTTTTTTTTTTTTTTTTTTTTTTTAGTTTCTAAGATACTAAGCATAACGAATTACATTGAAAACAAATAAATAAGAATTGATAAATATCTTAAAATAGTATAACATTTTAATAAAACAGGTCATCTTACGAGAGGGCATTGCAAAGTCTTAATGATTACTAAGAAATAACTGAGCTATCTAGATAAATTCATTTTGCATATTAATTGATCCTTACCTTCATGATGTTGTAAGCTATAGCTATTACTTTAACTTTATTTGGTTTCAGGATGTTTAGGCGTAGGATAATTTTGGACTCCCTGGAGGGGGAAAGATTAGCTGACCTTGGTGAGTCAGCGTTGTTTCCAACCCTGGAACAGTGAGTTTGAAGAAAAGTTGATCGGTCGCTTTTTACTGTGCTTGTACGAACCAAGTCGAAAACGGCGTTTCTTTCGGGCTAGTTAATAAGGCGTTTTAACTTCTGGCGTTGTTGTTGAAGAGAGCCGCTGCAATGTCGTAAATTGAAATAACCCTCTGTATGAACAAATCTGAGTTCAATCTGCAGTATTCTACAATGACGGCATTCGAAAGATCAAAATGTACTGGAAGAAATCTATAACTCAATGTGATGACTACGTAATGAAGTCTTAAGAAGAATGCATGAAAACAAAATCTGGATTTCGATTATTTTCAATAATAATTTTAACTTTACGATACTCCGGGAAATAATAAAAACTTAACGATACTGCGAATTACACTTCAATCAACGACTTCCTGAAAACAAAGAAATCAACATTAATAGCTACAATTTACATACATAATAATGTATATGCATAAGCATCGATTAATAGACAGAACAAGTTTCATGAAGATATCTTGTTTGCTTCTTAATAATATTTAAAGCTTTTTATGATTAGGATGCCTGTTTGAAATGAATTTAACTCTTATTAAATATTTTTAAGAATGTTTTTATTTTAAATGTCTTGAAATAGGGTAAAAGTTTTACATACATTAGCAAAGAGTTATTGGTATTAGCATTAACTATTACTGGTTAAGTATTGCGTATGAAAGGTATAATTACACTTATATCAGCTTAAAGATTGTTTTTTTAAACTCGTGCAATAAATTTAAGTACAGGTTAAGTTGAGCAATTACAATATTCATACACCAAAGTTAAGTACTTATTTTAACATTTGAAAGTTTGTTGGGGAACTATAAAATATTTACTACAAGGGCAGCTACACATCCCAGCACTAAGAAGTGTCAAGTTTACAGTACCACAGTCGTTCTAGAATGTGAAACATAAAGGGGGAAAATAAGCAACCCGCCATTACTTTCCCATACAGTGTTATAAATATTTTTATATACATGCCGAAAGGTAAAGATACATCACCTAACCATAATGTATGCCTTAAATTTGTTCGATTGAAAATTTTCATCTTTAGCGATGAATAAAAATACTTGCAAAGAATAAATATCTTTTATCCTATTACATTTTAATTCGTAGATTTTAATTTGTGGCATTATGCGATAATAAATTTGTAACATCCCTGTATTTCTCCTACTACCGTTATTAATTATTTAAATAGTCACTAATTAAGAGGACAACGAATATAAACTCGTTCAGTGATGATTACTAAGTTATTTTACTCAGACATATGAAAAATTACAATCCAAACTCGAATCTACTCGAAGGTCAGTATAGGCGTTAGATCTAGAGTTTAATATAATAACTAAATAATTATCATGAAAAACCAATCGGGTTCGAGTCTTTCAAAAATTTATTGATGAGGATTCGAATCATTCACCATTATTGATCCTCTCTGTTTATTAACAAGCTTCTTACTGAGTGTACATATGTTTCAGATTTCTCACAATGATAGAATCAACTCACTACCTCTACCATTAATTAAACTAGCAGCCTTCGTATTGAACACTTCACAGCTTATATATGTATCTATTTGATTATGTTACTTAATATTAAGTAACTTTTATCTGATCTTTATAAATGACGTTTCATTTATTGAGAGAGCTTTTCAATTCAAACCCCAAAGTAGTAGTTGAAGGGGGAATTGCGAAACAGTCTCCGTCATAAATTGTTCACAGTAACGTAGGTATTCTTATTTATTGATACACATATTAATTCACGTAACAGGTCAATTGAAAAGTCCCCGGCCTGACACATAGATGGCGCTACTAGAATTATCTCCATATGTGTTTTAGTTAATCCTAACCCTCAAAAGATGCGTGTACAAATTTGACAGCTGTCGGATCATTAGTTTGTGAATTATAGCATTTTGAGTGAAGCAACTTTTGTTATTGTGAAAAAAATGGATAAAAAGGAATTTCTCGTGTTGATAAAATATTGCTTTTTGAAGGGAAAAAATACATTTGAAGAAAAACTTGACTTGATGCCGAGTTTCCGGACACTGCCCCAGGAAAATCAACCATCAAGGATTGGTATGCTAAGTTTAGACGTGGTGAAATGAGCACCGAAGACGGTGAACGCAGTGGACGCCCAAAAGAGGTTGTTACCGACGAAAATATTAAAAAAATCCACAAAATGATTTTGAATGACCGTCAATTGAAATTGAATGAAATAGCAGATACTCTAAAGATATCAACTGAACGAGTACATCATATCATTCACGAATATTTGGGTATGAGAAAGCTCTGTGCAAAGTGGGTGCCGCGCGAGCTCACTTTTTACCAAAAACAAAGACGAGTTGATGATTCGGAGCAGTGTTTGAAGATGATCAAGCGTAATAAACCCGAGTTTTTGCGTCGATATGTGACAATGGATGAAACATGGCTCCATCATTTCACTCCGAAGTCCAATCGACAGTCATCCGAGTGGACTGCACACGATAAACCCTCTCCAAAGCGTGGGAAAACGCAACAGTCGGCTGGCAAGGTTATGGCGTCTGTATTTTGGGATCCGCATGAAATACTTTTCATTGACTACCTTGAAAAAGGAAGGACCATCAACAGCGACTATTACATAGCATTATAGGACCGTTTGAAGGACGAAATCGCCGAAAAACGGCCGTATTTGAAGAAAAAGAAAGTGCTACTTCACCAAGACAATGCCCCGTGTCACAAGTCAGTGAAAACGATGGCAAAAATCCATGAATTGGGCTTCAAATTGCTTCCTCATCCACCGTATTCTTCGGCCCCCAGCGACTATTTCCTGTTCTCAGATCTGATCTCAAAAGAATCCTCGCTGGGAAGAAATTTTCATCGAATGAAGAGTTGATCGCCGAAACTGAGGCCTATTTTGAAGCAAAGGACAAATCGTACTACAAAAATGGTATCGAAAAGTTGGAAGGTCGCTATAATCAGTGTATCACCCTTGAAGGGTATTATGTTGAATAAAAAAAACTGATTTTGCCAAAAAAATGTGTCTTACTATGGTAGGCCGGGGACTTTTCAATTGACATGTTAAATGCCGGTTATTTACTACTTATAACGAATCATTTACGCTTAATTCCTCTGAAATTTTTCAAAAGTTATAACAACTGTTTCACAGGTCACTTGTCGAACAGAAAGGAAGCGGTTTTCGCCACGCAGGCCATCATCAGCATTGGGGCGATTTGGACAGCATCTCTACCCATGTTGGGAGCCCAGGTAAGAGTAGACGTCTTTCTTTTTGACACATGTCCTCAATGTAGGATAAAAAATAATATTCTTATCACAGTTGTTTAAATGTATTAATATTTATTGAATATTTATATATTCAATAAATCTTTTAATATTAGCATTTTAAACTTAGCATTTTAATTAAACATTAGCATTAAACATTAGCATTAAACTTAGCATTTTAAATCAATAATATTTATTGAAAATTTATATATTAAATATTTATGAATCGAACGGAGCTATATATTCTGAATTCGAAGGTTAATTAAGTACAAATACATTGTTTCGAGCCAGTGCAATATTAAGGGATGTACATAGAGCCTTAGTACTTTCAGGTATTATTTTTCCAGGTATTACTTTCATAAATCATTGTATCCGTCCTTTACTTAGACATTAAGAATTAGACCCACGAGAGAAAAATCTGCATTTAATACTGGCTTCTGTTTATAATTGAATGATTAGTATATTTACTATCTTTTGTCTAATGTAACTTTCAGAATATTGTTTCTATAAAAGGATTTACAGCAGGTATTAATTTAACTGTTATTATGGAATTACTGCTGTTACCTTACACACTTAATTCTAATGTTCTTTTTATGCACTTTAAGAAGTTTTTTTTTTTTTTTTCATTTAATGAAATAATCTATTTTTTAAAATTATTTACAGCTTGCTTCAGTACATTATTATCTTTGGTATTCACTAATCTTATGATGAAATCTTATTATTAATATATAAAAGATTATATTTGCTTATTTTTTAATATAGAACTAGTAAAACTTGTATTTACATTTCACGGGATCTCATATTTAAATAAAATGTTTTAGTTTTTTTGCCTTTAAAGCAAAAAGAAAACACATCAGAACTAATTCTCGTATAAGATTACCTAGATATTTGTCTTATGTTCTCTATTTTGAGAAAGTTAAAATGTAATTTATGTAAGCCCTTATAAGAATATGATGTATTATTAAATGGTCATATTGCTAAACATTTTTGTAAAACCGTTCGCCATGGAAAAACTCGATATGATCTTTAAAACATATCTTCATTACAATAATATGTACATACATTTTAATTTTTAAGAAAATGTGGTCAAAATACCTAATTTAGTCTGTTAAACCTTTATATTTGGAACAATTAGTGAAGGATTCCGTGATTTATAATTGTGAAAAGTATTTCATAAGTTTTTTAAAGAGAGTTAT
The DNA here is from genome assembly GCA_019974015.1 of Nephila pilipes. Classification (NCBI taxonomy): domain Eukaryota; kingdom Metazoa; phylum Arthropoda; class Arachnida; order Araneae; family Nephilidae; genus Nephila; species Nephila pilipes. Next base: position 53,729 of record BMAW01034198.1, read on the forward strand.
TGAGATCAAATAAATTAGAAAAAGCTCGTAAGACATTGTGATTTGGTCAAAATTAGATCATAATCAATTGACTATAATAAAATACTCACAAGATCACTTAAGAAGCCATATTCATAAATAAAGGAAACTTCAGCAATTTCGGGAACCTTTTTCAAGTAATTGAAATAAAATAGTTTAAAATTTAATAAGTATCAAAATAAAAAAAAAAGCATTGATGAAAAATGAGATTTTAAGAGATATACATTCTAATTTCATTAAATATGAAAATTTAATAAATATTTTTTACTTTACCATCGTATTTTCAGCATTTAAAAGTGCCCACTTAATTATTGAAAAAGAATAGGTCTATTGAATAGCTTACTTTTCTGTTTTAAACAAAACAAATCGAAAAATAATGATAACGCCCACTTTCTGTTTCGTTTCCTTTAAATTATTAGGAACTCGAGATACATTATTATAATTTTTTACAATGATATAGTAACTTTTACATAATTCATTAAACTAATCACATAATTTGCATCCCTTTTTCGCAAATTAAGAAATAAAAAAAATAAGCAATGGTAAAGGTTTGATGTCCTGACTTCAGAAGAAAAAAAAAGGAACGAAAAAAGTTTTCGGGATGTAATTTAATTAGTCCGAAAGAACCCGCAAATCGATATCATAATTTTTCGTGGTGGCGTCACAATTAAAGAATAAGATCATCTTCAAGGAGCAATGAAAGAGCTCCTACAAGAAAACCAACGATATTCCACAACCCAAAAAGATTGTTAAGCATTCACGAATGATGTGAATTTACATTGCTATATACAGTTTTACCTCGATTCTGCTATTTAATTATAATCCAAATAAATTCCTTACTATTGTAACTATATAATTATTATTATTATCTTCTTATAGTGCTTCTCTGCCTGATGATAAGACGTATTTATGGAAACAATGATTGTATCATTTCCTTTGAATAAAATCGCGACTTACCTAATAAGTATTTTTTTTTTAAAAAATTCAATTTTTTTCCTCCTGAAATAATTATTTTAGACAGTCCTCAAAAGATTCGAACAGCTGAATGCAAAGGTTCTTATAAGCGAAGATGGATATCGCCTGGAAGGTAGAGATGTCAACGTGTTGCCGAAGCTAGCTGAAATAGTTGAAGGTATTGTATATCAGTAATCCTAATAAAGCATCTTCATTGAAGGACGTTTTGATATTTGTGTGAACTATAAGGTATCTAAAATATTTCCTGTCCTTTCTACAACTAAAACACATCTTCGAATGTTTAGGTTTTTCTCTTTATTTATTAAGGTTATTCAAGATAAATGTATTTTCAGTAATCATACATATATTTAGATATGGTGTTGTAAAATTTTTTTGAAATATGCATCACAGCTCCTTTTTACCACAAAAAGATCATGTATTTAAGAGGAGGTTTGAAATGAATTCTTAATTTCAGTTTGGACCCATAATGCACTGTTGAGTAAAATAAGAAAATCGTCATATATGGATATGAAACAAGCAATTTATTTTGTAAGAAGATATTTATGCGCTTATGTATTACTTGAAAAAATAATCACAATAAAATTGACATTTTAGTTTGAAGAGAAAAAAAGAGAAAAGTAAATTACGTACATGAAAAAAGGGAAAAGTGTATTGTTGTGTATCAATGAAGTTCTTTAAATTATTACATCTGGGAAGGCTTACATTGTCACCATTACGTTTAAATGGTGCTTAATGATTTCCTATATTTAGAAGAAGTTACGTACTCTTCTCGTAGGTAGTTTTAATAGCCTCAGAACAGCAATACTTAGTTAAGTTGTGTGAGAATCAAAACTTCAGTGAGCGAAACTGAACCTGAGCCCATAACCTGAATTTCGATATAACCATAGCCACGGGAGATAAGTATAGCCACAATTTCTTGCAAATTACACTTTGCATCATCTTTTGTCAATCTCTTCTATAGGTACCCTTTTCTTTCTCAGTTCGATGAATTTTCATTCATTTTTTGTCATCTGCTTTAGTGTTTACTCTTGAAATATCGAAGTGAGGTAAACAGCCGATGTTGACAATACTTTGTTCGATGTCTGTACATCCCAAATTTAAGAAAGGCAGATTTATTATTTTATATAGAAATGCGTTTTAATACATTTTAACACGTGTTAACATGTTGTTTTGCAAAAATGGTGTCAACAAAAATGTCTGAACATAAAATAAAGGATACACGGTGTTAGTGTTAAAAGATTAATCTTTATACATAAAAAAAATTGTGTCACGTTGTTTATCCGCGATGAACTCCTAAACTAATGAACGGAGTTTAATAAAATTTTGCACACTGTGTACAGTTTGGTCCAAATTGAGAGATAAGGTAGTTTTTATCTTAAAATACAGTCATGATATTTTTATTGTAAATTATTTTTTTAGTTTGTGCTTTTAGGATCTGCCATTTGGCAACACCCAATTTCTTCTAAACTCTTGGCAACAATATTGTGTTTAAAAAGCTAAAACTGTGTTTACAATAGTACACATTTCAAATTTTGGAATTGATTTTGATAGAAATTAATTTCAGTTAGATATTTAATTTTATTAGTTAGCATTAGTATTTTGTTAAAATTTATGGCTATTAGGAAAAATAGAAATTATGTTCGAAAGTATAAGTTTAAGGGAAACCGTTACATCAAGAATGTAGATGAAAAGAACACTGATAGATGTGTTAAAACAACATTAAGTGAATCAAAACTTCAGTCACATTCAAAACCAATTGATTATTTAGAAAATAAAGATCAAAACATAGTAATCAATAGTTAGAAAGCTAATATCAATCTTTTCATTTGATTTATTTTGAAAAAAAAATTAATGCTCGAGGATGGTTAAAAAGGTACCCTTGACAGGAATGAAAAATTAGGTAGTGTGAATAAGAAATCAAACTGAGATTTATTTTTCATTGATCATTTTTTCTTTTCTAATAAATCCATGAAAATGCAGCCCTACTCATCCCAAAACTCGTCACCGTCAGTTTTCTGGCCAATGAGACTGTCTACGCTTTCTTTGAAGCAATTTCACCGGAAGCCAATTTTGTTTTGAAGGATTTCATGTTTAGAAGGATGAACCAATACCGACAAGGAAGCGATCAAAAATTACTTGTGAATTCGCGTAAAATTTGTTTTGGTGTCGTTTTACAGATGCTGACTCACAATATAACTCCAACTTCGAAATTCCATTTGCCTTTAAACGCGTGTACTTTTTGAATCGCCCTCGTATATAGTTTTGTTCCTTTTTTTTTCTCTATCAACAGGTTTACCATCTTTGGAGAAAGTTCTCATTGTAGCTTCAAAACCAGAATCTCATTCTAAAGATATCACCGGTATAAGAAATAGGTAAGACATTTTAGGATGAGTTATGTCAAAAATTAAAATTTGTGTTTCGTACGAGATCTCTATTCAGAATTTTATCCAATTAAAGTTTCACGGGATATATAGAAACGTTTTCTTATTCTGCTTTCATAAGATTTTTTAATACAATTAATTAATAAAAGAATTTTAAATAATGTTAATACAATACTTAGTAGTCTTTAGGAAAATATGCAAAGCAATTTTTTCAAATACTTTGAATTAATTTTAAAGCATATTCTTTTCCCATAAGAATATTCTCAACCCCATAACTTTTCTTGCTTTAGACACCGAAATAATGTTATCCCTTTTTTTTAATTAAATTATGCTACAAGAGCTCTCAACAATACTTTTAATGACATTTGTCGTTATTTTACATCAGAAAACAATATTTGTTTCAAGCAAATGACTTTTTTTTCGATTTGATTAATACAGGTTTCAATGATGACGAGCAATATTATGTTTATGAAAGCTTCTTATAAACAGAAAAGGCATTTTCATTTCATAATGATTTGATATGACTCAATTTTGTTCAAGTAAACGGATAAATCTTAAGAGTTTTAAGTGAAAATGAGCTAAGAACTAAACCTTTCACTCTAACTTAAGCTAATTAGACTCGAATATTTTCTCATAACAGGAAACAAAAAGAAAATTCTCCATTACATTTGAATTTATCTATGAACAGCAAATTTAATTAAATAAATAACTGATAAAATGTTTTAAATTCTATTTATCACTGAATTATTAGAAAAATTTATAAAATTTCAGATGTAATAAATTTGACAGTTTTGAAAATTCTACCAATATATTGGTCAAAAATCTAAAAAGAAAGATAAGAAACTTTAAAATAAGAATAATCATGAGCAACTAACACATTTATAAATCTTGTATATTTTCTTGCCTGTAATAAGAGAAAATAACTCAATAAATATAACAATAAATTATAAGTAAAAAAATTATTTTACGTATTATACTTACTTAACTGTTTTTCCTTAACTGTCCAAAAAATTGAGTTTTCTACAATGAGAGGAAAAACATTTTTAAGCTTTTGTAAGTTTTACAATTCCAACTATTCGAATAATAGGTCGAATGCTATCTATATGAGGCATGTTTTTTAAGTAAGTACCATTTTGATACATGAAAAAGAGCAATTTATCTACTTATTTATTTTTATAATAAAGCATGCACTTTATTCTACTTTTCAACATATTTACCACCAATTTGTTGTCACATATAACCAGTTTCTAAATTTCACCCCCACAAAAATCTGCCGCCTGATTCATAACAAAATACTACCACTTTTCCAAAAGAATATCCATGAAACTTGAGGAAACTCATTAGATAAAAATGAAGTAAAGTTTCTGTTTCCTGGAACTTTCACATCAACTTTCTGCACTCAGTCTTCTGTAATGACAGATTTTCTCCCATTACACTCCTCCTCATCAACATTAGTAGGCCATCTTTAAGTGTTCTAACCCATTTTCTCACCATTCTATTGATTATTATGATTTTTCCATACATTTATTTAACCTGCTAATGAATTTCGGCAGCTTTCACAACGTAAGCTTGTTAAAAACAAATCACAACGTGTTCAAGCATATGGATTTTCAATTATCTGAGACATTTTAAATACGCACAAACAAGCGCAAATACAGAAGAATACTTTCGTAAAGGCATCTTAGACAAACCAACAGATATTCACTGCTTGTCATTAAAATCACAACAACAGGAAGCAATGATTTGACGCACGTGAAAGGAAGAAGAAATTAGAATTGCAAATGATTAGTATTTCAGAGTATTTAGGCGGAGCAGGAGGGAGAAACGACCTCTGAAGCATTGCACTAAAGGAAAATTGTGCAGTGGATTTCTCATTCGGAAAACGCTTTGTAAGATCGAAGTATCGGAGATCGGAGCTTTGTAAGAATATCGTGTTTTACCTCAAATAAGAAGAAGAAACGATTACCAGCAAGTGTCAGAATTCGATGCAGGAATGCTCGTTCCTATCGAGATTGTGGATTATCGTTCCCTGATATTGCCCGTCTCAATGATCAAACTCTAACCACTGTCATGCAAAGAAGGAATCAATAACAGGCTGAGGGTCATAATGAGCTGAATTCGGGATCGATATATTGTGAGATTGGTCCTGCAAATCTGTACAACCACATCACGAACCATTTGTCGGGAAATGAGCACGTTTGCAGCACGCTCTCTATCCACTCGAACGGGGCAACGATGTTTACAGAAGCTTGGACTGTCAGCACGACAACATTACTTGAGCTTTCCTTGACAATGTAGCATAGAGAGAGACGGCGACTCTGACGGCGCTTAACGACAAAGCTGGATACAGGAATGGCACAAATTCATATCTCTTAGGCGAGTCCCGGTTCTGCACGCAGTATTCTCGTTGCCATAAACGTGTCTTGAAGTTCCGAAGAGACCACTCATCACCTGCTAGCATTCGATATCAGCAAAGGAGCATTGTAATTGGTGTGACAGTTTAGGCAGCTATTGGATACACGACACGCACATCTCTACTTCGGAAAGATGGTTATTTAAACACAGGACAGTACATTTCTCACATCTGACGCCCAGGAGTTCTGTCCTATCTTTGAGAACTACCAAACGCCACCTTCCAACAAGATAATGCAAGACCATAGGTTGCATGTCGTGTTCTGATCTTCCTCGACATACAGGAGTAAAGATCTATGAAGAGGAACAACTCAACTCCACTAAGAGTTCAAGAACAACTCAACTCCAATCAAGTTAAGGCAAGAATTAGAATAGCAGGAGGCTGCTATGTTGGCTGGCGTAAAATGCAGTGTATGATAGTTAAGTTTCGTGTTTGTTATTATTGTACTTATTAGTATATTGTGCTGCATTAATACATAATTAAGTTTGTCGGCTAACATAAAATATAAAAAGGGCTGGTTATTTGTTGCATGGCTTCTCTCACCGTCTTTCATTCACTCATCCAATGAGTGGAATTTGTTTTACTACAGGGTTTTCTATTGCTTCCCTGGCCTGCTTGGTCTCCAGATCTTTCATCCATTGAAAACATCTGATAATGAGTTGTTGATATACTGGTTTGCCTCCCCTCTCCATCTAGCAAATTTCATCATTTTGTCTTCATGTTATACGATTCATGAACGATATATATGCCTTTTGTATTTACTTTCTTTCATGGTGTTCCAATTTCAATAACTAGCAATGTAGATACCAAATGTGCATGAATGGAATTGTGTCGTAGGGTTATAGCAGCCATATTTTAATACGGTTGTCATGTAAAAAATACGCCTTGCATATTCATCCAGTTCCCTTGGAGTCTTCTTCAAGTATGGAACCCTTTTGTTGAGATATTGAACAAATCGTTATCATTCGCTAGCACTTTATGAAAAGTATAAGCTTCTGAGTCATGTCTCAATTAAAAAGTTACTATTTTTGAAAGTTTCATCACCTACATTAAATTAGAATTTAATTTTACTTTAATGAAAACAGCTTCTTCTATTTTACATGTTATCTTGAAGGGTGAAACATTCTTAACAATATGCAGAAAGAATCCTACCTCTCGGTTATCCACCCTTATTTCTTTATGAAAATGTTACTCTTTCGTAAAAAAAATAATTTAGTACTTGTTCAATTCAATTTGTATCTTTTGTAGTTTACTCCTTTGAAAAAATTCAGTGCTAGGAGTGCTAATATCTTCTGAGAAATAGTTATCAACTTAAATACGGACAGATAAAAATCATCTGTAATGTAATTTTAGATATTTGAGGGAAATATAATTTTATTCTTTGGTTATAAGAATTTGAAGAACACTTAACAAATAGTAATACAAAATTCCGTTACTTTTTTACATTAATTTATTTATAATGAGGTCGAGAGCAATTTGTATGAGACACATGAATAAAAGAAAATAATCCAAAAAATTAAACGAATTGTTTTTCAGCTGCTTCTTTGAAGAGTTTTTGAAAATGGGTATAGAAGACGACGGGTCTGTTCCACCAATGAAATTCGAGCAAGTGTCTTGCTCTCACCCAATTACAATCCATTACACTTCAGGAACTACAGGTCCTCCCAAAGGCATTGTTCATGGAAGCAGCGTAAGTTACAGTGAAAATGAAATTATGAATTTTTCAAATCGAAAATAAACGCAAATTTATTTTGTAATATAAAAAGTTTTATAAAATAGGTGAATGACAAACAATTCACGGACGAAGCTTCTACGTACATTCTTTATAATATTTACTCATTTTTCTGATCAGGTTTGGCAATTTCAAAAGTGGTTTTTTTAAAAAAAAAATGAGGTATGCATGAGATAAATGTATGATTCAAGTCAAAAAATATAAAAAGTGGAACTGTCGTTTTATGAATTGAAATACATATCTCAAAACGAAATTGTTCATTCAGAAATTATTATTTAAATCCTAGATGACATCCACATTAGAATTTAAACACCATATCTTAAAGAGTCGCAATAAAATTTTCTTTTTTGTTATTTGATTGTAATATAAAGTCTAAATTAGGAATCTCTTTTGATGATTTTACCAGTGTTTTCAAATGCTGCTTTGAAATTAATCTTAAGAGTCCAAAAATATGTATGAAATAATAGACGAGAATATGTAACATAATCTTTCATTAATGCCTAGACCTTAGTGTAGCATCTCCGTTTCTGGTTCTTTTCACATGATTCTTCTTTCTTTTTATATCTGTATAAAGTTCATAAATAGCTGAGTACTTTGTGCACCTCAACAGCCAAAGCTACACATATTTCCCGAGATTTCAACAAATTTATATCGTTTACATATTTCGGCAAGGCTGTGATGAGATGAGAGAAATTCACCGATGAGAGGCAGATGAAGGTTGATCCTCAGCAAGAAACAGAACAATCCCTGATTTGTTTCGGTGATGGCATTCTCTATAGCTACTGACGCTTAACTTCTGGAAATAGTTGTACATATAATATAATTAAATGCTTATAACTTAAAATCAATATCTTTTTTAGAGAGGTTTTATCGCAAAATATTTATATCGCCTTCGAATAGTGCATCACGTAGAAAGTAAAATTGAACTATTAAATTACGCAGTCTGTGACACTTTAGTAGTCTCGGTTTTCTCTTTATTAACCTCAATAACTTTTTTACAATTTGAAATGAATAAAATAGCAACTCTTTGCCAACTAGTGAAACGTGATTAGGTAAATAGATAAAGATATGAAATGTTATGAACTGAATCAGATATATTGATATATAAGTGAAATAAAATTGATAGGAAAGAAAAGCGAGATAAAGATGATAACGAGAATAATAGGTGTTTGTTAATTAGAGTGAATGGTTGTATTTCATTGTAAGAAACAAAATTGATTAGAAGTAACCGATTTCTGATTAAAATATTAGGAGTCTAATTGGCTGCATTCAAGAACTATTTCAATCGGTGTGGGGGATTTGGAAGCTGAGACTTTATAACTTATATATAAGCAAGAATATATTACAAAGTGTATATTAAGAGTATTATACTCTTATAATCATAAGAATAAACAGAATTAAGAGGTATTCGAGAAAGCAATCTTACATAATCAGTGCAAATAGTTAAAAAAACTGTGTAATGTCTTTTTCTGACATCTCTACCATTGGATTTTATTAACTTATTGACTATTTAATTAGATTTTAATAATACTTTAATTATTAGGGCAGTGTTAACTAAGAGAAAATATATCGCTTAAATACACGACCCTCTGCAAAGTGGTGCCAATAATCTACTCCCGCCAGAGTATCATTTGTAAAATCCGCTGACTGTACCAGCAATATATTAATGCGCACGAAGTATATTTGCAGAGGTTCTGGAACTCCATGCACAATCATGGAGAAAAGATAATTAATACCTATAGGAATAATTATCGCATAGGGAAACATGGTCTGAAATGACACTTTCCAGTGACAGATAAGAAGTGTGGGTCATTTTGAATAAAGTAGCTACCGTAGTAGCGGTGGTTCGTATCAACAAACCCATGTTCGAATTGATATCTGCCCACACTTAAGCAGCGAATAGATTTGTGCGAAAGGTGGTCTAGTTTAGAGTTATGTCAAATGGTTATTTTTAAATAACTAGCTCCAGCGCATTAGTTTCCGTCAAGTAATATGTTCCAATATTCTACACAGATAATAATAGACTAATATATTTTCAGATTATATGTTTTTCAGAATCTATCACTTTCAAAATATATACTCTTATATTCTGTTATTTACAGAAATTGAGTTCGTATTTTCTATTTATTTCTTTAATATATACTATTTTATCATATTACTTTTGAATTATATTCTTCTTATTCAATTGTAATATGCAATTTCAATATTTCATTGGTTCTGGATTATGTTCCGATTCATGTAAATTATACTCAATCGACGTCTCCAATGAGTAATGGGGAGCTCCCGGACACCCGTGCAATAAACATAAAAATAACAAAATATCGAAACAAAAAACATGAAATAAATTCGGTTTATAATGTATTATTAGTTACTTTGTAAATTTAACAAGTCTAAGAGAAAGTAATCTGAAAGTTAAAAAAAAGTATTTAAATTTTTAATGGATGTCGCAATCAACAAAACTCTACAAGCTACTCTCGAACACATATTTGTCCATCTATGGTATATTTTCTACGAGTATAATACTTTTAGTACTTTATATAATGAGCCTCTTATTAATTTGAGCAATTTCAGTTAATAGAGATTATTTAAAACTATTTTGTTATACTTTAAAATACATTTTTAAAAATTGCTGTATCTTTTAATTGTATTCAAAATATTACAATTACAGGTTCTGCTGCCTTTAGCGAATAACTTCTTATTAAATTGTGATACAGATAGAGAGTCAAGATGGATCAGTACAATGCCGGTAAGTTCTGTCAAATTTTGTTCCAATTATATTATAATGAATATTAATGTAGAAGAGATGGAACAGTCCTTAAATGAAGGGACGATTGACCACTATTTTAGGAATATTCATAATTCTCGTTGCAGTTGAACATAATTTATATTCCCGTCAATGGCTTAAATGGCACTAAGGTATTGTTACAAAAATTCTCGGATCACGTGTGATTGTATACGAGTGAAGTCTACTAAAAACGGAGTATAACATCAAATTGCACTTTATTAACGAATATTCTGGACACGAAGAAACACAGGTAGCAGAGTTGGGACAATAATAGAACAAACAGAAGCATAGCATTTGTAAAGATTAGCGACAAAGATACAGGAACAAATACAGCACTTGTAACGACAGTCACAGTTGTATCCGCAACGTTCAGTTTATTAGTTCGCGCAATGGACTAATCTTCACCTTTATGCTTTGCACTTCCAACGCAAACTCAGTTCCCAGCAGACTCAGACCGCTCTAAAAATTCACTCGATAGATCCACTTCCAAGTGCCGACTACCTTCTGTCGATTTACCGATCGATCTCCAAAGCAGACTCCTCCGCCTCAGGCTTTCGGCTTATTTACAAACGTTCCGCTCAGGTGTGACGTCACACGAAAAACTCTAGAAAAGTCAGTAACTTTCTTCCCAATAGAGATATCAACTAGGTTCTAGCACTTTCTAGTATGTTCTATATGTCACCAAAGTCGCCCCACCATATCGTCAAAATAGTCGAAAAATCCGTCACCAAGGAAAAGGGATCATTGCTTGAACTTTTCTTGACTGACTAATGAAATGTCTGTAAATGTCTTTTTTCCTCTTTAAGAAAAACGCATCAAGGGAAGCGGTATCCTATGTTTGTAATAATATAATGACCACCACTTGATTTATTCATTTAATTAACATAATATTATTCTAGAAATACACATTTTTATCCGTTTTAATTTCTATTTTAATCGGTTAAACTCGGTGCTCTCAATATTCTACATTTCAAATTTCATTTGAATCTGATCTTTAAATCTAGAGTTATTAACAAAACAGTACCGGTAGAGGGTCACGTAATGTATGTAACAATTTATTTCAAAACAATAGCTATTCTAATCTTTAGAAAATATTTGAATATTTCGGGTAAAATTTATTGTTATAATAAGTTGAAAAAATTGAAAGATTTTTTTAAATGCATTTCTAATAGAATTCTTGTGCCACTATCACATTATTAGCAATTCCCTTGAACTTGATTTCTCGAAACCAGCATGTTCCGCGTGTAGAACATTATTTTAAATGCTTATCCGCTGGTGTTTGCACCTTCCCCCTTTAATTATGCAGACCCGAAATCGGAGAAAATTTTTAATTTATTGGAATACTCATCCTAGCTTTCGCAGCGGTAAATAGGGAATGTTCTAATTACAGCTATTTAATATTTCATTCCAATTCAATTCTTAATTCTAGAAGAATTTGTCATTAAATTACAGAGTGGATGCACTATGAAATTATGACTTCATTTTTGACTTTATGCTGATTAATTCCAATTTGTATAAATCGACTCTTCAGGAGTATCGTTTCGTTCTGATGCATTTGAGAATTAAAAACTTTCTAAAGGCGTCTGGGAGGCGTAGCTGCTCTTGAGTCTGAATCAGACAGTACATGATGAATACATGAAAAATTTTAAATTGTCCATAAAAGATGTGTTTCTTACTGCGCAACCGATAAGAGTACGAGATGAGGCAGAGAGGATGCTGGGAGGACCCAGTGGGGAGAGAGGGTACGTCCGGGGTTTTCCGTAGAGGCGGAGTTCTTTTTCGCGGTGAAGGAGAGTGGGAACGTGAGGTCCTTTGTTGAACTGCTCTCTCCAGTGGTTTAGATTAAAAATTGGCTGGATGTTAGATATTTTGCTAGGAGGTGCGTTATTCTCCGTGCAGCTATACCCGTGTGCTGCCTTAATAACATCTCACTTTATGTTTAGTTTTATTAACGTCACACTAGAAGCAACACGAGGGCTATTGGCGACGGACCTCGTAATTTTGAACCACGGTCAAGTGACGAGGACGACACCTGAGCTGGCACCCCCCTCTCCTAACATCCACACCACGCCAACGGGAGGACTTTGGGCCCCGAACAGATTTAACGTGCATCAGCCCCGGCTACACGGTGGGTCTTTGGTGGCCAAGGATCGAACCCGCGACTGAACGAAAACCGCCAGCCGCTATCCACGACCTTGACCACTAGGCTACCGCGGCCCCTCTCACTTTATGTCATGGCTTCCGAAATTAGATGCATTGTGAGACTCATCTTGAAATCTATTGCTAAGAGTTTCTATCCATAAATATGAATAGGAGATACATATATTTCCGATAAATTTTAGTGATACATTTGGTTTTTCTTAGCAAGTGACAATGGAATCAGAGAAACATCTGAACCCGTGTCTATAACAAAAGACTTGTTTCACTGTTTGTACTTTCCAACTAAGAGGAGCGACACAAGCGAAGAAGAGGTACCCATAATTACATCTTGCTCTTCACGCTTTTTAGTCATTGCCTTCGAACATGGCATCAATTTAAATACTACTTTTGAGCTGACGGAAAGAATGCGTTTATTTCTTTCACAAAAATCAGTAATATGGTTCGATCTGACCTTCAGTTAAGTATTCGGGCTTTTGCGTCTCAAAATATAGGAACTGTATTAATTGACAAGGAATCTGTACGACACATTTTTCCACCAAGGCAATGCATGGACTCATTCCACATTGTCTGTCAAGAGGTTCCTAGCCAATTACAGCCTTCCAGAGTTAGACAATCCGCCTTATTCACCGGATCTTGAGCTGCGCTACTTTTATCTGTTTCCTAAGATGAAATATGCCTTAAAAACAACAAGATTTGAGTCTGTTAAGACTGTGAAAGAGAAAGCGGCAAGAGTCCTGAAGGGGTTGACCAAAGAAACCTTCCAGAACTGCTTCAAAGAATGGACGATTCTCGTGGAGTGTTGTAGGTATAGATGATTTGTATATATTGAAGGTGATTATAAGAGTGAATATGTATGACAACAAAATTAAATGTTTTCCAACGTAAATCTCGTTACTCAACAGCCACACCTTGTATGTTTGAATCAATCAACAAAATATGAGAACCCATTATCTTATCAAAATCTTCACCTCTCATGTGAGTGTCTATTGCATCTCATCTCACTTCAAATAAGGAGCTTCCATCAATGGCCAGGCCTAATACAACAAAAGTTCCAACATCTAACTCAGAGAAGACATTCTGCTTACCTCTCACATTCTTATCAAATCCATACATCAAAATAGTTTCTATGATGATTCTCTAAGGATTCAGCTTAGCTATCTTTCCAACAACTGCCAGTTTTTAAGATTTCCTTGACTCTATGGGGATCCTAGCTCTCTTGATCTTCCACTGTGTATCTTTTACATTTTCATTCATTCCTTTTACACCATAAACTTGACTTCTTAGCTATTCTAACCATTGCTCTGTTCCATTCTTCATTTCTGCTTGTACAGCTTCCATTTCAGAATTTCATTTCCTCCTGTCTAGCCTTAATCATATGTATCAAAGCTCTAAATTGCTCTCCCATGGCTTTCTCTTAAGAGCAAGTCAATGGCATTCACTCAGAAATCCCACTTCTGCCACCAGTGCTACAAATTTCGTCCTCTGGAAGTATGGTGTAAAGAGTCTAATAAAGAGGAGAAAGGAGATTAAAGCTTTATTCAAAAATTTTCAGGAAATGGCAAAGCAGAACTTGCTAAGATTAGTGGTAGAACAGGAACAAAACTGCATTTTTAGAAATTAGCAGCACAAACAAAATTGCATATCACTTTCAATAATGTTCACCATCTAACAATTCCCACTGCAGATAAAACTCGAAAGTCAATCCAAAGCAGGTTCCGCATCTCAGAGTATTTATAGTTGTCCCGGACAGGCTTGTTCTCATAGGGAAAATTTCGGAAGAATCCATAACTCCTCGTGAGGTGGCTTTTTAATGGTACCAGGAATTGAACCTACAAAGCGACAGAAACATTGCCAGCCGCGAGATCGAAACCATGACAAACAAACTACCACGACCACTTCTATTTCATGTATAAAATAAAAAAAAGAATATTATATCCTAATTAAATGTAAGCAACAAAAAAAAATAAAGCATGAATAAGAATAGTTTTAAAGTTTCTTATACATTTCTCTTTCTGAGAGCGAGATTTTGATGCTGTTATTTCATTCAGTTTTCAACGTTTTTTTTTACAGCCAGGTCCAATATTGCCGTTTGCACACCTTGCAGTTCTCTTCCTGGGCCAAACGCTTGTACTTTACGAAGGAGCTTCTTACTTCATAAGTCCCACTTCTTTCTGGGATCTTTTAGAAATGCACAAAATTTCCAATATACTAATGCTTCCAGGTGCAATCGACGAAATGCAAAGAAGAAATTACTATCCCAGTAAGTTTATTTATACAACATTCTTTAAAATAATTCTTAAAAACTTGGTTTTAATCTATTTTTCTGTAACACCCCCCATAAAATTAGTGAAATTTTAAGATAAAGTGTGAACCATAAAAAGCTTAAGGTAAAAAAAAAAATCTTTATACCGAATAACTTATGTTTTCATTCGAAACTTTCTGAGAAGCAGAAATATGCTGAACAATGAATCTAAAAACGATTAAAATTATCATTAACCAATCCATTTCAAACATTAAATCATATTAATAGCTGGTATGAAACACAGATTACTGAAATGTCTGAAAACAAATGGTGCCGCGTGAAAATCATCTCACAGCTAGCATACCGTTCGTCCTTGAATCAAAAGGAAATTAAAAACCCAGTACTCAATTCAGCTCAGTTCAGTTTCGGATGAGGGTACAGTTAAACATCGATTATTCGCATTAACTGGGTCCGAATCGTCCGAGATTCCAAAATCCTAGATTATCGGATTATAAGAAAAATGAAATAAGATAAATCATATATAAAAATGTAAAAATTACATAAAATATAATGATATAAAAATCATTTCTATATCGAACAAATCGAGTGCAAATCACATTTACAGAAGATAAAGTCGTGTAAATTGTGAGCAACAAAATTGTGTGAGATTAAAACCGTTTTATTGCATTGTGCAATCAGACAGAATAACACTGTAAGTCTTTCATTACTAGCGGTAAGAGAGTGATGTCGGGCTATTGCGATTTTCTTTTTACTAAGCTCGTGGATTTTATAGTAATTTGAATTGCATAAAATTACAATTTATTTCCAACCAAAATGAAGCATCATTAGGTAAATTAGATAAATATTAGAAATGCACTGAATTCAGTTGGAGACAGTGGTAAATAAATAAAATAGAATTGAAAGGAAAATTAAAGGAAAATTGAAAATAACGGTAAGCTGATATTCATTAGTAAATGGGATTGAAGCCTCTTAATTAATTTTTGTATAGAAGTACTTCTTTGATAAGAAAAAAATACTAAGATACGAAATACTGCTGTTGAGTAATGTTTGAATCAGAACGAGCTAATTGGCTAGCTAAGACTTTCTTATTTGATCATAATCTGAAGTTGACAAGTGAAGTGTGATTCGAGAGACAGCGACCCTATCTATTTTTTGTGTTTAATACTATACTTTTTCTTGATCTCACGTATCTTCAATTGGAGTCCAAATAATTATTGGCTATTAAATTAGAAGGAAGAATTGAAGTAGAATTAAATAATGAAGGAGAGTCTTCGCAAGAAGATTAAGTAAAGTTTGTTAAATTCGGGCAGAAGGTCCCCGTTGTCTTTCGCATATTCATTACTGTTACAGGATTTCAGCAAAAAATAATGTTTCAAAAATTTGCGGGAGAAGCAAATAAATGTTATTGTGGATGTTTGCAGATCACTTCTCAAATTTAAAAGTCAAAGGAAAACTTGTCCATGCAGAGACCTATCCGGAATTCCAAGCTGAAGGAGTCAAACTTAACAAAGTTCTCCTGCGATTAATTTAGTTTGATTCAGTCATCGGTTATTTATCTCACGCAGAATCAGCATCAAAAAAAACCTCTGCGAGAAATAATTAACAATGATCAAAATAAATTTACACAAAATCTATCATTGACTTTGTAAATTCAATTGCTGTGTACTTTTGATATTTAGCATTATTATGGAAATTCATATATAATTGTAGGATGCAATTTCAGGATTATAAAAGGTATCTGTATCATTTTATTTTGAAGCAATGTTGCTTTACGCAATAAGCATAACTTATAATTTATAATTTCATTGAATCTCATATCAGTTTCAAAAGATGGATCGCTGAGCCTCAATGTTTCTTTTGCTCTGTTCCTTAGGTAATTAATTTAAATGTAATGATAATCAATATAGGAACATAAATTTGGTTGCTGAACTAGATCTAGATAAATTAGACATAAAAAACTAGATTAATTAATTGACATAAATCATGTAGTCTAATAAAAAAAATTATTAAAAGCACCAGAAAAAATTTATATTAAATTACATTAAAAACTCTAACCGGAGTTTTTAAAAATGTAACCTGATTTTAATGTTCCACCTGTACTTCCCTTTGCAACGTCTCTCATTGATTTTTATTTTATGTCCTCATTGTCCGCCAATTGAGAAAATGCAAACATGAATGAAAATTAAATTTGTGTAATTTTTTTCTACTTTTTTATTACTACTAAAAATAAGTATAATTAGTAGAATTAAATAACTAATGATTAGTTGTTGTTTTTTTGAAGTTATTCTACTTTTCATCAGTACTTATGTATATAAAAAACATATCCAAAAAAACGAAAAAAATAAATAATTATTTGCTCAAAATGTTTCGTCTCTTTTTTTACCAAGGCAACAAATATTAACACATCAATCAATAACACCCGAGACTAACATTGAAAACAACTTTTTTTTTGCAATTTTTTTTTATTCATCAACATAACACCTTTTGTTAATCACCTTTTAGGGTGATACAATCGTTCCAACGCTTTTCCAAATCTTTTTTTTTTTTCGCAAGAAATCTTTTTTGTTGCGAGTAAATAGCGATAAACAGCTTTCTGAATCATCCACTCGTTGCTGTTTTTGTTCCATCGAAAGCAATCGCGGCACCCACTTGGAAAAAAACCTTTCTCACTTCACTTCAAAAAACCTTTTTCAGTAAATACACTTCCATATGATATCTGTGTCATCTCAGCAATCTCACGGAGCTTCACTTTACGATCTTTCATTATAATTTTTGTCACTTCCCTCACATTTTCCGGTGTAACGGCTTCCACAGGTCTACCCGAGCGTTCCGCGTCATTTGTGTCGGTACGACCACGTTTAAACTCGGCAAACCA
>BMAW01034201.1:0-18031 GCA_019974015.1 Nephila pilipes
TTAACGAAACAAAATAATTTACAACAACGCTCTTTAGTCATAAATTAGTTTATTAGAACTAATTATTAGTCTAAACTAGTGTCTTCCAATGAAGTCGGTGGACCTCGAAGTGATCTAAGGAGGCGTTTTTTCTGCAAAGATAATTTAAAGTTGTACAGGATAAATTAAGAACCAACAGCCGTCCTTGCAAGAACATTCTAAAAAACTGGACTAATACTAAAAATTATCGAAAGCATGTTTCAACAAATATTTCTAAATCTCTTTTTAACGCGGACCAATACACAGGAGTGACGGAACCTCAAATTCTACAAAAAATGATGATTTGAGATTTTTTCATTTATAAACTGTGTAGATATTCACCTTTCCAAACAAAATACCATATTTTAGTCTTTTCAATAATTAGAAACTTAAAAAACCTATTTTTAAATTACTGAAACGGGGCCACACTCATTTAAAGGGTGAAAAACGTAAACAACGCATTTCATTTTTAGTTGATAGTTAAATGTGCGACGGTAATTGATACCGTTAACTTTAGGTAATTGAAACCTTTAAATTAGGATGTATTGATCCCGTAATGATGAGATTGGGAATACATCTTCGAAATCAAAGATGAGAAGCCAACAACTTTCAAATAGAAATTCTTTCTCTAGAAAAACCAAGGGTAAATTGTTAAAGGGTAATTGAAGCAGGAATTGACCGTCTGCAAGCATATTTATGGTTAGCCATTTAGAGAAGTTGGTCTAGTGTATAGGATATGCAACAAGCTACATGTGCAATATTTTTACATAAAGTGTCAATTGATAAAATGCCTCAATCTGGATTTTGTCTATCAGATGCAGAAACATGGTGTAATTTTAAGAAGATGGAACTGCTTGGGGAAATTTACCATCATTAAAATAGTTTACCTATTACTGTTGGGGAGGCTATGAGACCAATTTTTTGACATTTGTCATAGCTAGAGGTGTTGAAGAAATATTTGTATGTCTGTACCAAAAACTCGAAAGAAAGTGAGATTAAAAAGATTTGTTCACACGTACAAAAGAAAACATCTGTACCAATAGAAGTCCTATCTTTAGATACATATGATGCTATACCTTCCTGTAATAAAGGCAATGTCTCAAAAGTACGAATTTTGAGAAAATGGAGCACTGAACCTATTGATTATACGAAAGAATCAATGAAAAATCTCGACAAACAGAGGTTGTTAAAATCAGTGTACTCCTGCTTACAAAAACTAAAGAACGGCAAGACAGAAAAAGGACTTAAACAGAAAAGAGATAATGATGAAATTTTACGAAAATGGGTAAAAGTTAGAGTATATAAGGCACAGCAATGTTTTGATAGTTAAATATTTTTACATAGAACTAACTATTAGTCAAAACTTGTTTCTGTCAAAACGCGAAATTTTTCATGTGTTATGTACCTTTTTCTTAAGAAACTATTGTACATAGATGTGTAATTTTTGTCAGAGATGTTCATAATGCTTACCAATACATAGTAAAATCGGCTTTTTGAAAAGAATAAAAAAAATGTATTTTTTACAAATTATTTACATGAAAAAGATCAAATTAAATTGTGTCTGATAAAATGTTTTGTAAATAAATAAATCAAAATTGGACAGATGCTCATTTCTGTGTAATGACAAAGATTTCTTTTACTTGTATAAAAAATTTCAAACGTGTATCTATCATAGATTTTGAGAAAAAGCCCATTGAAAATGAACAAATTAACATTGTCGGTATAGAGGTCCCCGACTTGTCTTAAAAGTAGTCATTGGTACACTATAGCTTTTTTCCCAATACTTTTTCAATAGTATATATGTGAACCTTTGACTAACACTCTCATTGTTTTCTAATATGTTATATAGCATGCTTCACATAAAACTGATGCCTTCAAAACACTGCTTCAAAAAGCAGTCTATGACTAAAAAATCCTGGAAAATCATAATTTACGTAATTGACATCAAGACCGGAGTCCGTGTCTTGCTTTTTTTTTTCAAGAAAAGGGTATTCTTCCCGTGCAGAAGGCGAAAAGACAAAAAAGGTTGACAACTTATTGTCTAAGTACATTCAATGCTCTGATTTAATTGAGTCCTTCTAAAAAGAAACCAACTTTACCACCATTTTTGTGGCTCACGTAAATTATAAAACCACATTTATCTGGCCCGATTTGTTTTTTTTTTTTTTTGAGTTTGACATGTTAAATCTATTGCTGTAGGAGGAGTTTAAATTTTCTTTCTTCTTCGAATTCTCCTTTCATAATTGTTTCCTATCATTCGAAATACTTATTAAAAATGCTCTTGGGTTAATTAAATAATCAAATGACTCAATTAAACCGAATTTATAGGTTTTTATTTGAGGTTCACTTTTTTCAATTTATTTTCTATTTTTAATACCAGCAGCGTAATTAAGATTAAAACAAACAAAAGAAGAGTTAAAATAATTTTTATGCATTTTAACAATACAAAAGTACATAATTATTAATCACGTTATACAGTTTTAATCGATTCGTTATACAGTTTTTGTATGTAAACAGTTTTAATACAATCTTTGATTTTGTATGGAGGTGTCAGTTCTTTAATATAACTTTCAAATGAAGACCGATACAACCACAAATCGAGAGCTATGTCATCCCTATTCTCGCGTAAAACTATTTGGGGGACAGGAAAGTAATATTTTTCTGCATTACAATTTAAACAGATAAATCTTTACCAAGTTTTTATTTTTAATAAATAATGTAATAACCCTCGTTTTCAATAAACTTTTGCCATCTTGTGTGAAATTTTTAATGCCCCATCGATAAAAATCAATTGGTTTTCAAGCAAAATATCCGGAGATGGTATTTTGGACATAATTCGAATTTTCAATTTCTTTTGCTACATCAAAAATTTTGTAGTGATCGGAATTAATGGAAATCCGATTGCGCAATATTAGGCGAATATAGTGTGTGAGGCTATACCTCCCATCCCAATTCATTAATTTTTTTCCAAGGTTCATCTTGCACAGTATGGTCTTATCCTGTTGCAGAATAACATCTTTTCTGTTGACAATAACTGGACCCTTTTCAATGAAACATTGATTTACTCGATCTAATTGTTCACAGTAAGGGTCTGCCTTCACAGTTTGTCCAGGTTTCAGCCCTTCAAAATGAACGACCCCACGATTACTTCTCCAAACACAGAAAATCGTCTTAACCATACTTCTTGGTGATTCATTTGGAGAGAGCTACTACCTTTTGCGTTTTGGATTATCATAGAGGATTCATTTTTCATGTCCAGTGATCAAGCGAACAAAAATCTCTTCTTCATTGCGCCGCTGAAGCAATAAGTTGCAAGTGGTGGATCGGTTAGCTTTGTTTTCTTCGGACAGATTATGCGATACCCAACACCAGTTCTGCTTACTTTAACAATCTGCTGCAATTGTTCTTGGATGGTCTACCAAGGTTGGTTAAGAGTGTTTGATTGTTCCTCGATTGTTTGACACGGATTTATTTCCACTTTCGCCCTTAATATGCCATTGTCTAAAGTTGTTGGTCTTCCTGTTCGGTATGAGTCGGAAAGATCGAAATTACTAGATTTGAATTTTGAAAACCAACTCTGGTATTTATTAACGTCTAATGCATTTGGATGAACATCGAAAATGCTTTTGGTAGCAACCATTGCGTTACTACCCTTGCAAAACCAAAAGACATATGTTGTCAAATATGTACTATTGGTATTTGGGTGGCCATTTCACCTAAAATTACAAAAATAAATTAAGATTTAATTATTTTCGAGTAAACAAGTCACTCTAACCTTAAAATGTCCTTAAGACGACTTCGAAATACACAATGAGCTGATAAATGACTAACGAATATCGACATCCACAGAAACGACATCACTTTCCGGTCCCCTTAAAAGAAACATCTTTTCGATCAGCTCTGTGTTTATGAAAGGTACCACAGATGCAGAGTCGCTGATGTGAAATTACTTGAAAACTGTAAACGACAAGTCCCAGTATTATGAACCACTATTAGAGTTCGCATCCATTTTCCTAACTTTCAATATTAAAATGGTTCCATTTAACTATCGTAAATTCCCATAATTCAACACGATAGGTATATCTGGAATCGTGATATAAAATCAAGATTCTATTTGAATACCATTGATCATAATCGCGCACGTTTGCCATAGCCTCTATAAATATAAAGTTATTGCATATATCTACGAGTATGTGTGCTAATAATACTCAGTATTAATGTTTTATGGCATTAAATTGGAAAACGAACTGGATACACTCGACAAGAAATCTTGCCATTCTAGTTCAGACATATGTTTTGATAGTCCGTCGATAAAAACAAAACTAGGAATCGATTAATGGTAGTAAATTACTCAACGAAAACTTTTGCTGTATGAAGTTCTATAAAGCTGGCTTATATGTATGATGGATAATTTTTTTTTGTAATGACTGCTCAAAAAAATCTTTTTGCAATGACTACTTAAAACCTTTTGTAGTGATTAATTAAATATAACGTTTGGCATATCTACGAAATAATATCAAATAATTATTTAAAAAACATAAGAATGATTAGATTTTTAAGCATTTTCTTTTCAATTTAGGAATTGTTACAATGATATTAGCTGTATGGACAATCATCCCAGAATTTTTTGTTTTGTTTGTTTTTTAAATTATTCTCTACGTCATGAATATTCTTACAAAAACTCTATTTTGGGAATGGACATTACAGTTATATTTTTACAAGATGGAATTAGCGTTATATTTTATTTATATTTATTTCAAGAAAATCATATTTCTTATGCGCTAATTTCTTTCTCTCAATAAAAATGGATGAAAAATAATGAATCGAAATAAAACTACGTTTATTATCTATATGGAGAAAAAACAATGTACAAAAAAGAAAACCAGCAATAATTAAAATTTCGTTGTATTATAAACTACATGTAGCCGATAATTGCTTTAATATCTTGAGAAAATTAACAAAAAAATAGCTCTTACAAAAAATGTCGATAATTGAAAAAATAATTTTTTCCAGCCATTTTTCTTTCTCTTAGAGAATGTAAAAAATTGTTGACCACTTGATAAATACTTGTAACATTCTCAAACAGAAGAAATAATTCATAAATTCAAGATAGATCTATAGTTACTAGTATAATTATAATAATTCTTTTATAAACTAGCAATTCTTTGAATACAATTTTCAAGAATAATTGTATTAACAGAAGTATGCAGCATTGATTGTTATTATTCATTCAAATTATTTATTTTCAAAATTACGACTAATTGAAAGCGTTAATAATAATTAATATTTATATACTAACTAAAAATCCCTTAAAACAATTTCTATGTAATGTAACTTGCTTTATTTCCTTTTGCTGTCAGTAAAAACGTATGAGCTTATTTCATATGTCAAGTTTAAATAATATTCACTTTTTTAAATTAAAAGCAACAGAAATCCTATTTTAACATTATTATATCTGAATATTTATACATACAATTACTGTCGGAAAATAATATTTATGCACAAAAGTTAACACGCATGAACAATTAATAACAAATAGCTGTAACATTTGTAAGTCGTTTATTACAATTGTAAATCGTTTACTTACATGCACGGGACATCATCTCGCGTAAAATCTACTACATATATAATTTTAAAAAAAATTTCAGTGTACTTATAAACATAACATTTTGTAAACGTACTTATAACTTCAAAAATTAAATTCCATAAAATTTGACGAATTTTAAATTTTTGTAACTCACATTTCCGTCAGTTTATTCCTATTTATGGTTCGCAGTATAATAATGGTCATAGTCGCGAGCTTGCAGCCAGCATTGTTTCTGTCAAGTCGTGGGTTCGAACATTCATGTCTCTAAAGAACCGCAGAGTAACGGAGCTGATGCGCATTATGTCTGTTGAGGTCTCACGTCCACTAGTTGGCGCTGATTCGAAATTTGGAGAGGAAGGTGCAGATAAAGGGCAACACAGGTCACTTGATCGAGGTTCAAAATTACGAGGTATTATCTCCAATAGCTCTCGTGTTATTTGTAAGTGCGACGTTAATAAACAATCGATCAGTCCATTTTATGCAAATATTGAGCAATACCTAAAATTAGTGAGCATTTATTAGAAAAAAAATTTATTTCTCTGTATCGGAAATAACTTCAGTCTTAATATGGAAATTATTAGCACTATGGATGAGGAATAAATTTTGAGCATAAATTTTGTCCTAAAATATCACATTTTGAGAAGAATGCTAGTACAAATACTTTTCTCTTTAACAATTCACGTTCATTTACAATTTTAAAATTCAATTTATTTGCGTTTTATTTACTAGGTTTTCAAAAGTAATAAATTTATATATAACATAATATTTATTATTTTTTTTTTTTCTTCAAAAAGGAAGATCCGAAAAAAAATGTAAATTTTGAGCATTTCAACGTTTCAGTTACCTGAAAATCATTGCCATATTTAAAATGATCTTTTTACAAAAAAATGTTTTTGCATTAAAATGAAGAATAACTTTTTTTCTTTTTAATTTCTAATTTTTATTTTTATATTAAAGACTAATTTTTTTAAATGAGTGGACTTAATACTATGTTGAACATTAAAGTGTAAGTGAAGAGACTATCACAATGAGATATTAAAAAGGAAATTCCTTCTCGTTGAAATGTTTTTCCATGTCGGGAACGTAATGTCCCTTTCAACTAATGTGATAAATCTTTAGTGGATGAAATTTGATCTTCCTTTGTTTTGGGTTACAATTTTAAAATTTAATTTTCTAGCACCCACACATACGCGTTCTATTTATTTTATTTTCAAAAACAATACATCCATGGAATATACTTACTGTGCCAAAAAATACCCTCTATTTTTTTTATTTAATTCTAAAAATGCAAAATTTAATTTTTTTTTAATTTCACTTCCCATTAGTAACTTGTATTTGAGTGACTTTGTGATGCATCTATAATTCAAACAAGTTCCTTACATCAAAAGATTCTTCTCCTAATGGCAAACAAGTCAATTTTAGACCGAATCTAACACGTGAGGATTAAAAGAAAAAGAATCCATATAAAAATAAAGAGATGTAACTGGATGTAAACCCGATACACTTGACCCCTTTGATGCAAAGTAGAATTAATTAGTCGAGTGACAGTCATTTATTTAAGAAAAATTAAAACTAATTAAAACAATCCGAATAACTTGATAACTTATGTACTACTCTTTTTATAAAGAGGTATCCAAATGGTCCGGATCCCGAGGTTATGAATGGTGATGTGCTGATCCATTCTTGTTTATGTAGTGTGCATAATAAAAGATTATGTGCATTACATAGAACTTACTCTTCAGATATGTCCATTAATGATAACTTAAGGCTCCCGTCTACCCTCCATTTTGATTTCGTAGACGTAATGTTAATCCTATGGAATTTTAACTTTAATTCTCACATCTTTATTATTTGATCTATTTGAATGCAATGAAGTGCATCTGAAAGAGCAAAAAATAATGAAGGCTTCTGTGGAATTACTTTTTTCCTAAGATTTTTAAAAATATTTTTATTCTTATTTTAATTATTCATTTTTGAGTTTTCCGGTCTTTAAAGAATATTTTCAAATACTTTTAAAAATTGGAGGAAAAAAGTAATTCTACAGAAGCATTGATTATTTTTTGCTCTTTCAGATGCACTTTATTGCATTCAAATAGATCAAATAGTAAAGATGTGAGAATTAAAGTCAAAATTCCATAGGATTAACATTAAGCTGATGAAATCAAAATGGTGCGTAGACGGGAGCCTTAATGTCCATTGTTCAGATATGAGAATTCGTATAGTGGGAAACTAATATGCACATAAGTGTCGTCTACGTCACTTGACTATGATTTAAAATTACGAAATTCATTGTCAATAGTCCTCATGTTTCTTTATTGCAGGAGTGTCAAATTCACTTCCACCCCAAACCTGTTTTTGAGCTTATAAAATTCGTGCTAGCAGCACTTTGTATTTGTATTTACTGAGTTACATTTAAAGCATTTTAAAGTTTTTATAAGCATTTTAAAGTTTTTGTAAGCATTTTAAAGTTCTTGTAATATTTGTTTTAGAGATCAATAAAATAAAAGTAAGGGGGAATATTCAATGAACATTCTTTATTAAATTTCAAAACGACATTATCAAAATATGAAAATAATGTTGAGCATTAAGATTTATATAAATTTAGAGATCGTTTTTTAGTAATTAAATAAATATGATTGGTCTGTTCTAGCGAGTGTAAATTAAACATGAATATATCTCATATTTACCAAATATTATTCATTTGAGTAATAAAATAAATGTAGGGATAGTAAACGTATGAAAACAAAAGCGTAATCGTAAAAGAAAACTTTAACCGAGACCACACTTTTTCTTCTATTGACCGACAAATCAAGAGCAATTACGTAGCGAGAAATTTTTTATTGATCTATAGTATATTAGTGTCGTACTAGAAGCAACGCGAGGGTACTGAAGGTGGACTCCGCCATTTCGAACATTGGTCAAATAACAAGGATGACAACTGAGCTGGGCACTTATACATCACGTTAACTTGAGGACATAGAGCATCGATAGATATAAAGTTCATCAGCGTCATTACACGATGGATCTTTAATGGCATCGTAACTCTAGCCGATGATTCGACGGAAACAATGCCGACCGAAGTGCTCGACCGTGACCACTACTGCAGTGAGTTATATGGCTTTTAGCATTTATGTATATCCTTAAAAGTCTTGACAAAAGGATTTTCGAATTATAATAATATATATATTCATCTAGTGGTTTGTGAAAAAACTCTAATTTATGTGTGAATTTAGCATACTGTTTTGAACAATAATTAAAACTGATATGCAACAGTTGCTGTCTTAATAAGTTTTTAAAGATATATAATGATGAAAAACTTTTAGAACTGTTGGGTGTCCAAAATCTATAGGATTTATCCTGAATCAATTAAATATTTGTAACTAAAAGCATTAATGTTATGTGTAACTGAAAAGATTAATATTATGCGAAACGACACCTGCTTTTATGTCATGACTGGCCCTACGAAAATTCCTAGAGGATTGTATGCAACACATGGATCACAATTTCAGTATCCTGGCTTTAGTACTACATTAATTCGAAATTTACAAAATTATAACTTGTTTTGGTAATAACCATAAGGAATTAAGTTTTTCATTTTATAAAAATAAAAAACTTAATAAGTGTCCCAAAAGTCATTAGATCATTTTAAAGTGAAATGAACTTTCTCAGTACTGAAAAATTCAATGTGATCTTTTATAAATATGAAACATTCTTCTTGGAAATACATTTTAATTAGTTGGGAAAATTACATTCTTTAAATAACTACTATTTTGTTCTTTACCCTGACGCGCACTTTCTAAGGAGTAAACCACCACCGTTCGTAATGTTTCTTTTCTTATTTCTGCAATTTCTTCACGTTTCCAAGTCTATCTTTCAAATATCTCCATAGAAAGAAGTCTGAAGGAATTACGTCATGGGTGCGTGGTGGTCACTTGATTTCAGATACTCTTGAAATTATCCTTCCAAAAATTTAGCTGAATAGCTTAATTGTTGGCTGAACTGTATGGGCAGCAGCACCATCTTTTTGTCACCATACAAATGGTGTGTTTTCGACTGCAGTGCGTACAAAACGCACTTATCTTCCTCGATACTTTTTGTCACTAAAGATTAATGAGTTTCCTGCTTCTGGATAAAATTTGATTATTTCAATACATTTCCAATAGTGAATTTCCACATGTTTAATTTCCAAAGCATATATTTCACTGAACAAAAATGAAAAATATAATTAATTGCAAGAAATTATTGAAATTTTTTTAAATTATCCCAGAAACTTATAAACCACCACTTGTCGTAATGTTTCTCTTCTTATCTCTGCAATTTCTTCACGCATTTTGGCATGATGGTTGTACGCTTCATGACCAGGAATATCTGGTGAAAGAGATAAGATCAATTTGGAAGATTTTGAGGTATTCAAAAATGTATTTATAATATTTTCTTAAGGTTATCATATTGTACCTTGATTGTTCTTAATTAACTTACAAAAATTAATAATTTTAATTTTTAACAGACTTCTTCGAGCTGTGGCTAAACAAAAATTTAATTTAACTTAATTCTTTTTTGGAAACTATTCAGTATAATCAGAGGTTTTTATTAACATGATCAAGTATTTACATTTACCACTCTTGAAGACAACAAAAACAAGTAGAACATGCTCAACATAACTTCTTAGCGAACTTTTATAAAGGAGAATAAAGATCAAATAAAACTTTAGGAGATGTTCATTGAAACATGCTTGTTTTGGATACCCACAAAAAGAAAAAGTTTACACAAACACTTTCGTAAAATTTTATACGTAATATTTTTTAATTGATGGGGAACCAAAAGAATAATTAAAATGTTAAGTAATAACTGTGATCTACTTAACAGTGACCTCAAAATATAAAGTAAACGAGTAACTCAGGTGCAACAAGGTAAACACAATGAAATAGTTTCGCAAATCAAAAACCACATTTTCTCTGTATAAAAATCAAAAACTGGAAACTGACTGACAGATTTGGGATTGATGGCGCAAGTCCTTATAGGGTCATGGTGCAAAAGCCATGAATTTAAGGAATATATGATATTATTCCATTGTACTGCATTAAGCGAAAAAATTCTTGAAGCTTTTAAAAGGTGAGACCTAAATGGAACTAGTTTCGTTTCATAAATGAAAAGAGTTAAGAATGAAAAGAATAGTTAAAAAACAAAAGAAAGGCAAAGGGATGCAACTTCACTGCAGTGTCATAACTACTTGAAAAGCTTTCATCCCGAAGCATGCCAAGAAGAGAGCCAATTGAAGAATAAATAAATTGAGAAGCAGGTTTTAAAATTGCTTGCCTCACACTTCTTTTAAAAATATATTTACAATCGAACTTCTATGCATCAAAAGTTTATAGTTATACATGATACTTTTTTCAGAAACCTTTAATTTTCGTAATAAAAACAGCTTCTGTATATCAAACAAATTTCTGCATTAAGCAGAAGTTTTCGAGTATGATTGCCCATTCCATTAAAAAGTACCCATGGAGTTCATTCCAATGATGAATTTTAAATTAAATAAGAAACGAATTGTTTTGCCCATTTTTGTAGCCGCGGTAGCCTAATGGTCATGGTCAAGGACTCGCAGCTCGTTTGTTTTCATCGAATCATTCAGTCGTCATCGTTTGCTTTCTTTTTATAGGATAATTAATTATGTTAATTAATGTAATCAATCCATTACCATTATAATTTAGTTTCCTTTTGTCTATTAAAGGTAGATAACATTTTTGTTTAGCTTCATTGAGAATATATACATATATATATCTATCAAAAAACTTATATGTTTTTCATACATTTAATAATATTTAATGTATAATATAATTTCCGTCGTTACTCATGATCTATTGCTTGAGTTTGAGTGATGGTAATTTATAAATACTGTTCTTAAAAAATGTCTTGTCTTTAGAAGCGAAGAATTTTAGTGCTTGTTTCACACACACACACACACACACACACAGTTTTGTCATCTGTTTCAGTTTCGTATTTTTTTTTCCTTCAAAAAATTATGTAGAGAGCTATATAGGTATTCAGCGAGCGCGCTTTAGGAAGTGTAGTGGATGTGACAAAGTTTCCCTGTATGGTGTGCGATTTTCTGCCAAATTGCAGAAGTAACATGTAGTCTAGCATTATTATATTGCAGTATGACGTGCCTTCCATTGAAAATCGACGATTTTCTTTCTTTTAGTGTTTTGTTTAAATCATCCATTGCTGACATTATCTCACGAACTTAGCTTTTTTTAGATTTCAAATTCTCGTACAGTATTAGTTCTTGGGCTTTGACCTTATACACAATATTCTCTTATTCAGACTCAAGCTCGGCTTGGAAGTGAAGAGAACAGGTTGTCTGGGGTCCAAGTAAATGTTCTTTTCCTTACGATGTATTCGTAGGTAATCTACTTCTCATCGCCAGTTATCATCCAGTCCAAAAAGGGTTCCCGTTACTTGATTAAGCAAATTGTTCTCACTTAACTCAAGAAACACCTATCTGGAATACTTATAGAAATCTTCGTTTTCAAATATGTCAGAAATTGTTTGTTGAGCTGAAAAAACTTTTTCACACAATCTCCGATGTCTTTAAAAAAGAATCTTGCTCTATCCTGGTCAAGAGAAGATCAGTGTATGCAAAATGCGTGCGGTGGCACTCGCAGCTCAAGACTACAATAAAAAGAAGAACGGAGGCGCGAGTGAGTTTTTTCTTGAAATAAGACTAGAAGAAATTTCCTGAACAACTTCACACGTGGAAAAATGATCCGAAAGCTGGAGGAGAGTTGTAGTTTGACCAGCGTAGCTGAAGAGTTTGGAATCAACAAAAATGTCGTTTCACGCTCTTGGAAAGCCTTCCAAACCATAAGTGCAGCTGCTAGAAAGATTGATGGTGCCCTCCCTAGGAAAACAACTGCAAAGGAGGATTAATATATCGTCCTGCAGACTAAAAAAGCCCCATAGACTGTCAGCAAGCGTCATTGCTCAGTAACTGAGTATAGCAACATGCCGACAAGTGTAGCACTTTATTGGGGACAGACGCCTTCATGAATGAGGCCTATTCGCTCGCCGTTCTGAACGCTGCATCACTTTGAAAGTTGTTTTAGAGTGGTGTAAGGAGCACAAAAACTGAATATCTCATCAATGGAGTCGTGTCCTTTTTAAGGATGGGCGTCGTTTCAGTGCCACAAGCAATTCTCAAGGCCAATGGATTTGGAGCGAGGTCGAACACGATTCTATCCCAGTAAAATCTCAGAAAAAGACCGTTATGGTGGTCATGGAGTTGTCCTCTGGGTCGGCATTAAGCTGAACAGATGGACTGAGCCCCACGTTTTCGTCAGAGGTTCTGTACCCGGAGATCGTTATTGTAAGGAGATGATCCTTCCCCATGTGCGTCTGTTCCCAGGTGCTGTTGCACCAGACTTTGTTATTATGGATGACAATGCATGGCCACATCAGACTGCTGATGTTCAGCAGCTACTGGAAATAGAAGATATCACTCGAAGGGATTGGCCAATGTTCTCCCCTGATTTAAATCCTAAAGAACATGTGTGGGATGTTTTAGAAAGACGTCTTGATACACGATTACATCCTCCAGGGAACACCCAACAACTAAAACAGATGCTGATTGTGGAATGGGCACTCTTACCTGAAGAACTGTTGGACAATCTGGTACTGAGTATGTAGAGACGGTGCGAAGCAACCATTTCAGTCAGAGGAGGGCATAATTCATACTAAGGAACATCTGCTTGGTGTTCTTCCTCTTGGACAGACAATTATGTATAATGATACTATTAGTTCAATAAAGCCTTTTTTTTATTCCATACTATATGCATTGTATTCATTTTGGGCAACTATGCTTTCGTCATTGCTTAAGTATAAATTGTTGCCTCTTATTTCTGAATTTCATGTCTCTCAGATGATTTCTCGTAGAGTTATGGCAAAAAAATACATTTTACTTAACTTTTGCACACCAGAGTTTGTAAATGAAAATAGTTCGTGTCATAGCAGTTATCAAAGTAGAATCCTCAAGACTATCAATACATTACAGAAGTTATTTATTTACATTGACGATTTCGTATTATTAGGTGAATCACATATTGAGTTCATGTTTGATTGCAAAACAAACATAGAGCAAAGCAGACAAACACGAGAGTCTTACTCGACAAGAACCATTTGAGGAAAGAGAGCGTCAAAAAGGCCATTGATGGTAGGCGAATTAATTGACCTAATTATCAATTAATTGAGGCTCGGGAAGCTAATTTTTAAACAAAATATGTGCGACTTTAAGTTAAAAGTAAGTAGGTTTAACTCACGAAAAGAGTTGTATTTAAAAAACACTTTTACAAAGGATAAATTAAATACACACATACCCACTCACCCATATATATATATATATATATATATATATATATATATACATATATACAGAGAGAGAGAGTTTGAATGACGAAAAATATTTTAAATATAAATTCTTATGTAAACCTGTATTTATCTGAGTAAGAAAAAATTCCAAAAATGAAAGGAAAAAAAATATCTTAAAATATTTCATTTAATCCAATAATTATTCGAATAATTAATCCATAATAATATTCGAATAATTTATAAAAATTATTCGAATATTATTATGTCATTACATTATGTCAATACTGGCTTGTAAAATGAAATACCTTACATTGCCTGTATTTTAAATAAGCTTTTACTATAAAATAAGGTGCTTTAGTCCATGAATCATAATTTCCATTCAACAAGCTATTCAAAATATATTTGAATACATAAATTAATTTCTAATGTATATTTATTCTCAGAATGTTTTACAATGCAAATGATTTTTAAATATATGTTAAAGCTTTGAAAATTCATGTAACTATGGCTTTTATTGAAACTGGTTACTAATTTATTGACCTTTAAAAGCATATTCATTTGAAGTCATTTTATTAATGTAGAACATGTTGTATAATCATAAGATTCTGAATACCTAGTATATTTTGCAAAATTACCTGTTCGTTCAGTGGTTCAAGAGTTTGTAATCCACATTTTGAGAGAAAAAAATGATTTTGAAAAAAAAAAATTGGAGATATAATTCTTCTGTTAAAGTATATTAAACTTTATTAATTATATAAAGTTTAATATACTTTAATATAATTACAAGAATTATATTAAAGTATATTAAAATAATTCTTGTAATGCAGATCTCAAACTTTTCATATCTAAGAAAGTAATATCTTCTCTTAGTGAAAAAATATTGATTTAAATTTTCGTATCATCATTCACTGTGACTTATTTAATATTTCATTTATTTGTGGTATAATATAAATATGTCCTACTTTTTTCTGAAGAAACACACTATTCGAGTTGTCTCTTAAATTGAAATTTGTTAAACGGTATGATCTTCATATATATAAACCTTATCATAAAACTGCTTCTTTATGTTACAATTATTTATCTCAAAAATATTTTTTAATGTTACAATTTTATTCAATAAAAGTACTGTGTCGTAACGATTTTGCTATTTTTACGCATTATTATTTATTATTGTTGAAAAAGTTCAGTCCCTAATTTATAAGCCAAAAAATTAAGGAATCCAATTCTTAACTAACTCTTATTCTTTCTGATAGAATTATCCAAAATTAATGAAGTTATGGTTTGAAGCAGATCCTTACGCATTCATTACAAAAGATTCATAATATAAAATGCTACTTTCTCTTACCACTGGACTATTCGGATCCGAAGAATATCGTCACTCATTACCAAGCACTTAATCTAGATCTGACTAGATATCTATTTACCAATAGTAACTTCTCACTAATCGCTGATTTAGAGCTTCCCATCTCTCTTCTTTAGAATTAATTAATTATTTTGTCAAACTTATAAATACTATCTCACAAATCCTATTTACTACACTTCAATATTTCTGTATTCAAATTTACATGAGACATTGTTCATTCACAAGAAGAGATTCTCAAATCAAATGGCGTCATACAAAATCCCTAAGGGTTAATTGAAGGGAAATACGCATAAGAACCCATTTAAAGAATTTTGAAATGATATTTATTACATGCCATAAATTGTTACATGTATACGATTCTTGATTGCTTAACTTACGATCAAAAATAATCATTTTAAAATTGTTTTATAACATCTTTTTCTGATTTTCAAAAGCTTTCTTAGCCTCTAACTTTATTTTCACGTAATGAAATTAAATAATAATACTTCATAATAAATAAAAGTTTTACATTTCCTAAAAAACTATATGTACTATATCTAGTATAACAATGATTCAATATTTTTCAATACCCTTTTATTTGAGGCACATTTTTTTTCGCGAAACCTTTTACATTCTTTGTTTCATGATATTTTCATACTCAATCTCGAGTGTCGAAAAAATATTTCTATTATAAACATTCCAACTGTTATTGTACTTTTGCACGAGAATATATTTTATACAACATTAGTTTTGAAACTGCCATAATATTTTTTTCAATATTACTCGAAAAAAACGTCTAAATGCAATGTTAATTACAGAGCCGAATGATATGCTTACCTTCCCACGGGAAATTTTACATATAGTAAATACTGGTAAAGAGCCCCTGAAATACTCAAGCTATCTTTTTTTTTTTACAATTTTTATCCTTTTCATTTTATCTTATCTTTTATGTGTTGTAAAAGAAAGTTTGTAGTTGTTTCTTCCTTTCTTGCATGTTTAATCTGTATCACATGCATATGTCTATTTTATAAATTAATGAGAGTTTCAAACAATTTTATCTTGTGCTAATAAATTCAAAAAACTAATTAATAACTTATTATGTCTTATGGTCTTTATCAAGAAAACAAAAGTTGAACGCCTAATGAAAAATACATCAATTGCAAATTTCAAAAATTGCACCGTGCCTAAATGAAAAGTATTTTGCTACTGAATTCAACAATTTCATAAATATAAATTAAAGAACTTTTAAATTATATACATTAATTGTAATGTAACGTTAATGAAAAATAATAATAATAAATTTACATTTAAAATGTTTTGTTTCTTATTGATAGTTGTTTTCTACATGAGTTTATTGGTGGTTTGAAAAGAAAAAAAGAAAAAATATCACAGTATTAAATGAATCACAGTTTTAATTTTTATTTATATTTTGTAAAAGTCTTTTACAATATCATTAAATTATACTTACGGTAAAGGCTGTCTATCTAATTAATGTCTGTTAAATATTTTTCCTTGATAATTCTTAATTCTCATTTTTACACTTACTGAAGTTACATCTTTAAACTCTCTGATATAATTTAAAATATATTATAACTAAAAATATTTTTCGAACAACGCCTTCTTTCTCTCTAAGCCCTTTGTACTAATTTAAAGTTAAATTGAGTCTGTTTTGAAGTTCAACATTAAAACACGCATAGAGTAAAATAATGATCCATTCACATTCATTCGCAAAATACAGTGCCAATCATTATTGTAAGACACTTAGTCATTATTGTATTACAAATCTGCAAGAGCCAATTTCGTGTGAATTGAAATTATACTTCTGATTCAAAATAATGTTGATAAATAACAGTTAATAAATCTTTAATTTTCATTTATACGTAAATTAATTATTTTTATTTTCCTTTTTACAATGGAAATTAGATTCATCTGGTACTTCTAAGAAAATTAAACGGGGATTTCTTTTTAAGTAATTTGAATGAAATTTCTATGATAAAAAAGAGGAAATACAGAATATAAATATATATGATTTTGTATTTAATAAATAGTTGGCAATTTTACTTGGAAAATTTAAAAATTTCTCAAAGAAAATATTTCATTTTTAAAATCTTTAAAATATCATTACATTTTAAATGAATCGTCGTTTTTAATTATCCGCGAAACGGAGGGAAAGGAACATTTTGTTTCACATGTTGATTTTCGTTTAATCAAATTTATAAATTTTAAATAGTTTCGTATTCTTACAAACAAATTTCTTTCTTTCGTTACAATAAGACTTCGGAGCAAAATCAATTAGTAATACTCGTAGAGTTAATATTATTTTGTTTTATTTCATATTCAAAATTAATTATTTTTTCAGATTAATGTTATACATTTTCAACAATAAATAATTTTTAATAATAATAATTTTTCTCTCTTTTAGGTATGTAACTGATTTCCTGATTCTTTTGTTATAATGTGAATATGTGGATCAGTAATTTAAAGAAATATGATAAAGTGAAGTTTTATGGTAAGTTTATTGTTACATGTGCATTTTACATATAAATTGCAATGTTCTTACATATAAATTGCAATGTCCATTTTAATCATACAAGTGCAATATATAATAATTAAGGAAATGCATGTACCATACATATATAGAAGTGAATAAATAATATTAGTTAAAATTACTTTTAAAACATTTAATGATGTGAAGAAAATAGAAAAATTTCTAAATTAAC
>BMAW01034205.1:0-34081 GCA_019974015.1 Nephila pilipes
GGTAGGCCCGTCGCCTTCGGACCCCTTGGTCCAGGGTTCGAATCTGCACTGCCGTTTCGCGACCGCCACAATACTTCGTCAATTTAAGACATGGAAACGACCACTTTTGAAAAAAAAAAACTTGTTTTTGGTTATTCTTCCACGTTACAGCTTATGAATAAATCTACGTACGGCAATGCCACAGTCTATAGGTTACTTGTCAATAATTCATTCAACAACACTTTCAAAATACATACAACTTGACGAGGTATAACTAAGTGGCCTACCCTGAAATTAGTAGTACTGGGCCTTTGATGCTCTACGGTAATTTCTTTCAATTGACTGCATTCCTTTCAAAATCAAATTCTCAAAAGTAGAGTCTAAGGTCGTTTCTTTCAGTCAGTTCAAAACTCTAGTTGTAGAGCTGCTTTGAAATGAGTCTGAATCTCACCAATTGCAATTTAAGAGACGTAATCTGGTTTATACTCACGAAAGAAAGCGCGGAAACGATTTCTATATTTTTAACGAAATAAAATCTTACTGGAATAATTTAATACACCTTTGTTATAGGTGCAAGTGGTATCGTGAGTACAAAGATTTCAGGAAAAATTCCAAGACCATTGCCTCGGCCCGAAAAATCACATTTTGTCGTTGGGGACCTTAAAGATATTCTACTAAATCAAGGTTTGCCCAAGAAAAAGCAATTAATGCAAAAACGATACTGGAGACCTTGAAAAATTATGAAAAATTGCAATGTTTTAAAGTTTATTTTCCTTCAACTATCTTTATGGATTTCTCATGTAAACTATTTGATTCAACTCAACTTTCAATTATACAGAGTGTTTCGAGATTCATGGACAAAATTTTAAGAACATCGAAAAATCAATTTTCACCCTAAAATGCATATGTGTCTGGTGAAAGACTAGACGGCAGGAAAAAAAGCGCTATGTGTCTTACTCATTGTCATTTATACCGTGGATTTCAAGATCAAAGGTCATTACCAAGCGATTCACTGCTTGGTCTCGACCTCTGCATTGTAAAATGAAAACAGCTTGTTTCGATGCTTTCTATCACTTCTTAAATATTTGCTCATGAATTTCGAAACACACAGTAGACAGGAAAGTTCACATTTCATTCGAAGTTTACTGAAAATGGGAAAGAGAGATGAGGAGACAGACAGATATATAGGATACAAGAATAATTAAGGTTGTTATAATAAAAACAATGTTAGTGGGATGTGCACAGAAGTATTCTGGCATGAATAGAGGATTTGAGGAAATTAGGATTCAATGCTGTCGGAAAAATTGCGGTAGGCAGTCGCATCTTATTTTGATGAGATCATTCTTTGACATATTATAGAAGTTGTGAATCCTCAAGAATAGGATATTAACCACGGAGAGCATCTCCCAAATTTCAGAAATAAGTAAAGATATTTTTGATATAACTGACTATTTTAATTCATCGGCCCGTGTGTGATTTTAAGTTGGAATTTAGGTCCTCAATTTACGGTAGAACAAAATGGGTAATAGATGTCATCACAGGACAATAAAGAAAAAATTGGGTAAGGGAAAATATGAACAAAGAGA
This sequence comes from Nephila pilipes, assembly GCA_019974015.1. Classification (NCBI taxonomy): domain Eukaryota; kingdom Metazoa; phylum Arthropoda; class Arachnida; order Araneae; family Nephilidae; genus Nephila; species Nephila pilipes. The sequence continues at coordinate 1,566 of BMAW01034205.1, forward strand.
GTGCGATTGTTGTTTGTCGTTACACATGCACACACTGATAACGCTACAGAGCGACTTTTGAATTCAATCGCTTGGGACATCATCAACCACTTATCACACAACCTTGATCGGGTTTCTTCAGAACTTGAACATCTCTCCCTGAAGTCCTTTATGTGTGGAAAACTTTTTCGACTACTGATGAGGTTACAATTGCCAACAAAGAATGGACCAAATAATCAGTTGGAAATGTTTTGATGAAAGAATAAGGAATATCATCTTTCTACTCATAAAGTTCATAGTGAAAGAAGATGACTACGTTGAAAAATAGTTTTTAACATGCGTGTATGAATTTATAAATGTTTCAAAAATCTATTATTTATTAAATTTTAAGGAATTGTGCACTCTTATTTTATAGATATCTTTTCTATAAACGGAAGTTGTTGCGTTAAATTTAATAATAAACTATTACACAGGTATGCTTCAGCAAAACTGTAATATTTAACTGATCGTTGATTAAAGGATTTTATAGAGATATTGTACAAAAGTGAGGCTCAGTCGTCATAGTCATGAATTCACTGCCAAGCTTGTTTCTATTGAGTCGTGAGGTGGAGTTCTGATGCAACTAAAGACTCTCCGTGTAGAAGGGCTGATGCACATTAAGTCTGTCAAGGCTCCAAGTGCTGTCGTAAAGCGTAAGTCTGGAGAAGAAAATACCAAATGTTGACCTTTTCATTTGATCGAGGTTCAAAATGACGAGGTTTATCGCCATAATCTCTTGTGTTGCTTGCAAGCGATACGTTAATACTCAATTACTTAATGTACTCCAGTAAATTCTACCCATATGTATATTGAATGGATGTAACTATCCAAGCTCTATATATCCTCGACAATTTACAAAATAACTTAAAATTATTAATATCAACTCGAAAAAATACTTTTTTAGAAATAGAGAGTAAGTTGACAAGAGCCACTTCAATGCCCTCACATTTTATCATTTTTTTTACCTAGCTTCAAGACCTTCAATTCATATAATTTTTTAATTTATAATAAAGAAGAAATGAAATAATTCAGACTGATAAATTATTCTTTTAAATAATCTGAATTTTTTTCTATAAATTAATATTTTTCATGGAAACTATTGATAGGAGTTTAACTTTTTTATTTATTTTTATATAAATTACGAATTGCTCTCATACCATTTATGATCCCAAATTATGAATTAAAACGAATACAAGGTGTAGATACAAAATAATGAGACTTAAACTGTTATAGAAGAATTACGCTTGGGTCAAACGAAAGCAACCGATATTTGTTTAGGGTGAAACTTTCTCCTACCAATGCAATACCTCTCGTTTCCATAAGTAAATATGTATTCCCATACATTCGTTTGAATTAAAGTTACTTTTTTATCTTGCCAGTGACATTAAATAAGTGAGTAACGAATTGTTGCGAAATTTCATATGAAACTTGGAAAAGCAACTCTGAAACTTATAAATTATTGAATGAAGTGTATGACAATGAATGTGTATCCCATGCACATGTGTTTGAGTGATTTAAGCGTTTTCAAAATGGATGAGAAGTTTGTTCAAGATTATTCACGTCTAGGTCACCCTTGTCAAAAATGGTTGAAAATATCGAAAAAATTGTTAATCTTATCGTCGATAAGAATTCGTTCGATTAATGAGACTGTAGGAATTGACAAAGAATCCGTGTGGCAGACTTTTCCATCAAGAAAAAGCGCCGGATCATTCCACATTGTTTGTCAAGAGGTTTCTAGCGAAATATAGCATTCCGGTGTTAGATCATCCGCCTTATTCGCAGGATCTTGCACCATGCGACTTCTATCTGTTTCCTGATGTGAAATCTATATTAAAACAAATACTATTGAGTCCGTGGAAGCTGTGAAAGAGAAAGCAGTAAGCGTCCTGAAGGAACTCACAGAAGAAGAATACCAACACTGTTTCAAACATTGAAAAATTCGCAAGAGTGTTGTAGGGAAAGAGGGGGGGGGTGTATATTGAAGGAGATAATAAATAAATATGTATGATATCAAATTAAAATGCTTTGCAGCATGTCTCGATATTTTACTGTCCCAACATGTATACTGTTAACATTTTTGATCACTTTATAAAAGAAGGTTCTTAGATGTATACAATAATAAAACAAAATTTTAAGAAAAAATTTGTTACATGGAACTAATAAATTACCTGGTACCTTTTAATACCATCGGGTCACTAAAATTGAAAATATTTCACAAATTTGAAAATAAAGAAACTATAGCATTTCCCAGTACTTTTTAAATACTATGTATGAAAGATGCAGGAGAATATTCTCCATGAAATTCAGACAAACCATTGTTCGTTCACATACATTTTTGTTCCAACGTGAGCAAACACAGCACCTAACTTGCAAACAGCTTTCTCATGCCTAAATCATGATTCAAATAGAGACAAATACGTACTTTGGACACTGATAGCCTCTTCTAACACTCTCATTTGAATTAGATGGTCATCTAACACCATTTGGTTCACTCAAACGATGTTATTGTCAGTGGTTGCAGATTTTGGGTTTCCCGCACGTTCATCGTCTCCCTGACTGGTACGGTCACGTTTAAATTCAGTTGCCCAAAATTTCACGATGGTAAATAATGGTGCAGAGTCTCCGTACACAGCGTCCAATTCATCTGTGAATTGAATTGGCGCATTGTCTTTAAAAATCAAATTTATAAGGAGAGTTCGATTCTCGATTTCTTCCATGTTTACAAAAACACACAGGTCTACTCTCTCGAAAGACTGTCTAACAACAACAGCGCGTCCAAAATGGCTGAAAGTTTGATGAATGTTAAGTAATGCGCATCCCAATTCTCTATCTTTTTTGGATGAGTGCTGAAATCTTCCCTTTCAGGTCGGAAATCTCTTAGGTCGCCCTCGTAGCTTCATAGACTCGACAGTATTTAAAAGTGTTAAAATAAATCCATTCGAATTTGCTGCTTTGTCTCAAAGGTACTTAAAAGTACCACTTCCAAAAAAGGTTTTGAAAAGGAAGTTAAAAAACTTTTACTTCATCAATATTTCTCGGGGCTTATTAAATAAGAATAAAATTGCGCTGCACTTACCTTTGAAAGTTGAGATGCTTTCCCGCAAATCACATACCACTCAATAAGAATGTGACTAAAATGAGACACATAGCTGCAAAATATTCCTTCTAAACGATTTTCAACTTCACAGAACTGCTAATGTGTTTTGCCGATGATAGAGGGAACTATTTAACCTTAATTCTGAAATCTACTGTTGGTGATGGATTAATGGAATATTTTAATACTTATATGATTGGAAGAGCGGGTGGTACTTTAAAGTGCCATTGGAGCATAAAGGTATAATTGATATAAAACTCTTTTCGGTTGCCAAGGTTACAGTTATTCTTGTCTATAGTATAACACTTTAAATTGTGTAATGGCACCACATAAATATTTGAATCTCACATTTATTTAGTTTAAAATTGTCGACATAGCATGTTTCATATGGATGTGTACTTAAATTATTTCAGAATCTCGAATATTAATATATGGGCGCTGTAGCCTTGACGATTGCAGATTCACAATCTAAGGTTTTCATAGAGTCGTGGGTTTGAGGCTTAATATCATTAAAGATTCACCGTGTAGCCGGGCTGAGTTTTGTGGAAATTAAGAGAGGGTGGCACAGCTCAGGTGTCGTCCTCGTCATTTCCCCAAATTCATATTACGAGGTCTGCAATAGCCCTCTTGCTACCTGTAGTGTGACTTTATTAAATCAGTTAATCAATCAATTGGATTATTATTACGTACTCATCAGAATTATTGAAGCAAATCTGATGTTTAAAGAACTAATAAATAATACGAAATTAATGTAAATAACAAAACGCAATACTTTAATATGCAGTTAGATAATGAATGGTAAGCAACAATAATATTTAAAAGTTTACAATAGTCAAATAATGACGTTTAATCATCTCTGTAGAAAAATGTATATTAATAGAAACATGATTTAATTATGAGAAATGCGCGTTCACACACACACAAACGTTTGTCAGTCCTAATTTTCAATCAGTAATAAATATTTCATAAAATAGTGCTCTTTTGCAAAATTTATAGGAAGCGTTATACCTTATATTACTTGCCTTTACTGCACTACATATTCTATTAAAACAATTGTGACGTTCGAGAGCCAGTTTACATTACATAAATAAATATATTTCTATTAATGCTTGCGTTTCTAAATTTAAATTAAATAAAAAATACGAGAATAATATTTTTAATTCAAATAATATCCGTTTCAAATCACCTGTAGCTTAGATGATTAATTTTTTCCACTTTTAAACAAATATTTATGAAACAAAAGTTTTCAAAGTATCTTTTATACATTTTTATAATTTTCTACATCGGAATAAATAATATTTCTGCATAAAATATGTTATACATATAAATAATTCTTGAGTTTGGTTTATTTAAAGAAGTTTAAAGGATTCTGAAATTGGAATTCAAATAATTCATGTGGCCTTATTAGAAAAAATAAATTCAAAGCATTTTATTATATACAATTAAATAGATTTTCTTGCGGTATAAATAAAAAAAGAAAGACCAAACTACCGACTAGTATCTTATATATCTGGTTATAATTTTCGATTACAAATTAGTACGGTTTTCTTAAAAAAATGATCTCTACAGATAGACAATCGTTTCATGTTCTATGATATAAAAGATGTATAATTCAAAAGTTGTAAATGAGTCTATTGTACTTAACTTAATGTAATTTCATAACTAACTATTCCTTAGTACAAAACTAATATGAGTATTTTAAACACACAAAATCTTTCTTTTTTCTTATAATTATATTTAGAATTTCTTCCATTGCACAAAAGAAAACTCTGCGAAAACCAATTTCACCTTCTCCTCCCCCGACGTAGACCATGGAGAGCTTCTCCCAAAATCACACGCATTGTTCTCTTCTTCATCCCTCGCTCTCTCTTCTCATTGGTCGAGAGAAGTGGGAAAAGACGGCTCAAGCCTTTCGCTTCTCGAGATGCGAAATCAGTTGACGACCGCAGTTCAGCGACGGCACTTCTCCAGCCGAGGAACTTCCAGCAACAGCGCAACCACGAGGCGAGCGCATCAGGTGAGTGGGCTTTTGTTCGCTCAAACTTTTGAAAATATTATCGAAGATTGTGGAACCGCTATAAATTTACCGGAAGACGCTTGCATCATTCTAACTTAGAAAAAGAATTTTCAGGAATTCTTTTGTAATATGTTTTCTTTCAGGATACGAAAATTTTTAAACGTATAAGACAAAATTAAGAAACATTCCGAAGAGTGAAATTTAAGTTATTCTCCACACGTTTTTATAAATGAAAAAAAAATTCTTAAGTTTAATATGGGAGAGGTATTATTTTGTGTACAAGTACATAAATACAAGATATTACAAGTATATAAATAACTTATAAGACATTAAAAGCAATGAAATTCATTTTAAATTGAATATTCATAAAAAAAAAAGATTTTTAAGCAAACAAATTACTAAATTTTAGTCACACTATATAAACTGCTAAGAATTAATATACTTTTACGTAAAATTATAAATAACTAAATTATATGTAGTTTTAAGCTGATCAAAGCATAATTCAATTTTGAAAAGTTATTGAATAACTTTTCTTTTTAAATCAAGCCATGCCTCAAATAATTCATAACTATAATCAAAGGAACAAGAATTATTTATTTTTTTATTAGAATTATGCTTCATAAAAAAAGTTTTAGGCTTCATATTTTATAGGAAATAACAAAACAAATCGTAAATCATTCGGACAAATGATAATAAGTTCATTTTTTTCTTTTCGATCTAAAATGCCAGAAACATAACGTAATTTCGTTTAATAACGTAATTTTATTTAATTACAATACCACAATTAAAGTATAAAACATATAATATATATATATATATATATATATATATATTCAAAATATTGTAATTCAAATTTAGTATTTAACAATACAAAATTACAATTTTAGAATACTTGTTTTTATTATATCTTAGAGATTTTTAATTTTTTGAAAGCTAAAATGATAAATATAATTCAAGAAATGTTCACTAAACTTTTATTGAAATAAAAAAAATGCATATAACATATTTATTTTATAAATCATGACTTACACTTCTCTAAAAAATCATAATAGTTTTCAAATCCTTATTGATAAAAATATCTAAACAACGAAACTTTATAAATAAAATGCCTAGAATATTGAATATTTGTATTCCTAAAACATTACTTTCCTAAATGAATTTTCAATAAAATCAACCGTTCACTGATTTCACTGATAATTTATACATTACTAATATTGTTAGCGTATTTTATATTCTCTCTCTCTCTCGTAAAAAAATATAAATTAAAAAATTGTAAGAAATTGCGTAAAAATTTTAAAGGTGAATGATAATCATTAATTTTATAAATTATTTAATTAAAACGTAAAATCCTTCATATAGTATTGAAAACACTAAATTTTATTTTATAACATTTTTTCCACAGTTAAACTATGATGTGTTTCATTTTCATAAAAGTTTCATAAATCTTGTCTAATGTGATTTATTTATAAAAATCTAAGTTATTTGTTTCTTTAATGAAATGAAGAAAAATACTTAACAAAGAAGAGTGTATGATATATTTAAGCTCTCTTTTTGACAGTTAAATAATTATATGTATTTATGAAGACAAATGAGTTATTTATAATTATGTATATAATTCTATGTGAATAATTAGAGGCATAATTCGTAGATAATTTATATATTAGAAGTTTGTTCCAAATTTCTTATTCGTATTTGGGAAAGAACAAAATATTTAAACATTTTTGTTATCACTGGATTGAATCGCTCTCTTTATTTCTAAACAGTATATTTTGCCTCTTACAAACGTTCAATAACTGTAATTAGATAAATGAAATTTTTTTGTATTAAGGTTAAAATGGAATTTATCTTAATTGGTTGAAAAGTTTATGAGATATATGATATAATGATAATATATTTAATTTTAACTGATGAGTTTTTACGTAATCCATATCTAAAATCTGATTATAAAATAAACTATAAATATGATTTGAATTAGAAAAATATGTTTCCAATACTTTTACAATTTATTGCATTAAAAAACTCTACTCTAATAAATATGTTAAGAAATTGTAATTAAATTGTAATAAAATATTAATAAAACTCACATGCAATACAAGTAAGTTTTATTAACTGTAATGTAAGTCTTAAAAATTATTACTGTCTTAAAATATGTAAAATACCTGAGAGCATTAAGCAAACTCTAGTTATTATTATTAAATATAATTTTTTTTATCGTAAATGAGCATGTTTATGATCACGTTCCTTGCGTCTTGCTCGTTTCAAAAATGATTTCAAATTTGCTCATTTTTCAAATGTCTAAGAATACTTAAAATATTGAAGAGCGTTAAACAAAGCCTGCTTGTTATGAGGCATAATCTATTTTTTCTCGAGAATGAGTACGTTCACGAATACGTCATTTACATCTTGCTCATTTTACGAATAAGAGCTTTCCTTTTGTTTAAAATTCGGTAGGATTTACGTCGCGCTTTATAGTCAAAAAATTCAATTTTTTTAAAGGCTAATATTAATAGTTTTAAATGTAAAATATTATTCAAAAATTTCATTTGAGACCTTAATAATTTCAACAAGTCGTACAGTCTGCCCTCGTAAACGCGCGGTAATCAATTTCCATAGGTGTCAATACATGAGTTAAGTGAACCCGAATTACAGTATTAATATAAATTATGCGAATCGCCAAAATTTCAAGCAGACATTTTGTCAAGATAAGTGTTTCTTGCAATCATGGCTCTTTTTCTGGCCATTCCTATAACATTACCAACAAGCTGACGAAATTTATCTTCATTTTTTTACCCATCCACATAGTGTGGTTGCAATTAGATTAAGTAAGATCTGTGGCATATTCTATTAGTCTAACCCCTTTTCAAATTTAATGATTAACATCGGTTTTTTGTTCGATCTCATAAGCCTTTTGTTGATATTCATAGATTATTAACATTAATTTAATTATTATAGAAAACACTTAATCTAGGAAAAATGCCTTTTTCTTGAGTACGTCTACAAAATGGTTGAACATACAACTAATCTCTCTGATCGCAAAGCATTGAAAATACTCTTTGAACATATAATCCATAATGGAATACTCTACTTTATGAGAATTGGCTTTCACACACATAAAATAAAAAAAAAGTATTAATGTATGTTCTGAACAGAAAATCGTGATATCATCGAAACAAATTATTGATGACAATTTCATGAAAAGAATTATTACAGACTCCAATATGTCTAGGTGTGATATCAGATGCGATTAAATAATATATATATATATATATATATATATATATATATATATATATATATATAAATTAGGTACTGAATTAACCACTGAAATTCAAAATAATGTTCTTGAATTTGTACTGTGACATTATTATGCTAAAAAATAACCAGCTTAAGCATTAATATTTCACATTTTTCCTCCATGAGCAGTAAGACTATACACATGTGGCCTTATCACGCAATATTTGAATACGAAACTCAACCATTAAAAAAAACCCATGATACGTTTATTTTTCTAAAACTGAAAGCTTTTAAATTTTTGAAAAGAAAACGACTCATAAATAGAATTGATAGCATTTTTTTTTTTTTTTTTTTTTTGTATTCTGTAGTGAAGTTTCAGAAATATATCATCTTAAAAGGTGCTTAAAAATTGTGTGTGCTTGTGTGTGTATGAAATATGTATTGTTGAGTAAAGTATTGAAATGAATGTTTAACCAAAATATAAGAATGGATGTGATCTTATAAAATTGGTGACATATTGTATATGGTATAAAGTAAAAATGGTGAAAACTTGCTTAATGTAAATGGAGAGTATTCCCGGAAATATACAACACTTTTTACAGGATTTATAACATTATTTTTGTATTAATCACTTTAATGTTCTCTTTAAATCTAAGTATTCTTAACAGATTAAGCAGAAAAGAATTGATAGTAAAAATAAATTTAAAATGCCTGCATTGACACTTCACCTATATTGGTACTAAAAATTGTTAAAGCCAATAAATACTCGAAATTTATTTATTTTAATATAATGAAAGAAATTCTAGCAAAAGATTTTAATAACCATTAGCAAATTTAAATAATAATTCAAATTCCATTAAAAAGATTTAGTTTTTTTATTGTTAAAATAATTCTTTGCATTTTCAGTCTCATATTTTATTTTTAAAGTAGAGCTTTATTTTAATGGGAAAAAAATTTGTTTTTCGAATCTCTTTAAGCTATTATAATATTTCTAACCGTAAAATTTTATGTTGGTCTTGATAATTGTGTGGATGAATAATTTTCCTCTCCTTCACTCTCGATGTAATTTCAACAATACATTAAAATTAATCCTCGAAAATTCAATTCGAAAACCTTCAAGGAAATGGAATAACTTAGATAAACATATTTACTCAAACAAAGAACTGGAATTCAATTAAACGCTTTGGGTGTAGATTTCATAAAAACTCATTTTGTTTTTTATGGAAATAAAATCTTCGCACAATTTTATCAAACTCGATTTAATTTTTTCTTTATTTATGTACATGATTTTACTAAATATGGAATGTTAAAAAAAAAAAACATTTTATATTGTGCAATTATATATTAGCTTATATTTTATTATTTTCTATAATTATTTTTAAATAAATATGGAAATCACTAGATTCCTTTAAATTTATATGCTTGTTTATTTATGGCAATTAATTATTTCAGATGAAAAGAAAAACATTGACGAATAATGAATTCAAGGAAAAAATATTATTTTAAAATGGAATATGCGCATTTTAAAACTACTTTTTGTTGATTGCCTCCGAATATTATATATATTTAATATATTATATGCATAATTATTAATAAAGGTTTATGCGAATATTGTTTGCAAGGGAAAATAATCATTCATTTTCACTATCCCATTTGTTATGTAGTCTAAAATAAATAATGTGAACTAAAATTTCGCACATTACTTTTTTAAACAAGAAATCATTTCTAGTATCGAATAATAGATAAAATAAAAAAATACAATTAATTAAATTATTTTCATACTAACAAAGGAAAAATGCCTGGTATATTTCTAGAACTATCAAATTTTTAAAATCAGAATGACTTCTTTTAATTTTTTTTAAATGCCTATAAATTATATAACTTCCATTAAAGCAAAATTAAATTATACGAGAAAAATCATTTGACCATGGAAGTCATTTTAAATCAAACACTTCGAATAGGAATAAAAACAATATATATATATATATATATTCTTCGTATTGGAAAATTATACTCGTATTTCGAAATGGAAACTTGCATGCTTTTTAAATAATTTTTTTTTTGTAACTCACGTGATATATATCATAATTTAGGGCCGCGGTAGCCTAGTGGTCAAGGTAGTGGACTAGCGACCGACGGCTTTCGTACAGTCGCGGGTTCGATCCTTGGCCGCCAATGACCCGCCGTGTAGCCGGGGCTGATGCACGTTAAATCTGTTCGGGGCCCAAAGTCCTCCCGTTGGCGTGGTGTGGATGTTTGGAGAGGGGGTGCCAGCTCAGGTGTCGTCCTCGTCACTTGACCGTGGTTCAAAATTACGAGGTCCGTCGCCAATAGCCCTTGTGTTGCTTCTAGTGCGACGTTAAAAAAAACTAAATATATCATAATTTTTCCTATGAAAATCGAACATATGTATGCTTTAATACAATTATAATATTTTGTTCCGGATATGTATTCTGTACTTGTATTCTTATATATTTAAATACAGAAATATTTCTTTTCCAGGAAAGAAGAAATGTACTTTTATAAAATATTTATTTATGTTTTGTATGTTGTTCCATCATAAACTTTAGTTAAAGGGTACCAGTGCGTGCTATAAAACCTTATGAATTTTCTCCTCGTTCAACAATTCCGAACGCTATGAAGCGAGCCTCTTTAAACGCTATTAATAACTCGTAATGGCCTCATTCTTAAAAGTTAGCAGATACTGAGGTAATATTCTTGAAAACTCTTAAGCCGCTCCTTTGTATACGTATGTAAACATATAAGTCTCTTGTAAGTCACATAATTATTCATGATGTTTAATGATGATTAATTGAGCTTTGAACTATTTTCTACAACTCGATATCCTCGACTTATTACCGGTGAATATCTTTACATTTCGGAAGAATTTAAAATAGCTATGAAATATCTATGTGAGTTAGTATTTAACATAGAGCTTTGTGAGACATATTTTATAAGTTATATGAGAGAGATTAAGGTATGAGTTTTAGAAAATAATCTCTTAATATTTTCAAATAATAATAATACTTAATACTTTCAAAAGCATTTAGCAAACATCGAAAACGAAATATTCTATGCAAATAAAATTATAAGTGAGGTTAATTATTCATCGATTTGAACTAACGTCACACTAGAGCAATAAGCTTCCATGTTAGTCATGTAGTCAAGGTCAAGAACTTGTGACGAGATTGTTTCAGTCTAGTCGAAGGTTCTAGTAATGATGACACGAACATTACTCCCACATTGTGCAGTGGAGCTAATGCACATAAAATCTGGTGCTGAAAAACTTTTTAATGGCATGGTGTAAAAATTAGATAGTAGGATCCCAGCTCAGATATCGTCACGTTTCAATGGTTCGAAATTAAGATACTTGATGTCCCTCTTACCTTTTTTCGGCAGTCCCTCGAGTTTTCTGTCGTTACCACTAAAAGCAGGGTGGAAGAACCAAATAGTGCTTCTAAATCCTTTTATAGTGAATTTGCTTACATTGGACGATTTAGATAATAGTCCTTGTGTTATTTCTAATCGCGGCATTAATAATTAACCAATTCTAGTGGAAGTGTGAGATATATTCATGACGGAATTTCTAATATGCATCGTGGTTTTGGGGCAGTCATGCCTACGAACTCAGTCGGTATTGTTTCAATCGAATCATGGTTTCAAATTCTGATGTCACAAGACCCTTGACTTGGGCTGATACAGGTTCCATGCCCTCTCTTAAGTGTGGTGTGGAGTGGGCTTAACGTTGTTCTGGTCGCGCATTTCCTTTCAGTCAGCCTTTTGGGACTCTAAGCGGCATTATTTGATTTGAGAATCTCCTATTATGAATGAACTGAATCTTATTTATAACTACATTACTGCGTTGAAATGTAATAGATATAGGTAATCAGATAGAGAGATAAAAATGGTTAATTAGTAACGAAGTTTTTGAAAGGAAAAGAAACAACAATTTTGCTTTCACGGTTACTTTCAGGATATTTAACGATAACTGAAAATAAATTTGGATTCGTTTCCGACTAGGACCCATCTTTGAAAATACTCAGAAATTTTAATAAATCTGATAATCTTTCGTTAAGATTGCACTTGAAGGGTTTGCTTCCGCATTCGTAATAATTTTTTTCGGATCATTTTGAGGGTTCAATAAAAATTAGTTGGAATTTTCTTACTGACTTCTTGATGAGCGAAATTTTATTGAGTTGTGATGGCTCAAAACCTTCATAGAAGCGAAGTCATTGTGTCACAAGGTTTTAACAGGTGTCTTCCTCGTCACATGACCGTGGTAGAAAAATATGAACTAATAGTTTTCTTGTTGCATTTAAGAGTGACATTGGTAAACAAGCAAAAATAAATCTAATTTATATTCAGTTCAAGTGGCGAGGATGACACAAAACTTCACATTTTTAACTCCCACATCATGTGACGAATTTTATGTCCAAGTTAATTTGACATGTAACGTTGATTGGGATATTTATTAATGTCACTATGAGGAGCAACACGAAGGCTATTGGCATTGGAAGCGGACATCATCACTTTGAACTTCGATCGAGTGACGAGGATGACACCTCAGCTATCACCTCCTACTCCAAACTTGCAACCCCTTTCAACGGGATATCGACCATATTTAACTTGCATCAATCCCGCAAAATAGCGAAACATTAGTGTCATCATTTCATAGACCCACGACTCGACGAAAACAGCAGAGGACATGAGTCACCATGTGTCGAGGTTACCGCGGCCATTAATTTGATGCATAAGAACCCTGAGGATCTTTACCAAAAACAAAATTGAAAGCTAAGACTCAATTTGTAATTCGTGGACCCTGAAGTTAGAGACTATAATCACAAAGCTGCGGAGGCCCATTGACATGAACGCAAATCTAAATTCATATTGGCATTTTCTTTTTTTTCAACGGAACGAATCAATTATCAACAGGCTTTTTTTTTTCTTTTTTTGTACTCAAAAAAGTAGGATCTTAGAAATATGCGTGATTCCACTATTGTTCTTTGAAAATGTGATTAGAGACTAAATTTCCTATTCGAATCTCAATAATAATATCAATGCCTCATGTACTACCTTTTAGATTTCTTATATAATTATTTAGTTTAACTATATTAAACTCTAAGTAGGAGTGCTGGGTCTCAGGACCCTTAAAACTCAAAATTTTTGATTTTTTGAAAAACATATATGTAAGAGCCTCTTTTGTTCTGAACATTTTGGTACCAAAATTATAACGATACTTTGAAAATTCCCAGAGTTATCGAGAAAAAACTGAGCTTTTATTTGTATTCTTTTATTGTTATTTTTCAACTTTAACTTCATTTTTCTCAGAACAAAAATTTTTAACTTGCGCGCAGGGTTTCTCGGATACTATTTAAGATATCAATATGAAATTTTATGTACATGTTCAAAATAGGTTTTTTTATGACTTATACATCAAATTTTAAACAAATTATTGACAGAAAATCTTTTATGGGAATTTTAATTGGATTTTTTCTTAAAATTTCATATTTTTTTTAAAAATTGTATTAAAAAAGTTTTATTTTCCTCTAAATGTCTTTAAAAGTTTGTATAACTTTGAAAGTAAACTTTTCTTTATAAGGTAACATCAGTTTTGTAAATTTTAATCAATAATATATTTCAGAATCATGCGCGCAGCAAAATATAGATTTTCTTAATTTTGAAAAAAAATTCCAATATATTTTTTATTATAACTTTTTACGAATTCCTTTAAATCTTATGAAAATATGCGAACAAATGTAAATAAATATTAATATTATTTGGTAAAAGTTTCAATATTCTGCTTTGTTTCTTTGGTAAATTATATTGTTTTGAAAAATGATATTTTTTTCGATACACGGACAAGTGTTAAGAGTCCTGAGACCCCTTAAAAAGTTACAAAATTTTATTAATGTCGTTTTCGTGATATTCTATATATTTTCCTTTCGAAAGGGATAGTAGAGAATCACTTCACGCAACTTTCCATATATCCGTTATGTTGAAAAAGACTAATTGATATGAGCACGTTTTAAAAGATTGACTCGTCGACAAGTCACCAATATGCTTTACGTGCTAATTTATTGCATTATTATTATTTTTTGTTAGCATTTTTAAAATTTTCATTAGTTTTTTCTATAAAATGTAAAAAGTAACACGAGAAAAGATTAAAATTATTAAGATTGGTGTGCAATTTTAAACATTAATTTCTTGATAAACTTTTATGAGCAAGGATAATTATTATTTTTTCTGTAATGTTTGCAAAGAAAATGGTGAATATTTGTATAAAATGGAAAATTAATTTTAATTACTTAATTATGCATTTTTTTGTTTGTAGTTTTATAATCGAAAATTGTATTGTCATCCAATCTGAACCTGTGTACGAAATTTCAAGGTTCTAGCCTATCGGAAAGTGGATGAAAAATTAACGAAAATATTTGTGTGAAACTGATACACAGTTCAAGGTAATAGTTGTGTTGATAAAAAATGCATACCGCATTTTCGTCAACAAGGAATTTTTTTTAAAATCTAAATCAGAAAAATCTTTAATCTAAAATCAGAGAAATTTTATCTTAACTTGTACGCTTAAATTAAATTAAAGTATTTAAATACATTAAGACTTATAAAATCAAGTAATTTTACAAGTAAATAGTTATTTTATTGACATATTCATGTAGATCTAATAATATGATAACACTCGCAAAAATTGTTTTTAAAAACCACATAATTATGGTTGATAAATAATATAAAATTTAGACGTTTTACATCTTAAAAGCTCAAGAGAAATGAATGAAGGAAAGTTTTCGAAATATTTTCATACTTTATGTTTTGATGCAGGAGTTTGCCATTATTTTTTAATGTTTGCGAAAGGAATTAAGTCAGAAGTTTAGGCTTCAGTTGATGACATTCTTTTAATATTTTCTCTCCTTTCGATGTTCTAGTCTCTCATTCAACAATAAAATTTTTTATCTTTAAACTCATTCCATGTTCGGAGCCTTGTATGTACGAAGAAATTGAATGGTATATTAATAAAATATTTTAAGACATTAATAAAAATTACGTAAATATCTTTACGTTCTAGAGTATTAGGGTAAATTTAACCAGAAAATAAAATTTTCCTGTATATATTGAAAATTAAAGAAATTCATGTAGAATAAAGTTCATGAATAATTATGTATGTATAGATATCATCTGTAACCAAAAAAATACTTTTAAATGATTTCTGTATAAATTGCTTATATATTAATACTTTAGAAAAATTATTTTATACTTTCACCTACCAGCCATTTTGATTTAATGAACGTAATCTCAAGCGTATGTAATTTCTCTTTTATCCTAAAATCTATTCTAATTTTTTTATTTGATTGTAATGAAGATCCAAAAGTGGAAAAAATAATGAAGGCTTCTGCAGATATTTTCTCCGATTTTTAGATTTTTTTTAATTAATTTTAAGGTGGAAATTCTAAGAATGAATCCATAAAATAGTATTAAAGTATTTTTAAAAATATAGTGAAATATAGAAAAACATTTTTTTTCTCTCTTTCCAAACCACTTTATTCTATTCAAATAGATAAAATAGTCATAGATGAAATAGTTTAGATTTTGAGGGGGAAAGTCAAAATTTTGTTCAATTAACATAACAATCATGAAATGAAAATGTTGGTACATCAGAAAGGCATCTGTTTGTAATCTCATCTGCAGCTCAGATATTGCATTTTAGTCCAAAATAAGTTAAATGCAATTCATTAAAATATTCATTAAAGAAAATTATTTAAGATATAAAAACAAAATATTAAAGAGTTGCTATTGGTTGGAATTAGATTTTAGTCGGGAGAGAAATTTAGGTGACTAGCCTTCGGTAATTTTAGAAATGATTCCAACATTGAAAGATAAATTTTGATCAAAAGTTTCATAATTTTTTCCATCAACTTCAAATTTTCAAGATTTTTTTCCGATTCGTTTTTCAATTTTTATAACATTGATCGAAGCAGAAGTAATATTACTGTTTTTTTATGCTTATCATTACTTAATATAGGTTAGTAAAGTAAATTTGCTTTGTAGATTGTCACTTGTTTCTATTTACATTCTTTACGAATATGATACCAGTGAAATAGCAAAATTTATTAACACTAAATTATACATATAAATCTTGATATGGAATATTTAAGAAAATGAGGTTTCATATTTATCATTGTCCAACAATGAACTGAACTAAACATAAATTAAAAATTAAATTTTTAAATAATTTTTTTTTCATTCATATTTAATAATATAATGGAAATGATTATAATTGAATATGTTTTTAAATACACTATATATATATATATACAATTTCAAATGTGTGGCTATAATTTTAATATACCATTCGAAATTCTCAAAGAAATAATGACTATTTTTTCCCAATTTCTTTACATTTAAAGAAATCGGGAGCATCCGAATCTGAAAATAAATCCCACGTACTTAATTTGATTTCCGCTTGTTGTCCAATAAATCGCAAAGCGACAGAACCGCAAAATTATCTTGAGAATTTCTCCAAAACTTTTCTCTTGTTAGAGAATACCGTTTCAAATGCCTTGCTTCTATTAACTCGCTACCATTTCAGTCTTTGTTAAATCAGTGCTACCGAAGCGAAGTTAATTGAAATCGATGGCAAGTAACATGAACAAAAATGTTGTCGACGTTAAACAACTTACCATCGATAATAAGGATCGTATATGTGTACGCAGTTAACTTCATTTAAATATTTTTTTTATTTAAGGTGCTTTGTTTCTACGGATACTAAGAATGCATTTATTTGACTATGAATTTAGAGTCTCAGTGGGTATTGAGAAAACAAATTTTGTCGCCAATGTGTAATATTTTTATTTTTTTAGAAGCGAAGTTACGTGCATTTGCAATATAATTGAGGATAAGACACACACATATTTTGATCTAGTAATAAAATTTGGAGTGGAAAGTTCAAAAATTAAAAAGTTTCCATATTTATCTCGCAGTCCCTTCCATTGAGATTAATTGATTGTATACTATTACCACACTTGTGATATCGTAGTGAATGAGGGAAGTAAAGTTGAAGTTTACTATGCAAGAGCTAAAACTGGTTGTAATGTAAAAAAAAACTGGGTAAACAGCAATTTAGACGTTTGAAGTAACGGGAAAGGTAAATGTTGGCTGTCGGAAGAAGAGTCAAAAATAGAGAATGAAGAAAGCAGTAAACCCTGAAGCGACTTTCTTCAACACCAACGACAGAAATCTATACATCTTAATAACTAGATTCGAGGGTGATGCCTCTTTTTTCTTCAAGGTGGTAAAAGCGCAGCAAAAAACGACCGGTCACCTTTCTGCTGACCAAATGGATTAGAGTTCGAAATGTCACTGGCATTTCAAGGTCAATAACTATATCTCCCTACACGGAATCGGAAAAAGTAGACACCCAGAAGTTGAACAATATGTAGCACAGCCTAGAACTACATATTTCGCTAATTCGTACCGACGATTATACAATTTTCTCTTCATGCATGATTATTCAAAAATGATGCTTCCATTAAGAAATACTAATAAATAACATATAAACTAAGAATTCTGTAATCAAAATGATCGTTTACTGCTGATGCGGCATTCAGTATCATTTAGTGATTATTTATAAACGTCGCACTGTGATGAAACACGTGGATTTTTGACAACGGATCTCTAATTTTAAATTTCGGTCAAGGGAAACCTAAGATGGCCTCTCCCTCTCCACAGTTCCACACCAGAACAATGATAGGAATTGGAGCTTAAACAGCCTTAATGTTTATCAGCAACATTATACGATGGGTCTTTAGCGGCATAACGACTCGATCCCACAACAGGACGAAACAACACCGGCCATGATTTCGCGACCATGGATCGTTAAGTTATATATATATATATATAACACATTGATCAATAACTCCCGAGACTAACCCAGAGATGGCGCTCGTAGTAAACCAGTAACCAGGTCTTTCTAGAGTACGAACCTTTGCTTGAAACGTGTCAAAATTTTAAGTCGATCGGACCAGGAAAAAGGTTTTTTGAAGTGAAGTGAAAAAGGTTTTTTCCAAGTGGGTGCCGCGATTGCTTTCGATGGAACAAAAACAGCAACGAGTCGATGATTCAGAAAGCTGTTTATCGCTATTTATTCGCAACAAAAAAGATGTCTTGCGAAAAAAAAAAAAAAAAAAAAAAAAAAAAACGGGGGGGGGGAAGATTTGGAAAAGCGTTGGAACGATTGTATCACCCTAAAGGTGATTAACAAAAGGTGTTATGTTGATGAATAAAAAAAAAAATGTTGTTTTCAATGTTAGACTCGGGAGTTATTGATTGATGTGTTATATATATATATATATATATATTCGGGGCACATTTTCAATTCAAACAAACTTTCTAAATTTAAAACTCAATTATACAAAAAAAGTTAAGGGGGAATACAAAAAAATTCACTTGAATTTTTGTAAAAAAAATTTACAAAGTTGTGCAGTGTCTCGCATAAATGTGAACAGTACTACAAAATACAGGATGTCTATGTTTATGAAGCTGTGGAAACTCAGTGGTCATCTGCTCGAACTCACGGCCGGCAGTTTTCGTTGAGTAGTGGGTTCGAGCCTTGATGCTACTAAAGACCCACCGTGTAGTAGGGGCTGATGCACGTTAAATCTGTCGAGGTTCAAAGTCCTCCCGATGGCCTGATGTGGAAGTTAGGAGAGGGAATTGCCAGCTTATGTGTTGTCTTCGTCACTTGATCACGTCTCAAAATTATGTGGTCCGTTGCCAGTAGCCCCAGTGGTGTTTCTTGTGCAACGTTAATAAAACTAATGCAATCTATACCAATGATGAGGTCATATTGATACACATTAAACGCTTCTTGTAACGTGATAACGATATTATTTCCTTCACTGGATCGCTTCAATACAAATCAATATTTAAATGTGTTCAGTAATTAATAATCCAATAAATATAAAATAAGATAGCGGAGGTACAGAAAGTTATCAAACTGACAGTATCAGAAAGGTATAAAGCTCGTCTTCCTAGAAACTCAATTTACAACATTAATTTATTAGCAAAACAACATGTAAAAAATAAATTAACAAAATACAGCTGATGATTTGTCAGCTATAAGAGCAAGGAAGAAATTGGTATCAGAAAGTGGTGTAGGTCGTGGTTAAAGCTTCTCTTTATATATCTAAAGCCGAAGGACTTGAATTCCCTTCCTTACACTTTTTCGTTCACACTCGTTCGTTTCCCATCTTTACAACTGCTGGCTCATGGTGATCAATGTAAAAAGATCATACGACGCCGCAGTATGCCTCCTCGAAACCGAGGGTTGAGTATGGCCTGGCAGAAGAATCTAACAGTCACACCTCAACGGTACAACTCTCACCCGGGTAGGTGTACTAAAGGCAATGAATGCAGAAATTGGTGAGTCGAGTACAAAGTGAGAGGGAAATAGTGGCTACATTGAAGACGATAAAAGTTGCTTGTGAGCTTCCAGAACGATGCTACTGAATAATTTGATGTTCTGTGTAGAGGAACGAAAACGGTTGTGTTTGATCACCTAGCACAATACTAAAGAATATGATTCTGATAATGATGTTGGAGTTTATCAAAGACTGTATATTTCATGAGAAAGAAAAAGTCCCTCAGGATGATGATGCCGCACCTATTTATAGAAGTTACGCTCCTGAAGATACAATGTTACAGTAATTTTTGCGATAAGCTGTGCTAGGGACAATATAAATGGGTTCGCTGTCCTGGATCACCAATATGGATTATTACCAAACTGAACTATATGAGAAAGTTTTAAATTATAAGCCGGTAATTTTTTTTTTGTTGATAACAACAGCAATTTGTTAACAAAATTATGTAAATGAAAATAAATTATCAAAATACAGCTGATGATCTGGTTGCTTAAACCAGGAGTCTCCAAACTACGGCCCGAGGGCCACATCCGGCCCGCGGACAGATTTTGTCCGGCCCGCGGAGAGCTAGCATACTTGAAAGAAAACTCCTTCTAGAGAACATATTTATTTTTTATAGCAAATTAAATTTAGTTTACTGAAGTAATCTATTTTTATGTTGAATAATTATTAATATGACATCTACATTGATATGGTCATGGGCTAACTACTCATAACATTGTTGTAGGTTACTATATACTAACTAACAAATTATTGAAATGAATCCAACTAACATTTTATACATTTTAAATGAAAAAATAACTTATAACAAGCATAATGACATATGAAATACTAATGAGATTTATGTAATTGAGATTTTCCACTGACAATAGTTTGTAGTTGTGGACTAATTTTACTTGTACCAATTATTAAAAGAGATTTAAGATGCTCATCAGTTAATTTAGATCTGTAAACATTTTTTGTGTACTTCATTTTGGAAAAGGTCTTCTCACACAAATAAGTAGTACCAAAAACAGAAAACAGCCCACGAGCAAATTTATGCAAATTATCAAATTGTGTCAGTGGAAGACACTTATAAAATTCCAACAAAGATAAGTTTTGATATTTGTTCTTAATTATATCACTGCACTGTAGATCAATCATTTCCATTTGAAGTTCCGGGGCTAGGGTTTCAATGTCAGTATCAAAAGGATTCTGAAAAATCTTAATTTGATTCGCAATGGCATCAAAGTCCGAGAAACGAGTATCAAAATTTATTTTCAAAGCACTCAAAGTTTCGATTGCAAAATCGATAGGAAACTCGGTCTCAGTGGTGTGGCTGAATATTTCACATGTTTTAAAATGTGAAAAACATTTACTTCGTAGTTGTGATTGAAACAGTATCAATTTCTTCCGGAATGATTTGATATTAGTGTATAAATCAGGAAGATGCTGGTTTTCTCCTTGCAATCTCAAATTCAGTTCGTTCACATGTTTTGTCAAATCAACATAGAATGCTAACTTCCACAGCCATGCGTTGTTTTGCAATTCAGTAAGAGGGCGAAGCTTTTCATTCAAAAAAATTTCGATCACTGCTCGAAGTTCAAAAAAGCGCTGAAGGACTTTCCCACAACTAAGCCAACGTACGGCAGTATGATAAGGTAAGTCATTTTCTCCAATCTCTTCAATAAATTGCACGAATTGTCGGTGATTCAGCCCAAAAGATCTGATAAAATTAACAGTTGATATGACTGGTTTCAGAACTTCAGACATATCCAAACATTTTCCGCACAAAGACTGTTGATGAATGATACAATGTAAGACTATTGGTTTTGAACCACCGTCATTTTCTACAGCCTTTGACACAAGAGCGACCACTCCTTTATCTTTCCCACTCATGTTTTTGCTTCCATCAGTTGTAATACATTTCAAGTTTTTCCATCGAAGGTTCTTTTGGTTAATGGCCATTTCAACTCCTTTAAAAATATCTGAACCAGTAGTTGTGCCATGAATACTATACATATCAAGAAGTTCTTCATGCACTTCATAGCTTTTATCTACTCCTCGAATATAAATCAACACCTGAGCAGTATCTGACACATCCGTTGACTCATCCAAGGCCAAAGAAAACCACTCAACATGTCCATTTTTGTTGAACAGTTGAGAGGATATATTTTCAGCGATGTCTTCTACCCTTCGAGCCACAGTGTTTGCTGACATACTGACAGTTTTTAATAAATTTACCTTTTCAGGGCACATTTCTTCGGCTACTGCGATTATGCATTCTTTGACCATTTCTCCATCGGTGAATGGTTTTCCACGTTTTGCAATTTCAAGAGCCACACGAAAGCTGGCATGAGTTGCAGCCTCTTGTTCAGTTTTGAGTTTTGTAAATAAAGATTGCTGCGATTTCAATCCGAGCTTCATAGCTTCGAATTTTTCTGTCCGCAAACTTCCTGTATATTTTGAGTAATTTTGAAAATGTTTTGCTTCATAATGACGTTTAATGTTATATTCTTTGAGAACGGCTATGCTTTCATTGCAAATCAAACATAGCGCCTTGTTACTGGACTCAATTACGAAATACTGAATGTTCCACTGATCTTTGAATTTTCTGCATTCACTATCAATTTTTCGCTTCTTTTCCATTCTACTAAATCACACACAAAAGCAACAATTCAAATCAAAATATTGTTACAAAGATGTCTTAAACTTAAACACGCACAAATACGTTTTAAGGAGGTACGCACTATTTTATTTCACAGCAGTGTCATAGGAACTGACTTGTGGTTGCGCCACTAGCCTTCTTATATATTCCACTTACTGCCATCTAGAAGTGAGTGGAAGACACCAGAACTTTCTCGAACCAACGAGATTATTCTGTAAGTGCTATTAGCGCCATCTGTTAGCGATAGAAGGTACTACCTATTTCCGCTTGTGTCCACCAGATGTCCTGTCACGTTACTCCTCATGGCTCGCTCGTACTCTACGACTAATCTAGAAATTACAGATAATGACAGGAAAATTAATAATATGCAGTGTTGCCGTTTTGCGGACTTTAGTCCGATTTGCAGCCTTTTTTAAACGTGGCGTACTTTTTCGGACTTTTTTTTTCATGTAAAAAAAATACTCATTCGTTACTTGAGTACTCGTTACTCGTTAGGAACCGAAGTAACGATTACTGAAGAAAAAAGTAATCAATGATTACTTGTGTATTTCATTACTTTTGTAATCAATGATTACTATGGCGATACGATGCGGGTACCCCATTATAACGGATACCCATACGATACGGAAAATACATCAGCTTCCCCGTCGCTAGAGGCATCTGGCAGAAATTAAATGAGTATCGTCCCCGTCGCTAGAGGCATAAAATTAAAGCGTTCTCGTCGCTAGAGGCATCTGGCAAAAAAGTAGTCATATTTTACACCACTAGTGGACTGATTCAACTTTTTACCACCGGCAACAATGAATGATAATATGGTTTTGGCCCTTGGAATTTACTGGAGTAATCAATATGGCCCTAAGGCTGGAAAGTTTGGAGACCCCTGGCTTAAACTATCAGTCGGCATATTACGTGGTGCAGGTTAAGGTTAAAGCTGCTGTTTGTATATCTGAAACAGAAGAACGTTAATTCACTTCTTTACACCTGATCTTCCACTCTTAGAAAGTTTGCTCCTCTGCAGTCACGGACTCGCATGCACGGTCGACAGAGTTAATGGATTACTCGACGCCACAGAGGCAAACAAATTATTCAAAATTTATCTAAATTATTGCATATGTAGATAAGGTCTCTACACACAATATAAATTAAAGATTAATACTATAAATATTACTTAACTGTTGTGGATGAATAGGGTCCAAGTCCGTAGTAGAAATTGAAATTAGGTTTTATGCATTAATCGCATGCATATCTTCACTAAACTCGATCCTATATTCATTTACTCTCGCGAGCAATTCTATTTTCATTGATTACGTCTACTCTCTCTCTCTCTGCCACTAACTCCAATATTAAACGCGCAGCTCGTTATAGATGCTATCAATCATTTCACTACACTTATTTGCATAATTCAAGCTTCCTTTTTTGGAAGAGATCAAACAACATCATATTAATGTCCCCAAAATTTAGTTGACAAAAATTTAGTTGGTGAGCTCCGTTATATATGACAAGAGAATTCTCAAACTTTTTAATTGCAATTAATTATATTTTTCAGTCATAATTAAAGACAGAAAAAAATTAACAATGAATATTATTTCAGGGTACCAACTATCAAAAGAATTCCTCTTCCTTTTAAAAGTTTTAGATGCTCTTTAGTTTTCTAAAAGTGAAGTTACTTCTGAATAGCAATCAGTACGCAGAGAATTCAGAGTATTCGAGAAAGATATTCGTATTCGTGCTTGTTTGCTATCCATAATGATATAGAACTGTTATTGGAATTAATTCTAATATATATTCGATACCGAAATAATTAGGTTCTGATAGTAATTTGATCTTTAAAGAATCGGATGTGTCTTCGACATACTAAAATTCTAATACCAGCCAATATTCTTAAAAAACCTTAGTTGAAGTTTGAAGCATTATTTTTTCAAAGTGTGAGTATTTACCATTTCATCAATTTCGTCGCAATCCTTCTAAGCAGTCTCGTACTTTTTCCCATTGCTTCTTTCAGCTATTTCAAGTTTTTCTAAAAGCTGCGTGACACTCAGAATACTACTTTGATAAAAGATTCATTAATCATGTATTCAATATTTTTCTAAATTACAAAATATTTTACCATTTTATTGGTATATGATAAAAGCAACTGTGTATATTTTCTAACAATTCGTGTATTAATGCAAACGAATTAAAAGAGCATTTGCTTAACATTCTGCAATAAATACTATTATGAATAGTTTTTTTTTTTTTTTTAATTTTCATCTGCTTACATTTGAACAATTGATGGGACTTAAATTGTTTTTTCACAAAAACAAAAACAAATTCAAAGTTCCCACATCACATTGATTAAATGATTATACAAATATATGAAAAATGGGCAGAATCAAAGCGTTACAGCTAAAATGATATAATGCAATTTTCAATATCATTTTCAGGAAATTTATGACGTAACTTTAAGCTGCAAGTTTTATATATATTGCTAATGAGATTTCCAGGGATATTAAGATATCCAAGGATATACATAGAATTTCTAAATAAATGGGTTCCAAGTTTAAAATCTTATGTCTAATCCAAAGCAAAAGAACGAAGAACAAATATTAACAACAAAAATAATTTAATATTTTAAACTTAAATTTACATTGTTTTAATTAAGATCATTTATTTTCTCTTTAATATTTGTAATTTTTCAAATTATTCATATTAATATACTGTATATAAAATGATATCCTTGAATCTTTAAACTAAAAATAAATCCAGAAAATTATTATAGTTATCAATCTAATGCAAAATACAAACATGCAAACAAGCATGCATATATATGTATATGCATGCTTGTATGTATATATGAATATATTAATGAATAAATAAAAATATAAATCCTCATAAACTGTATTCACTTTATCATTCTATTTTTAGATAGCATTCCGTAAACATGTTAATGACCATACTATACGAACACCACACAATTAAATAGAATTTGGTTTTTGACTGATTTTCTTTCATTTAAGAGAGGATATTAAACATTATTTTTCGCTTGGCATTTTTCTTTCGTCTATGAATCAAAAACACTTATCAGAGAGTTTTTGTTGTTTTACCTCAGATAAATTTAGAATCTACTAAATGTTTTTCAGACAAACTGTCTGAGAAATATGGTGTTTACAAAAGAAAGTCATAAATTACAAGGATTATTTTTGCCTTGCTTTGGCAAAAATTCAAATTAATATCTATGAAGAATTCAATTATTTAATCACAGTTGGTAAAGGAATTCTTTATTTGCAAATACTTTGATTTCTTAAAAAAATATTTCATTAACTATTAGTCACACAAAATGGTGCTTGCTAAAATGTTCGCAAGATATGCAAATAATTTATTGAATACTACGGAGACACAATGATTTAAATATTGTAAATCAAAACAGTAAGAAAATCGATCAATGCAACTATTCATGAGAATTTTTACAAAATTACTGTCACTTGGAATATTCTACTTTTTGACACAGTAATTACTTACAGAAAATTAAAATTTCACTTAATTAAACTACGTATGCATAATTCCCGTTTTAATCAGTTTCTTAATTATTCATGGAAACTGTGTTCATATAAACATCTAACTAAATTTTTAAACTATTACCGTTTGATGTCTAAGCAAATTTCCAATTTTTAGTTGAAAACGGTCATAATTTATTTGATATAAACATATACGCAAACGTTCTTGACAGAGCAAAAATTGCGTCATTTTACACTGAACAAGTAATATTAGGGAAAAGGTTTTTCTTTTCCTACAACTTAATTTTTACAAATATTTTAAAACACATGATGCTTTCATTGATTGTAATTTTTTATTTATTTTGCTATTACAAAGAAAAAATTGAAATCGTTCCCTCGTAACTATTAATTATTTTAGTACATTAATGAAGTATGTAGGTAATGAAGAATTTTGAACACTTAACAATAATAGAGATTTACATAACAATAATAGTAAATAATCTCTGTCACAGTACATCAAACATTTATTGTTCAATTAAATTGTTTGAAGAAAAATGTTAAAATTAAGTTTTTCTTTTTTTAATATAAAGATGTAAAGGTATACATTTAAAAAATAATTAAATTTCGACATTTGAATTTCCATCGTACATTCAAAAATTAAACAGTATTCAGCCATTAATAGGGATCGAATGGAGGCAGAATTATACAAAAAAAAAAAAAAAAAAAAAAAAAAAAAAATATTAAAGTAAACCTTTGCTAATTCTTTTTTAGAAAACTTTGTTTAAACGAAAAGATATACATCTGAAATTATTTAACTATATATGAAAAATTATTTAGCATAATTTAGTATTAAACTCTAAACTAATTGTTAAATGTTATTTTCTTCTATAACACATATATCAAGCCAATCAAACAATTTAGACGTAAATCTTAACTAAATTTTATCGTAACTAATTATATTTTAAATTTTGTGATTCACCTCTTATTACAAATCCTTTTATAAAAACTATATTTGGAACCTCAATTAATTGTAAGATTACGAATATATAAAATTGCAAAATTTATAACTGGATTTAATTCACTTATATAATTATGTAATTGATCAAATAAAACGCTTGTAAATTTCTTCCTAAATTATAACAATAACTTTTACATCTCAGCTTAATAATATACAATAAATAGAAATTTTTTAAGAAGTCAAAATGTGAAAACAAACTATAAACTATTAACATTAATCTAAGTACGCAAAGATAATTTGAGTGCAGTAACCTAATAACAGATTTTTAATTGAACAATTAATCTAAAATTTTAATAAATTAGCAAATTTAGATGCAAAATGCTACATGAATTTAAGCGTATTAATTAATTGTATGATTTGAAAAATACTTCTAATATTTTCTGTTAGTATTACCTTATATTTTGTATGTGTGTCTATAATATAAGATATATCGTATAATATTACTCTGAATAGGAACAGTTCACTCCCTTCATTAATATACACGATTTCTCCTTCTCAGTCAAATGGATCCTTTTAGCAGCTTTCAAGGTATATGAAACTTGATTTTACCCCTTTATTATCAATTGCCGAGGTGCTCTTAGGACTCCTAGAGCATGGCGAGTGTTCGACGCTGTTATAAAGAGATTAAGTGAGCTGCAGGGGAAATTGCTGGACAGTGGCGAATCCTTACCTTGATCCATTTGACCAACTCACCGACAACCGAATTCATTTCATTAGATTCTCGTTTTGGCAAACAAAGGAAGCACTTTGCAGGACATCATGTAAATTATTAATACTCTTAATCGACTTGCTAGCATTGCTCTGTCTAGAATCTTGTAGGCAGTGCTTAATAGATCTATTTTAGATGAGGCTCTTAACAAGCTTGAAGTACCTCTATTTACCCTACTCTTTTATCCTTCTGGCTGATTCTGTTAATATTTAATTTGGTAAGAGCTCTCTCTCTCTCTAAACTTAATTTATTCCATAAAAGACCTGTCATCAAAGACTTTAAGCATACCTGCATCAGTTTCACCTTATTTTTATGCAGCAGCTGCTTGATTGGGGAATTTATGAAGTATTGCAAAAGAAAATTTTTTTTTTCAAGATTCATCTTTACCTAATTCTTATAGAATAATGAAGTACTCTTTTCATTAACTAACTCAAATCAGATGTGAAAGATTGATTTATTTTCATTGACATTCCTCTTCGAAGCAACAGGAGGGCTATTTTGAATAAACCTCGTAATTGAGCCACGATTAAGTGACGAGGTCAACATGTGGGTGGTCACTACCACTCTCCTAACTTCCACACCATCTCAACGTGAGGACTCTTAGCCATGACGTATTTACCTTGAATTACCTCCCTTTTCCCCGCAGCTACATGATTGGTGGCATCAGTAATGGAGTCCCCGAATGGGCGGAAACATTGCTCACCTTGAAATCTAGAACATTGAAACTAGACTCTCACGACTAGTGATGAGAATTTCTATTCTTTTGGATGAATAGTTCTTTCTTGTTAATTTTAAAAGAAATGCTCCTTAGAGTCAGTGAACCAAAAGAAAGTATTAGAATGAATTTAACGCTATATTTTGATTACATATATGTGATTCCTTACAAACTAGAGGAAAAATCGAAACTGTGGAATTTTAAGAAAAAAGCACGATGTTTTGTATTAAATCAATGTTTAATACAGCAATGTTTTCTAAGATTATCAACGAATAGGAAAATAAAGTATGTTTGGCCATTTCTCAATACGAATATAATCAACATATTTACATATTTAATATAATACATAAGTTGAAATAAATGCAGTTACAAATAATTTGAAATCGTTTTGTATCAGGAAGATGATTATAAATTTTAAACAAAAGTATTTAAAGTATTTCTGGACAAAAATTTTATTTAAAACTCCGCTTCTAATATCCTTTGATAATTGATGCCTAAAATGTTATTCTCTAGTTGTGATAAACAAAATTATACATAAATACAATTTACTTTGTTCGTTAAGGCAAAAACAAAACGTCTTATGCATCACATATTATAATATAGATGCGGATTTTTTTAAAAAAATTAATCTGCAAATCTTAAATACTGTGTACAAAAAATTACTTAAAGGTTTTTGATCTTAGTAAAATGAACAAAACAATAAAGGAACACGTGAAATATATTAAATTTTTAAATTCAATTTATTCTCCTGTTGCTTTCCCAATGCATAATAACATTGCACTGTCAAATTAAGGAGACAGTTTTTATAAGGGATTATTGTAAATCATATTCTTAGGTTTGAATTAATTCATACTGGTGCTATTTTCAAATATTTTAGCTATATATATATATATATATATATATATATTATAAGTCTGCTGTAATAAAATATCTAGGAGTGCTTAATTTAACATTATAAGCCCTATAACATACGTTGACAATCAAAAGCTTTCGTTGGAAGGATTATAAATGCATAAGTAAAATATTAAGTTTTATTATACAGATCCTAAAAATAATTTCGGCTTTTGAGTTAATACCTAATAAGAATCCCAGAGCTTTAATCGGTTGATAAATTTTCATCTCTAAAATTTTGAAACAAAAATCTAAAACCACATAGTATAGAGTCATTTTGAGATGACTGTAGCATTATTTCACTATTATTGTAGCTCCACATAATTTTGAATTTGATTCTGAATAATTACTGTCTTGCGAATGTTATGCAAATATTCATGAAACCGGATTAGCATCTAAAATACAGTCATTAAACATACTTTATTAAAAAAAAAGTTTTTATATAAATAGATCAAGATTACTATCCTTAGATCCATTCTACTAATTTTAAACCATGAGCATTTGAAACAGTGTTGTAGATTAAATGCCAAGAAAAGAACTTGATACATAAATATACATATGTTGAATTACTTCGGTTACAAAAATGCAGAAAAACTTTTAGTGTTAAAATTAACGTATGCTTACAAAATTTAATCAAATTTAGTTAAAAAGATAAACATAGCTCTTACTAATAAAAAGATCTCTTGTAATGAACTGTAAATAGAGAATTTGTATTGTATATATATTAAAAGAACGAGTTGTAATCTTTTGTATAATTGGATGCATTTAAATAATAAAAATATTTTTCTAGAAAATGTCAAGTTTGTATATTATTAATAACAGATCATATATAAAATTTAAGTTTGAAAACTTAGCTAAAATATAAGGAATTTGAAAAAGCAAGTATTATTCAGGATTTCATATAGGTACTAAAAGCCCACACACAATGTATCAAAAGTGTTAAAAGTGTTTCTTTTTTATTTTAAATTCTAGTGAAATAAGGTTTTTAAGAACCATTTGTATTCATTATTCATATATTTTAGAAACATAAACAAAAGAAAAGTATGTCATTAAAAATGAAACTTTGTTCCATTGTATATATGAATATATTGTAAGATCCAAGATGAAATTTCTGTGCAATTTATATGAATGAGAGAAATTTATATGAGGAAGATAAAGAGAAACTACGAACTATTCCAATGCTTATTATTTCCAGAATTCCTCGCATATCTCACCTACTACACAATCTGATATATTACTTTTAGAAACGGCATTTCTTAAGTCTGATGAAATCTATTCTGTAGATAAATCAACTGATTCCACATACCGCAACCAATTGCATCTTTTCCGTCATGTTCTGAATAAAATACTGTTGTTCAATAACCAATAATTCTTCTGAGATAGACCAAATAAGCTTTAGGTTGAGATTTCACTTGAGACTCAGACAAAGCCTTAGCACAAATTTATGTTGAGATTCCTCAAAGCTCTATTGTGTACGGTTGTGGTTCATTTCTGTTTAGTGTAAGAATTTAATTAAATTAAATTGTATTGGTCGAATTTTATGTATCAAGTTTTCGGAAAGGTTGAAATTGATTTCCTATTCAGAATGCTCAGTTGCATTTGGTGTTTTAGATTGTATGATTAAATATTTACATAAGATTATATTTTTAAGACACTTATTACTTGTTGCATTTTTTGGAGAAATTATGTTTGAAATTCCCCGAATTTTGTTATGGTTTTGCTGAATATTTATAAAACTATAAATCCATGAGAAAAACGCACCACATTTTTCTTTAAAATTGACGTTTTCTTAAAAACTTAAAAATGTTCATAAACTTATATTATTTTATCTTATAATTGGCTTTCTTCACACACCCCAGCTACATAGAAAAGTTTCAATACAGGCATTTAAGAAATATAAGTAACTTTTGGACAGAGAACAAATATGCACTCTATTGTATATTATGCCTTCTGTAATGTGTTATTTTTTCTGTAAACAATGCTGTTTTTATTCAACATCAATAAGAGATATAAAGATATTTTTTTTCAAAAATTCAATAAAATTTCTTCGTATGATAAAGCTTGAAATTTGGCATGCATATTACAATTTTTACAATAATACATCGTTCTTCTATTCATTCTATTTCATTTGCATTTTTCTTAAATTAATACTCTTTACGTTTGCTGACTGGGAATTCTTCCTATAGATGGTATAATTTCCAAAAATTGAAGTTATAATAATTGACTCGATGATACAATAAAAACTAGAATTTCCATTCTTTTTTTGGAGCAACAAAAATGTTCTTGTGAGAAACGGGCACTACAAAATTTGTTGGAATCGGCTGTTCAGATAAAACACGGAAAGACTATTAAGGAGTAGTAAATTGTGCCATAAACAGTACCACGATTGAAAATTTATATTTTACAACTATCAAAATCTGAATCAAAACTTTACAATCCTAATGTATATTTTATAAGTACCAAATTAAAAGCAAGTTAAAAATATTTTTGACAAACAAAATATTTTATTATATTTATATAAGGTAGCATTTATGAAGACCGAGAGATAAATTCATTATGTTCCTCGGAACTGGAACAGAGGGAGTTTGATTTGTTTTTCCCTCAAACAATAAAAAAAAAAGTTAATGGATATAGAATCATTTTAAAGTACAGCTATTCTGGTTAAGACTTAATTTAAACTTAAGCATATACGGCATTTAAAATTTGAGTTTTTTATTTTTTCTGTTCACAATTTCAGTAAAAGAGATCTTGCCAGTACTAAAAAGAGCATCATTGGTTCAATTTTGAAACATTTTCTTTATTTACGGGAGCCCAATTCTTCGAATCAAAAAACGTAATATTTGGAATTTCTGTCATAGACATGTTTTCGAGTAATGCAAGAAACATTTTTAATGTATTTAATTGAGGCTAGGATCCACATTTTGAAGAAGCAAAACAATATCTATTTTCTTAAAAAAAATTAAAGATAAAATATTTAAAGATTTTAAAGATAAAGAAATTATATTAACTCGTGTTTCTAAAAGATTTGCTTAGAAATATGAAATATTTCTTTTTTTTTACTTTTACAGGAACTCCTGAAGAATTATCTCATCTTTAGACAATTATTACTGTTTGTTTTATAAGGTCAAAACTGAAAATATGAATTAGGAAAAGTTAAGCATGATATGTGTAATGAAAATGGTGATTATTGTGAATGAAAAAGTGAGATTATTGTGTAATGAAAAGGGTCAACAAAAGCAAGCAAATTAAAACAAATAGCATTTATGCAGAATAA
>BMAW01034208.1:0-13171 GCA_019974015.1 Nephila pilipes
TTTACACAACTTCGGATTATTCAAATTCCTTTTTCATCATATTACACTGCTGGCCACACAAAATGCAACACCCTGAAGGAAGCATGCAAACCATGTGAAATTTACAATCATGCGTTTGCGAAGATGAGCTACGCAAATCATTAGAATTGCAGTGCAGACGCACATCACGGGCGACCGTAGTGCCACTCGCAAGCGCTATATAAAAGGAGAACAGATTGGCAATTTGAAGTAACGGTAACGGTAACGGCTAAAATTACGAGGTACCTATTTTAAAAATTAAAAACTTACCCTCTCATCATAATTTATAATTAAAGAACATAATTAGTTAAAGTTTATCAGAATTGTAAAAAGCTATCATAATTAGGATCAAGGCAACAAATGCCTGGGTGTTCGGCAGAGTGAGGAGCTGCCGAAATAGAGTTGGAAATTAAAGTTACGAAAGCGCGCACTGCCATTGGATGCTGTAGCCGTAAGCTAAGAAGCATATATAGCGGTGGGCAGGGAGTAGATTAGGTGTGGGACTTCAGTTCGAAGACGAAGCGACTTCGAGAGAGCTGTTGTCCGCGGGATTTTGAGAGGTTATAAAAGAAAAATTAAACTATTGAATTAAAATGAATTAAACAGAAATGCCGTTCCGAAACCAATTTAAAGGAAAATTTAGCTATTTAAAATTAAGGGAGATTTTAAACGCGAGGAGAATGAGTCGAAAAGTAAGAATTGAGCAATTTGGAACTATGCTCCAATAGCGACGCCTGGTGGAGAAAACTGTCATTACCTTAGAAAGATGATGATTTTAGTTGTTTACAATTGGAAAAGTGTTTAAATTTTCAAGTTTTCGAAAAATTAAAAATTTTGAAAGTGATCGACAGTATTACGCGAGGTCCATTTTGACCGTGGGACATTGCCACTTATCGATGTGAAGTCCTGAATTTTGAAAATTAAGCAGGATTTCACTAATGAATTGCTTCAATGCGCTCGCAGTCTTTTTAGGACTGGGAAGTGAACATAGGAGTGTCCGAGCGCCACTCTGGGTCTTTTCTGCGAAGATGCAATGCTTGCATCATACGCAGGGAGCTGTTGAAGTGATTCATTAGGTATTTGAGGGATCCTATTAAAAAAATTAAAAGATTGTTTTTTGATGAACTCTAGAATTGGTTCAATTTTAAGGTCGTTATGCAGGACTTCGTTCCGAACAAACCAGGGAGCATTTAACATTTTCCTAAGGTGGATGTTTTGAAAAACGTGCAGTCGTTTCAGATGGGTGGTCGCCGCAGACGATCAAATAGGCGACGCGTACAACATGATCGGTCTTAAGATCGACTTGTAGAGCAAAATTTTGTGCCTGATCGCCAGCTTGCTCTTACGAGAAATCAAGCGTGTGAGCAATCTGCTCATTCCGATAGCCTTTTGATAGGTTTTTCGGATATGGTGGGCAAATGTTAATTTTGCATCTAGAACCAACCCTAGGTACTTGTATTCAGTAACCCAGGGGACGGGTTGATCGAAAATGGTGACTGCTGGCAAATTGCCAATGCACCGTTGTTTCGTAAAGAGGAGGCAAGCGCTTTTGGATGCATTAACTTTAATTTTCCAGTTAATGAGCCAGAGCTGTAAACGAGATATGTACCTCTGCAATCTTTCAATAATTTTCCGATTGCAGATGTCTTGGGACATAATGGCAGTGTCATCAGCGTACATCGCTAAATGGATGTTGGAAGCCTTCGGGATGTCATTTACGTACAAAGAAAAAATTCTTGGACTTAAAATCGATCCCTGGGGGACACCACTTAGGATTGGATGGGGGGAGGAGACTGCGTTTTCGACTCGAACCCGGAAACTACGAGAGTCAAGGAACGAGTGTATAATTTTGATTAGTTGGTCCGAAATTCCAAGTCGCATCATCTTGGAAATGAGCCCATCGTGCCAAATTTTATCAAAAGCTTTGGCAATATCGATAAAAAGCATACCCGTGGCCTTGTTATTGGAAAAGCCATGTTGGACCGTCTCGGTGACTCTAAGCAACTGAGTTACTGTAGAGCACTTTGGAACAAAACCATGCTGCTCCGGAATAACAATATTCCTGGAATTGCAGAATTGGTCCAGGCGATTCAAAATAACAAATTCATATGCTTTGCTCAGCGAACTGAGTAACGATATGGGGCGATAATTTTGAGGTTTAGTATCATCCGAATCAGACTTGAGAATGGGGACAACCACGGCGATCTTCCAAGCCTTAGGGAAGTAGCAGTTCTCCATAAGAAAATTGAAGAGCAGCGTAAACAAGAAAATAAATTTCAGGGGGAGGTTTTTAAGGATGCGGTTTGAAATTAGGTCCAATCCCGGTGCCTTTTTAATTTTGGTTTTCTGTATAAAGTCCAAAATTTCACTAGCCTGGACTGGTTCCAGGTCTAGGCATGTAGGGGAATCCAAAAATCTTTGGACTTTACGTTTAGTATGTTCTGAGAATCTGGGATTCTCGTCTTCATTTGGTTCAAATTGCTTTTGAAGGCTATCAGCTATAACTTCCGCCTTTTCAATAGGAGCTACAGCAACACTGCCTAGGGCGCCCTTCAGGGGCGGGATGGTGTGAAAAGGCTTTTTGAGTCGGGAGGTCTCCCTCCAAAGGGTGTTTGTATCAGGCGAGAGACCTTCAATGTGTTTTTCCCATCTGGATTGGGAAAAGTGTTGAATATCTCGTTTGACCTCATTACTGAGTGCACGGAATTCAGATTTAAGAGCCGGATTCCTATATCTTTGCCAAACTCTCCGTACATAATTTTTGTGACGAATTTTATTTCTGATCTCTATGGGAAGTCTCAGAGGAGGAGGTTTAAATATTGGTTTTGAAGCCGTCACAAGTGCCTCAGAAATAATTTCACCAATTTTGTCAATAGATTTTTCAATATCTTCATTGCTGGAGGTTTCAGGAATGGGGAGGGGTTTTGAATTTAAAATAAATTTAAAATTCTCCCAATTGGTAGAGAGTTGCTCTGGTAATTTCAAAACTGCAGAGTTTGTGTTAAGAGTCAAAATGACCGGTAAATGATCTGAACTCAGATCATGAATGACTCTTATATCATAGTTGAAGGGAATATTTTTGAAGATTGCAAGATCAATAATAGAATCCCTAGCCCCCGGTCGGGATCTAGGGTTTATGTGCGTAGGGGTGTACGGTGCAACAACCCTAGCACCTGGAGTTCTGCTTATAACATTTTTGAGTTTGTGGCCAAAAGTGTTTGATCTTGAATCATGCCAGTCTTTATGACAAGCGTTCATGTCTCCAGCAATGATAACGTTTTGTCCTGAATTGAGAAGTTTAATGAAGTCCTCCTCTGGAAAATGGCATCTATTAAGTGGGGTATTGCGAACATAAGCAGAAACTATTCGCAGTGGAGGATAATTATTAATTTTGATTTCGATAGCAGTTGCATCTATATACTGTAACTTCGGCAAGAGGACTCTGCAATGTTCATAATTATTTTTACAGTAAAAAGCGGTGCCTCCATGGATACGAGGAGTTAAAGTAATTCTATCGTCTTTGTAAAGACGATAGTTGGCGATCTGGGGTTCGTGCCCCGGTTGGAGCTTTGTTTCTTGAACCAAAAACAGATCAAAATTATGCTCTGTGACGAAGTCACGGACTTCGTCAATCTTGGAACGCAGACCATTTGCGTTCCAGAACCCAAGAGAAATGTCGTGCACGTCTCTGTTGAATTTTAATGTTGAGGAAGAGCGCGGTAAGCGCGCCCGTGTTTAAGTGCGACATAGGCCTCAAAGATGATGCATGCCTTGTCGTCGGCCGCAGTGACCTGGCGGAGGGCAGGGAGACACTCCCTAAATGCCCGAGCAAATAATTGCTCATCAACATTTGCGTCACTTGCAATGGAAATTACGGAGCGGAAAATTTCCCCGAAATTTCCAGTGCTGGGAGAAGCAGCAGAATTTGGAATAGGGGCAACATGCTCCGTAACTTGTCCGGTGAGAATTTGGGAATAAGAGATACCAGGGGTGGCCTGTCGATAATTTTCTAGAGGACGCTGGTTCTTGGTGGAATTAGAGTTAACCTTTGCTTTAGGGGCAAGGTTTTTAGAATTTTTATTTAAGTTTTTTGGGCTAGAATTTTTGCCCTTTGGAAATCGGGGGCATTGGCGCCAATTCGCCGCGTGATCTCCTCCGCAATTGGCACACTTTAAAGGTGTGTCAAAGTCGTTGGGACAATCGCGAGCTCTGTGGGCCCCGGCACATTTAACGCATTTGATGGGGAGGTGACAAACCTCAGAGGAATGAAAAAATCCCTGACACCTCCAACATTGAGAGGGGCGCTTGTTACCCCTATAATTCTCAATGGTAATGTGTGTTCCGAACATGTCTGTATAATTAAAAATTTGTTCGGCGTTTAAGTTGTTTAAAATTTGAAAATAAATTAATGGCATTGGGGCCTTGGTTTGGAATTTTGACAATCTGGATATTTTATGAACGTGAAAGCCTGCGCTTTCAATTTCTTGTTTCACTTCCTCTAGATCTGTGGAAGAAGGAAGTCCACGTAAGACAAGTTTCAGAGGTCTATCGGCTTTCAACATGTAGGATTTAAATTCTACTCCTTCTGTTCTTAGAAAGTTGGCTAATTTGCGATATTCTGTCTCGTGATTAACTGTGAGACGTAGGAAGCGGCCGCTAAGTTTGCTATAAAGCGAAGGCGCTTCAAGTCTAGCAAAAGAGAGGAGTTGCCTCCAATCTCCTTTGGGTGTAATAAAGAAAGGTGGAATCTTAGGTTTGTTTACAGGAGTGGTGGAGATCACTGGTTCCCCAGCGTCCTCGTCCTCACTACTATCAGAATTCACATCTCCTTTGGATTTGTTAGTTTTAGAAGGGGTTGTCTGGACTGACAAAGAGGTATCAGAATTGGATTTACCACTAACAGTTTGGTGTTTGGAGGGCGCCGAGAAGCCATCTTCATCGGCAGAACGCTTCTTTGCGTTTTCTTGTTAGCTCCGCCTTTAATTGGAGACTTGAGTCTGATTGGTTGGTTGGGCTTGGCTCCTCCCACTTCCGGTGGCTTAGCTCCGCCCACTTCCGGCGAAGTCGCTGGAACATGGCCGCCATTATTCTTCGCCATTTTCTTCGATCTTTTTACTTCTTTTTTCTTTTCAGCTTCTATAATTTTCTCTAGAATCGCTGAGGTAGCTGGAAGTTTAAAAAGCGGTACTGGCACTTTGCTTTTGACGGCCGTCAGTTGAGCATAAACTATGCCCAACTCGGCGTGCGCCTTCGAGAAGTCAGCTGGATTCTGATATGAAGCAGCGCTTAGACGCTTTGCCCACAAAGCGTATTGGTCACGTAACTGGATTAAATTCTTGATACCTTCCTCATTTTGGACGAAGAATCTGTTGATATCTTCTGGTGAAGCATCAGGATCGAGTCGAACTGGAGTTATTTCTTCATTCGCTGGAACTTCGTTCGGATTCTTTTCTTCGGCGGAATTCGATGGAGTAGGCTTTAATTCCGTAGTATCATTCTCGCTTACTTCCATGGTCGAAGCCATGGCTGATCACCGCGAGCTACGCTTCGTCCACCCGCTCGACCACGCCCCCACGCCAATCGTCGATGGAGCCCCGCCCTTCCCTTGGACCCATCAGCCAATGGGGAGCTCGTCTTCTCTCAGGGCCCTTTTTTTTTTCCCCTCGCGCCAGATGCCTGAGGTAGGGAACTGTTCCCCCGAGGGGGAATGTAAAAGTATTCTTCTTTCGGGCGAAACAAAAAAAAAAGATAAATAAACAGAATAGCATAACTACGGAGCCTAATTAAACAGTGCAAGAGTGTTATAAATGAGAATAAGAATCTAAACATTTGCATCATTACAAGATTTGAATTCTCTATTAACGTAAAACTACACAAATGAAAAAAAAAATTGAATGAGTGTGGGGAGAAGAATAATCGAAACAAAAATTAATTGCACGGAATAAATTATTTTACTTTTGTCCATTTTAAATATTTGATCACAATTTTTTTAATTAATTTTTTTCTGTACCTTTACAATTGTATATTATTGCTAAGTAAATAAATAATAAAAATATTATTTATTTTTGTTATTTTTCCTTTTAAACTAAAAAAAATATTTAATCTGTAACGCAAAAGAAACGGACAAAATGATGAATCATTGCTTTTTAACACTTTTTGACACCATAATTAATGATTAATTTTCATAAATAATTCATTACATTCATGTCCTTTTCTTTTTCTGAAAAATCCCCCTCTTTTTAATCAGATGGATTGAAAAAGTAGATATATCTATGAAAAGACGTTAATCAGATGTCAGTGGCAATTCCATTAATAATTTTGATTTGCTATGTAACTCATTATTAATATGATAGATCTCTTTAAATATTATCAATCCTTACTTGCCGAACCCGATACAATACACAATTCTGTAATGAATATCTTTTTGCGCTGGAAATTTTATGTGTTGTCAAACTTAATTTATAAATTATAAAAATTTTAAAAATGTAAAAAGAAACACAAACGTTATTGATAAAAATCATTATTTATTCATCGAGGACAAGCCATTAACTATATTAAACAGGCTGATGCAATCCAATTGTTAATGAAGATTATAAAAAAGAAGCGTGATGATGCATGTCGAACCTGCTACGTTTTTATTTCATAACCTAAGAGGAAATCTGTTATATCTCCACGAATATGTGTGTAACATTTTTATAAAATCAGATGTGACCCTAATATACCAAATGAGTCGAAATATTTATGTTTTTTTTAAATACTGGATTCATTAAGCCTTTGATTTGAAGCACATCATGAAATTTTTCAGAATGCTTTTTGATACTCGGCGAAATACTTGGATAATATTTTAAATGGAGAAAATTTTATTACATTTTAGCATTTTTTTCCCCAGTATTCAGAATTGGTGCAAAACAGTACCTTACATTTTACTGAAATAACCATAAGATTACAATTCTAAGGAGCTACAATTTTATATTAATATCTGCAAAAGTTAAACAATTTTTCCTGAATAATTTAGGAGTTAACAAATATATATTGTAGCTCCTATTTATATATTATTTTATCCTTGAATTTCTTGGGGGGAAAAAAACCAGATCGTGTTATAAGAAAAAGATCTGTTAATTTAAAGATTTAAAATTAATTGTTTATATATATAAATCAATAATCGCTTACTAAATTAAAATATTCGAGGTACACACATTTTTTTTTTTCATGCAGAATTTTCTCATAGTAATCAAAACTCTGTGAAACTACAGTCTTATGTTTGAAATTCCGTTTATAACAAAACAACTGTAATGTTAAGAAACCAAAAATAAAACTTTGCGCTTTTGTCATACACTACATATCGATTTGTGAAATGTTATATTTCTATTTATGTGTGCAAAGACAGTCAACTTCTTTTTTAATTTAAAATTAAATTAGATCATTCAAATCATTTCTGAAATACCATATTTTCTACTAGCATTAAAATTAAGTTGAAATTGGTAAGCAAATTTTATTTCCCATTGAATATTAGCTTTGAATACAGGATCAAAAATAAGAGATTTTGAAAAACTCAATTTATTTTGACTACATAATATATGCATTGTTCAGAAAATTATTAATATTTGACATATTAACAAATACTCTCATAAAACTTTCCTGTAACGCCCCCCTGCTGTGGTTACAAATGTGTTGAAAACAGACTCAACCCATAAAGATGCATCTACAAGGTAAAATGTATGAACTATTAATGTAGCTCCTTTGAGCATGGGGACAGTAGCGTAAAATATTTCCGTACGTCTGTAAGCCGAAAAATTTAATCTACGTTCTCTTAGCAATTTTTATCATGCATAATGATTTTCTTTGGATATATGTTTCGATTCAATTCTGAGATAGATATATAATTTTGATTGAATGCGCTTTACGAATAGGCAGTTAATCGGTAACCATATAATAGATTTAATATGCAATATTTGCATGATGATTTGTAAGAAAATAGTAAAGCAATAGGTTGCATGGGGACTCTAAA
This sequence comes from Nephila pilipes, assembly GCA_019974015.1. Lineage (NCBI taxonomy): Eukaryota > Metazoa > Arthropoda > Arachnida > Araneae > Nephilidae > Nephila > Nephila pilipes. The sequence continues at coordinate 8,027 of BMAW01034208.1, forward strand.
ATTACAATATAATCTTTTATTGTAATTTATTCCTTTACTATCGTTACTCTTTCTCATGCCTGTGTTTATAATATGATCCATTAACTTTTTGACTGCTGAACCAGTGTTCCTATTTTTCTACTTGGGTGAAGTATTTCCTGTTGATTACAAATTTACTATTCCTGTTAACAGCAGATAACGCTGTTCTGTACAGATATACATATGTAATGGTGACTTTCATCAAAAAGAACAAGGAAGTGAAGTATCTCCTCTTATTTAACGGTTACAAGGTTTTATCAGAGCGCTGAAAGATCTGTATTATGATATACAATCACATGAGACAGCTTGTATAAATAATTTAAAATCTTTACTATTACAAATTCTTACTTTACATTAGTTTTTGAAGCATTTTCTTGCATTTAAGCTAAGATCAAATCAAATCATATAATAGTGAATTCTCATAAAACTTTCATGTAACGCACCCATGCCGTGGTTACAAATGTGTCGAAAACAGACTCAAATGTGTCGAATGTGTAGAAAACAGCCCAGTGGAAGACCTACATCTATCGAAGCTCGAGGCAGAAATCTCCATGAGGCCCCTTCCTATTGGAATGATCACCGTGCAAAATGTATCGACACAAATATATAACTAACATTTATTTAATTAAAATAGAATAGTTAAAAGGATTTGGAAAACAAAAAAAAAAAAGAGTTAAGAAAAATTTAACTTACATATAGCACACAAACATTCATTAAAAAAAATCACTGTTCTGCGATTTTTGAAGTTTCAAAAAATATTTTAAAATTTTCTGGCAATAATAATAATAAAAAAAAATCTGAAACTGTTTTTTACAAACTTTGACTTCTCTTATAAAAGTAATAGCATCAGCGCTTTGACCATAAATTTTTAAACATAAAAACGGCACATTTATATGTAATCATCCTTCCAGGATTCAAAGTCTCTTTTTTATATCCCAATACACAGATACATATACTTAAGGCTCCTCGGAGCCCCCCCCCCCCCACATCGCAATCAGAGACCCAGGATGGTCTCCCACTCTCACAGTACACCACTAGTAAGACCAATATTTCCTTTATTATAAATTTTATGTACATAATCTGTTAACATAAATGTTTAATAATAACTAACTATGCACTATTCATCTAACATTTTATAAAATTAAAGAATTATTAAGTATCCAAATGTTGAATAAGTTATTGTAATTAGCAAATAATGCAATAACGTTATGAATCTGAAAAGAAAATATTTATTCTGCTTTTTTCATTTCTTCAAGCACATGTTAAAATGAACCATCAGTAGTCACTAGTAATCTGCCTGTCATAACTGATATATCTTCTTTAGAGTTATTGCTTGGACAATATAATTACAAGCACACAATTATTTTAAGCAAAAAAGACAGATTTATACAATCACATCTCTCTGCCCTTGACATTTAGGGAATTGGGGTATAATACCTGATAATGTTTTGTAGCCAAAAAATCAAATACGTAACTTCTATTTGTAAGTCTAAAAAGATGCACAAATTATTGTATTTGGCAATGAATGTATATCTGATTATTTTATTCAATGTTATAATGGGAAAGAATAATGGCATGAAATTCCACAGCCATTTCATTTAAAAAACAGTTCTCTCTTACTACTAAATTGTTCAATTATAATTTGTTATTTTTAAAAGAACTCAAGTCCTTTTTAGACTTTGTAATTTTCACTTCTCAAATTTTAATTTTACATAATGCTAGTGTGGTAGTCCTCTTGCTTGCACCTTCAAATTCAGCCAAGAAGTGGCACATTAGAATAATTCCATGGATACTGTGAGTACAAACTGGTGAGTGTATTAGTATTTATAAATTTATAGTTATTAAAAAACATAGAAGAGGAAAATACTGTTTCGTTTGGGATCTAACTAGAACCCTTTCACCCTATATAGCTAATTTCTCCGAACTCCATCCGAATTTCTCTTTCCAGTTTAGACTATCTGATCTATTGAATCTTCATCCTTCGGATAGTAGGTGTTCAGACGCAATCAGTGCATCCATGTAGTTCTCTAACGTAACTGATTGTGTAATATCAGACAAAATGCTTCATATAATCTGAAGTGCTTATTCAGGCACCATGTCTCTATAATGGCATTGTTCTCATTTCAATGTTCATACCAACATGACTTCTGAGCCATGAGCTGTAAACCTTCAGTTGCACACTTTTGCACCTAAAACCGGAATTCTCTGATTTTTTTTTGGGGGGGAGGTCTATGTACTCTTAGACACTTAACATGACAAAATGTTGAGAAACCAACATTTCACCGTTCCTGATAATTCGGCCCCAAAAGTTTCATTTGAAGTGAGGTACTTTATATATTACTCTCTTTCATATAAATCGATTCCTGGACAGGGGTTATCTTTTGTTCAGCAATCTGCAGATAATGCTCATGGACAAGGCCATGAAATTGTTCCTGTTATTTTGTTTTAAAGGAACTTAAGGCTTCTTTCAATGTGTGGTGCCAGAGCGATTGACGGATAGCCTAATCTTTATATGAACGGTTATTTTAGGTACAACGATCAGGGATCCTTCTTTAAGTATTTTCTTTCTCAAATAACCTTTCTCACATAAAAATGACCGGAAGGAAAAAGGATATTGAAATATTCAGCTATGACGTTTCACTGGCCTCCTTATTTTTCTTTATAACAAATATTCCTGATACATATGAAGCGCTTCGTACCAGAATTTTCAATTGAGTTATATTTCTAAGAAATCTATGAAACATCGACGCTTGTTTCTCATTAGATATTATTCTGTAATGTTTCTGATAGAGATGTTGTTTTATCACCTCTAAGGAAAAAATACTTCCGTAGAAAAGAAAAAAAAAAAAAAAGATTATTTCTTTTACTTTCATATCTGAAAATGCAATAAAACGTAGGTAATTTGAGAGCCAAAAATCCAGGTTTCAGAGACCTTCTTCGACCTCACACTTTAAAACCTAGATTGAGAAATTTAGCAGGCGATAAAATAAGTGCCCACATATTTCCCGTGATTTGTGACACTACTACACTGATGGAAAAAAAAAAAACATTAGATTATTTGCAAAGCCAAATTCCTGATTTGCAGGCCTGGAACAACTATTCGTGACTAAGTACTCAATGCTGGCAAGGTCTACGGAAGAGCCAGGCAGTATTGCACTCTTCCTATGGATAATTTCTTACACCTCCATTTAACCCAACAATAAGTCCCGCACTGTTTAAAATATCGCGAAAATATGCCAGAATCACTGTATCGAAAACTAAACGGCGAAATTTGAGTATTTTATAAAATTATGTGACAATGGTCCAAACAAAGCCATTCTCAACGAAAGTTCGTAACCATTGTGAATTCAAAAACTGTATTAGTTGTGGTGTGCTGCAGTAAAATTACTAAAAAAATGTATCACATTTATTCATTTTACATCATATATATTTTAAAAAAAGTTTGTACAGATTATATATATATATATATATATATATATATATATACATAACTATCATTTACAAACTGAGAGAAAGCCACAAGTGGACTATCGAATTTACAATATTATAAGTTTGTATAAAATCAATATTAATTAAACACCTAGAAAACTCACCCCAAGAAAACACAACAGTTTTGAAGATTACACTCATCGCATCTATATAGTAAATGGAGAGATGGAAGAACGACAACCTCGGATCTAGTGAAGTGCAACCGGCCCTCTGTCCAGATCATCCTTAAAGTGACCTCCTTTTCAGCTGTAATAAATCCATATATTTTCAGGAACAAACTGGTGAACATTGAGTAATAAACAAATGTAACTGCAACCTGACAACCTGAACACCTGCACAATTCAAATTTGTAATACTTGGAAACCTGACTTTGAAAAAAGAAAGAAAAGGAATGAGTTCATTTCTATGAGCTGGATAATCATGCTACTTCTGCTGGTGTGGTCACATTAAATTATTTAGAGGACTTCCATAATTCTCTAAAGTGTTAATTTTGTTTAAAATTCCCATCTGGCAGTTTTGTAACTTCCAAGTTTTGCACTGTCACCTTATATTACCTTATGATGTATTAATTTTTATGTGATGACAGGAGTAGCAGGAGGCAGAGAAAGGTATATATATATATGAGCATACGTGCATGTATATATATGCATGAGATATATGATATACAGTGAAGTATATGTTATGAAGAGAGAAGAGATATATATATATGACATATATATATATATATGAGGCACATAAAGATAGAGATACATTCTCTCTCTCGAGTGATATATATATATATATATTATGTATATATATGTATATATATATATATACATAAGATAGTTGATAAAATACATATGTCCAATTGGATTAGGGGCAAAACTCTAATCAACAACAAGACTTTTTTTTTAACGGGAATCGAGAAACGAGACAACGGAGAAGATGGAAGGAAATAACAATGGATTTAAACACTTTTTACCTGTTCGTTTATAGCAGAGAGAGTGGAAAATAACTTGTAAAGCAAATGGTTTCTCGAAATGAAGAATCTAAAAAAAATCTGATTTAATAGGGTAACTTTTTTTCATGAGAGAATTGAATAAGAATGCCGGCCGAAAAATAACCGAAAGGAAAGCACATCTGCCGTTTTTTCTCCCTTTTTCTTCCTTCCCCTTCTTTTCTATGTTTAAATATTTTTTCAGTAACACTTTCGAGTTTTCTAGTAGTATCCTTCTTTTGTTCAATAAATTGATTCTTGGTTTTGTTCTCTTAATTTTTTTTTTCCATCTGCACGTATCTAATTAATTGCAAGACATACCACTATTCGTACTAGTGGAAAAGTAAAGAATATGTATTTTTGTGAATTGACCAAATTCTGAACCAAGCTAAATATATTATAAATATACTCTCGCATCATATTTAGTTGGGACCACACACACACAAGGTAAAGGCAACTTAAAACAGAAAACCATGTTATCGTTCATAATTTGATTTAAGACATGAAAAGAAATACATTTTTGTAAGATTATTTATATACATATATATAAAAAAGGAGAGAACGAAAGAAAAAATTAGGGGAAAATCAAGATATTGTACTTGTAAAAAAAAGATGGTGCAGAAAATGTAGTAAAACGAAATCAGAACAGATCTGCGTGTAAT
>BMAW01034215.1:0-22663 GCA_019974015.1 Nephila pilipes
ACATAAGTAACATAAATAATAATAAGTAAATAAGTTACATAAGTAACTAAGTTATATAAGTAACTAAGTTATATAAGTAATAATATGTAAATAAGTTACATAAGTAATAATAAGTAAATAAGTTACATAAGTAATAATAAGTAAATAAGTTACATAAGTAATAATAAGTAAATAAGTTACATAAGTAATAATAAGTAAATAAGTTACATAAGTAATTATAAGTAAATAAGTTACATAAGTAATGATAAGTAAATAAGTTACATAAGTAAATACATTACATAAGTAATAATAAGTAAATAAATTGCATAAGTAAATAAGTAACAGGCAGCTCAAATTAGCTTTTAAAATTTAATTTTTATTAACGTCGCACTAGAAGCAACAAGAGGGCTATTGGCGACGGACCTCGTAATTTTGAACCTCGTTCAAATGACGAAGACGACACCCGATCTGGCACCCACTATTCTAACTTTCACACCATGCCAATGGGAGGACTTTGGACCCCAACAGATTTAACGTGCATCAGCCCCGGCTAGACGGCGGGTCTTTGGTAGCCAAGGATCGAACCCACGACTGAACGAAAACCGCCGATCACGAATCGAAGCCATGACCACTAGACTATCATGGTCACTAGCTTTTAAAACTACAATAATATTTGGCGCTTACTAACACTACGTCATTTTCAACTAAGCAAGTATTCACTCTAAATTTCTTATGTATATCACTATTTTCAATTGAAATAGAGCCTTGTGGTCATGGTCGTGAACTCGCAGCCGAAATCGTATCGTGGATTCAAGCCCTGATTCCAATAAAGATCCGCCGGGTAGTGGGTATGACGTTCGTTAAATCTCTCGAGGTCCTAAGACCTTCTATTGGCGTGTTGTAGAAATTTAGAAAGGAAGGTATCTATTCAGGTACTTGACTGATTATCAAAATTGCGAGGTCCGTCGCCAACAGCTCTCGTGTTGTTTCTAAGCGCGACGTTTAAAAGCAATGAAACTATCCATCAAAAACTCAACTGAAATAATTTGTCAAATGTTTTGATTTTAAATTTAAAGCAATACATTTTTTAAGTGTCTATAACGTTGCTAATTTCCGAAGAAAATGATTTAAAAATCCATAACAGTGCCATTTTTTTTTAGAAACGAGACAACATTCACATGTAAACGCATCACAATGAATTTACCTTTTCCATCTTGGATAGGTGCAAAGCATAAGTGTCGTTCGCTCGGAATTGCATGAACCTCATATTACTGGACTGACTGAGTTCTGTAATTATCCTAACACTAGGAAACATTCTAGAGAAGAATAAAAGAGTTTCAAGACAATGCATTATTAAAGTAAAGCACTACTAGAACAAATTTTTTTTTAAAGAAACAAAAAAATAATAATCACGAATGTTTTCCATATGTAAGTGAACTATATATTCTTCTACAAAAAGTATTTTCCTTTTTTTTCCGTTTCTGCTTCGAATTCCCCCCTCCCCCCTTCAATTGAGGGCTGATGCTGTCGCATAATCAGTAACTGATCCAGTCTCCCTTTCTGCGACGCATATACTTGTTGAAGGATAAATAACGATCATATGTGCGGCTTGGTTAAAAACCTCTGCCTCCATGACCATTACTTTTTTTTATATGCTGCTCGATTTTCAAAAGAATTCTCCTCAACCTTCACCAAACGCCGGATGCAATGACGCCTCTGCCTCAACTTTGTGCATCGACATTTTCTTCAGTTCTCAGCAAAAACGAAACCAGAGAACAAAGGAAACAAATGTATTACGTACAGTACACAACTAAAAATTACATGCAGGGCATTACATATTGCACTCAGCTATCTTCTTCAGTTGTCAACAACAACGAAACCAGGAAACAAATGGGCACAACATATTACGTACAGGACACAACAATTCTTGTGTCCTGCACGTAATGCATTTGTTTCCTTTATTTCCTGGTGTCATTGGTGCTGAACTGAAGAAGATGGTAACCGATATAGAGATGAGGTTGCGGAATTACATACAGAACACAACAATTCTTTGTTGTGTTCTGTACGTAATGTGCATTTTTTCCCTTTGTTCCCTGGTGTCGTTGGTGCTAAGAATTGAAGATGGCGACCCACACGAAGATAAGGTTGTGAAATTACATACAGAACACAACAATTCGTTATTGTGTTCTGTATGTAATTCTGTACGTAATACATACAGGGCACAACAATTCATTGTTGTGTTCTGTATGTAATTCTGTACGTAATACATACAGGGCACAAACAATTCTTTGTTGCGTTCTGTATGTAATGTGCATTTGTTTCCTTTGTTCTCTGATGTCGTTGGTGCTAAGAATTGAAGATGGCGACCCACACGAAGATGAGGTTGAGAAATTACGAACAGATTACGCATAGTTCACAAGAATTGTTGTAACAAAACCAAATTCATAATGCATTTGTTTCCTTTGTTCTCTGGTTTTGTTTTTGCTGAGAATTGAGGATGGCGACGCACACGAAGATAAGGTTGAAATTTTTTTTTTATTGAATAACAAACAACGTCTCTGTGTACCACTAAGTATCACATAGGGCTTACAGAAGTAAATATAAAATAGTATATTACAGTAGATAAAAAAAGAACAAAAACATGTGACTGAACAATGTACAAACAAAAATTAAGAAGGATTATAAATATCTTCAAAACATTTGATAAAAAGAACAAAAGAACTTTTATTAGAAATTAAATTACTAAAATTTGGAGGCCAGTTAATATTTAATTTTTTCAAAGCTAATTTAAGAATATTTCTCTGTGATACAAATTTTGAACACATAAATAGAATGTACTCAATGTCCTCCTCACCTCCGGCACTGCAGTTGCAAATTGTATTTGAACTTAAATTGAATCTATTCAGATATTTTTTAAACTTACCGTGACCTCTGTAAGAAATTGCGTAATTTTAAAGCTAGTGAAGAAGTGACGACAAGACATTCTTATATTGACGTCTGGGAAAAAATCTTTCGTGATGCTTGCTGTATTAGATTTAATATATATTTCGTTCCACGATTTCACGACACTTTCCATCATAATCTTTTTAAAGTACAACTCAGGAATATTAACTTTAAGATCAATTTCTCGCTTCGAGGCAGTCTTTGCCAGAAAGTCAGCCCTCTCGTTGCCACAAATACCAGAATGTCCGCGTACAAAAGAAAAACAAACAGTAATGTTCTGATCTTTGAGGTGTTTGAGATGCTTTTGAATTTCAACAACAATACCATTCGAGGAAGAAATGTTTTTTAATGTTTCCAAGGATGAGAGTGAATCAGAACAAATCAAATAGTTCGAGGCAACACAATTTTGTTGAATAATCCACTTGATGGCGAAATTTAAGCACAAAAGTTCAGCCACATAAACAGTGCTCTCGTCTCTGATTCTGTATTGTAAGTGCTGAACTAAGGTTGAGAAATTACGAACAGATTACGCATAGTACACAATAATTGTTGTAACAAGACTAAATTCATAATGCATTTGTTTTCTTTCTGCTCTGGTGTCGTTGGCCCTGAAAAATGAAGAAAATGGCGACCCACATGAAGATGAAGTTGAAGCAGCGATGTGCCATTGTATCCGACCTTAATTGAGTAAGAGGGATTAGATTGTGTATGTGACCAATGGAGATGCTTCATTTCCGCCTAAGTTCTACTTTTCAACTACTACTTTTTTTCCTTGAATGCATCCACGAAATCCGCATTGCAGTCGGTTAAAACTTTCTGCGTTTTCTCCATAGCAAGTGATTCTTAATGCCGATAGGTGGAGACCACTATTCTGTTCTTGTTACGAGAAATAAATTTTAAAAATTTTGATTAGAATTAAGTAAAATTTCTTTAGTTTACGAAACTTTTTATAACTATTAGGGGAAAGGGCATATTCTTCTATTTATTGTAGGGAGGTAATTTGAATATTATCCAATTTAGTGGCTATTTTTCGAATAGCATCCTTAAGGATACCAGGACAGACGGGGAACAATAAAATACGGAATTAAAGATTCTTTCTTTTTTTGTTACATTCATGTTTTAAAATAATTCGTAGAGACTAAAATTTTATGGGTAAATTAAATTTTAATTATTTCATTGAATTATAAAAGTATTTTTTTCAGTCAAAACCATTTCTTTTCATTTGGATTGAATATGGATATGATTTTTCAAATATATTTGCATTTAAGTACCATTTTTAAAAACAATATTCCATAAATATACAATTATTTTACTCCTCATACAGAAAACAATGTTCACAAATATAGTGAACCAACTTTTTTAATTATATTACTGTTGTAACACAGTAATTTAGTGTTACCTTTCTTGTACTATTAAATGGTAGCCAGATGGCGCCACTTGTTCTTTTTGGTTAGAAGCGCAAGCACGATGAAGGAGAGAGACCTTTTTACCAGAATGATGGAGAGATATTCGTGAATCTAAGTTTTATTTATGTTTTGTATCCTGTCTTGTGTTGTGGAACGTGTTAGGTATTAAATAATATTTGTTCCTGAAACCATTCCGGCTGTTCATTATTTTGTCATGAAATAATAACAACATTAGAGGGATACACTGTATATTTTCTATGAAAAATTATTGAACTTTGTGATTATGGAAATTTTAATATATTTTTTTCTTCATATAAAAATTATTTTTTTTAAAAAATCTTAGACACTGTTGATAGAAACAATATTTTAGATTCTCTATATGCATACAAGTAAGTACCCTTTATAGAAGCATAAACAATGTGGAACCACAATGAGTAAAAATTTTCTTTAAAAATGGGACTTAAATGCAAATGTATCTCACGAATATGTCCATATTCAACTAAGAGGGGGGAAATACTTTTTTGAGAAAAAAAATAAGTTACTTTTATAGTTCAACAGAATGTTTAAAATATTATTATCAAGCACACACTCACAAAAAAAACCTAAGTTCTACTAATAATTTGAAAATATATTTTATCACAAAAACAAGGATGTAGATTTGCGGTCTTTATTTCCCATGAAACCGGGTGCATTTAAAATTAATTTTTTTCTTTGCTTTTATAACAAGTTTCTGGGAAATTGAACCGAGCGGTGGAAATATATAAGTGTATTCCTCCAATGTTGTTATTATTTCAGGACAAAATAATGAACAGTCGGTATGGTTTCAGGAACATATATTATTTAATTCTTGACAAGTTCCACAACACAAGACAGGATACAAAACATATATATATATATAACAAATTTACGAACACCACTCCATCATTCTGCTAAAGAAGTCTCTCGCCTTCCATTGAGCTTGCGCTTTTCGTGCTTGCGCTTCTAACCAAAAAAGAACACGTGGCTACCGTTTAATAGTACGTGGAAGGTAGTGATAAATTACGGTGTTACATAAGTAAATAAAAAAAATTCCCCTCCCATTTGGCTTAGAGCAACAAATTAATCCACTGTCTAGGAGTGAAAAACCTTGGCTCCCACTTACTTGAACATGGTTTGTACGGCCACGATGGTGTTGCAGTCGGCCAAGAAGTCTTCTTCGGCCGAGTTCGTCGATTCCTTGTTCACCACTACCACACTGTCCGCCAAATTGATCCCGGATCGAAGAAGATCGTCCAGGCTGCACAAACAAACACACATGCATTTAAATCGAATCGAACAGCACTATTTTTATGATAATTCTTGACAGTGTTGTTTGCTAATTCAATTTTTCTCTCTCAAAATTCATTGATAAGTCTTAAAATTTGAAATAAAAAGTCGGTAGCTGAAAAATATCTTTATAGGCATTTCCGTAAGGGTAGGAAACACGAAGAAATCGAGATTCTTATTCTGACGCAATATAAATGGAGTACGTGTCCTTAAGGGGACTTAGTACTTTATGAAATCAAAAGTAGAACATTTTGACAAACTTTTTTCGATTCTTCATAAATCATCAAATTTGATAATTTCAATATGAAACTTTGCCAGTTTGTGTAATAAAGTGTATAGTTTAAGATATTGGGTCAAGTTTTGCTATTAAATTAATATATTTTCTTATACAACACGAAATATGCGTACAAAAATTTGAAAAATAAATTAGCTTACCTTACGTTACCCACAAGATAACTTTTGAAAGATGTACAGTAGAACCATAATTCTTATACCAAATTAAAGCTAAATAATGACCTTATTCTGTAAACTTCAAATTTTAAATTTATCTTACATTTAAAAAAATTGAAAAATTAAATAAATTATCAAGTTTGTATTAAGTAACTTTTTTTCATGTATCATGTTATAAAATAAAATCTAATCATCCTATTAACAAAATTGAGGTTCAAAGAATAAAGATTTACAAGTACAACACTCACGTAAAATTTGAAAGCTCTGCATGCAAAACATTTTTTTTAATCCTGTGGCATAGTGTGAAAATAACAAACTGAGAAAAAGAGGTTTGTTTACATTGCATTGGATAGAACAAGCCACTTTAGACATTTATATTTTTTGTTGCACAGGGCGTAATAACTGTCGGATTTTGACGCGATTTACTTTTAAATGCTCCTAACATTCAACACTATTTTTTAAAAACAAATTTGAAAAATCGAATTTTTGAAGGTGCAAAGGTACTAAGTCTCCTTAAATAAACGAATAAAACTATCTTGATGTCAATTTCAACTGAAACACTAACTTATTTATCAGTAATCCTAACAATACCGAAGACAAATCAAATACCAAACAAACTTTTCAAATCCCAAAAGAGTTTTACCAACCGATCTGCGTTCGGCAAAACCTCGCCAAGCAACGAGATTGTGAAGCGCCTAAGTTGCCAACAATTTAAATAACATGTGATGTTGTCTTTTATGTTGGCGGCGAAACACACTGAACAAGTTAGACCAGAATGGACAACCACATTGTAAAACGAGAACCACTCTCGAAGCTATGGATTGACAGAGGAGTTTCACCGACCACTAAAGGCAGCAAAATAGTACCATGAAATTGAAAAAAATGGATTGTAATTCTTTCCACTTTTTTCCATGGTCCTTCAGTTGTGCTTAAAGAAAATATCGGGGGTTCTTCAGGGGAACGATGTACCAGAGAAACCCCAGGTTACTGGGACAATTTTTCGACACCACTGATACAGACATCGATCCAACCCAAAGGAACATATGTATTCCCCTAGAATTTTTCTCGAAATTGAAATACTTTTGGATAAGTCTTTTTTTATTTACCATCATAGATATTCTAAATTTTAAACATAAGAACTTTATATTATCCTCGTGCTTAGATTTTTTTTTTTCATTACGAAGAGAAATAATTAGAGATAAAAACCAACGTTTTTATATGGTGGCAAAGTTTATTAAAAAATATTGAAATATTAGTTAAAACTTGTCGCAAATGTCTAAATATTGTTCAGCCTCCAAAAAAATCGCCAAGTTTGTTGCCAATTTTTGAAATCGCGCCAAGTGGTTGAGCTAAATTGAATTATTAAAGAAAATATTAGTTAAAACTTGTCGCAAATGTCTAAATATTGCATTGTTAGGCAAGAAAGTACGATTCCCAAAATTTCAGACCTCTAGCTTGATGGGAAGTTGGTTAAATTAACGATTGAAAATTTGATGACACACTGATACACACGCAGACAGACACACACCAAGTGAAATACATAAAAACGTTAAAACTAACTAATTCATCCGGTAAATTAAATGATTGGCAGTTTAACCCAACCACCTTTGGCGACAAGAATTATTTGGCGGTATGTTGCCAAATGTGTCTACCCTGGTCCGTTTTACGAATTTAACGTTAAAAAAAAAAAAAAAAAAAGCCAAGTTTGGTGTCAATTTTTGAAATCGCGCCAAGTGGTTGTGCTAAACTGCATTATTAAAGAAATTGTTAGTTAAAACTTGTCGCAAATGTCTAAATATTGCATTGTTAGGCGAGTTAGAACGATTCCCAAAATTTCAGAGCTCTAGCTTGATGGGAAGTTGGTTAAATTAATGATCAAAAATTTGGTGACACACATACCAAGTGAAATACATAAAAAAGTTTTAAAAAGGATTTCAACTCAGCTGATTCCAGAGAAAAGAATAGAAGTCTTTGTTGTCTATGAAAGAGTGCCTCTGGTGAGTGTTTGTAGATGAAGAGGGAGGAGTGTATCCCTAATAAAATACCCCCCCCACTCACATTTTATTCTCATCTTACCTTAATTACTTTTCTTAAATGATGTTTACGTTTAAATTTTTATTGATTGACAAAATTATATCAATACTGGAACAATTTTAAATAGGAGAAATAAGATTGATGCAGTGTATACTTACTTTTTACGTAATGGTAATTCTAAAGTTTAAAAAAATGGTTCTGTGTGCTAAAGCAATGACGATATGCAACTCTCAAAATTATTTTCTGGGTATGCCACTGATTCAAAGAGTTGTACATTTACCAATAACGCATCACATGAAATTTTGCAATTGTTATTCGCGTGTTTTAATAACACAAACTTCATATTACAAGGAGAAAACCCCCTATATGCATATGATTTTTTTTATAAACACCAGAAAACAATTTTTCAGGCAATGTAATTTTTCATCTATATGAACCATTATTGAAAAAGCAATTAAGTATAAAAATATTTGCATTTCAACAAAAAAATATTTTAATTTTACCAGAAGGCTTATGGAAATCCGCTCATTTCCATACAAATTATCTATCAGACATTTACAATTATAGAACGTCTGGATTAAACCCCATTTGAATAAGCTGGACTCGATTTATTTAGAAGATTATTTCACGCAAACGAATCGTCTGCTTCTTTGTTTTTCTCCGTTCTTTTTGGAAATAATATTAAAACACTTTATAGTCTGATGATGAATTCAAGGATTTTCAATGCATATTAGTATGCATAAGTATATATTAAAGAGCCTTGAGATGTCAAAATAAGGGCAAAAAAGAAAAGTTTAAAGGGATATTTTTACTAATTTCGAGTCAAATAACACTGCAACAGTTGCATTTAAAAAGGCTTAAATATATGGAATTGGATTCGAAATTCGAGATGTGATTTTTCAAAATTTCAATTTCAAAGTCTGGCGTATAAAAAAATCCCATCAATTCCAATTAAACATATTTGTCTTGAAGGTTGTTTGTTTGAACAATGACACTACTGAAATTTTATTTGAATATCGTGAGGAAAAATATAATTCTTTAAATTTATAATAAGATTCATCTCTAAAAAGTAGAAGGATAGTTATCGGCAAACGATTTTCATATTATGAGGACCATAATTTTAGGAAGATTCTACTAGGGCATTCAAAGAGTTACACTAAAACAATGCAGATAAAAAACCACTTTATTGAGACGTACGCTATAAAGTAATATGACGCACAAGCCGCTCACTATTTCTCTATATTACTGCCAGTCGCTGCAGACATTTGTCGGAAAGTTGCACTAATCGTTCGATGCAGATACGACAGAAAAACTCCCCTTGATTCTGGAACCAGCTTAGAGCAGCTGTCTGAAAGTGATCATCGTTGGAAACTGTTCTGTGAAGCTTGCCGAACACGTGAAAGTTACAGGATACTAGGTCTGGACTGTACGATAAACTGCGACGAAAACCCTGTGTTGTGCATGCCTTGTGATGTCTTGCATTGCCATGCAATGCTTTTGCTTAACTTTCCATGGCTCTTGTTTTTCACGGTTTTGTTCCAATTTCTTAGTGTCTCGCAGCACGACTCAGCATTAATGGTTTGTCCCTTTCACGTAAACTCGCTGTAGATAATTCCTCCACAATCGAAAAAAACCATAGCCATGACTTTATGCACTGATGGGGGAACTTTAGATGTCTCATGTCCGATGTGCTCAATGTTATGGGTAATGGCCATAACTTACGAGGTTCCTATCTTTAAAATAAAAATTTACCCTCTCATCTTAATTAATATTTAAAAATTATGATAAATAGAGGTTTTTCTAAAATTTGTTAAATTGCAGTCAAAATTAGAGATCTGGGTGAAGCTTGGAATCTTAGCATGTGAAGATTGTTGAAACATTGGAAAGAATGAGAGATGAGAGACCAGATTGTGATTGGACGCCTCGGAAGCAAACTGAAGAAGCGACAACCGCATTGTTCAGAACTTCAGAGGGGGCAGTAATACAGATCAGAATAAGAGCAAGATGATCAGAGATCCGATTTTTCTGTGATCCGTGGGATTCTGAGAAGTTTTTAAGATATAAAGGAGAAGCTATTTTAGATGAATTTGATGATAAATGCTGTTGTTGACCTTCCTTGTCTTCCCGCATCAGTTAAGTTTGTGAGGCCATCTTCGAGCTGCTGGCACCATTTCACAATGATTGGACGTGACAATGCATGTGGCTCATGCATTTCCGATATTTCAGACGAATCTCTGTACTCGTGAAACGTTTTTCACACTCAAAAAAATGTATTGTTTCGGTTACTTCAACGTTGAATAAGTTTCCAACTGAAGCACCATTTTTTTTCTCGCTCTACGCGATGACGGGGTTGTCATTATCTGAATGAAATTGCTATCGTTGGAAGACGTGGAACTGAATTATTGACTGCGCTAGCTTTCACTCATTTCACAAAACTGCCATCCATGGGGGAACAAGTGTAACTAATGCCAGTTGTATTTTTTTTATATATATCGTCTTTTTTACGTCTGGATTCGTCGAATGGTAGGAGGAGTGGAATCTGCAACGGAGTGTTCATCAGTAGTTCCATTTACATCCGGACAAAGATGTTCACTACAACTCGGATAAAGCAACACTCATGTTTTTTACGAACTTTGAGGCCAAGACTAAGCCTTCAACTGGGAATTCAGGACCCCCGCACTGATGCTGTTTTTTTTCCTGTTGAGGTAACCAACCAATTGCTAAAATAATTCCAGTTATCCAGCCGATAGGAAAGATTGTGTTCCTTGGTTTTGGCAGAGGCATGACTAATTGCATTCCAAACAAGAATTCAGAAAGGAGATATCTACTTAACCTGGCCTGCTCAACCCTTGGCCTACCCGGTGTCAACCTGCAGCACTCGAAGCTGGGTGACCAGAACAAAAAATTTAAAGATTTATAGCCCGTATAAGTACCAAAGAACATTCCCCAATGAGCCGTTCGTATCATACACCATTACTATGGGAATAGCTCTGACAATGACTCAACTAAAGCTACAATTTTTTTCCTATATTCCTGTTCAGGATTAGTCATTTCTTGCTACTTGAGAAGTGAAAGTATTAGTTTTTAAACGTGGGAATTTGGGTTGGTATTAAAAGAGCCATAATTAAAAATAAGGTGATTAATTATTGAATTCGAATCTCTCTCTCTCTCTCTCTCTCTCACACACACACACACACACACACACACACACACACACACAGAGAGAGAGAGAGAGAGAGAGAGAGAGAGAGAGAGAGAGATTTTCAAAGCAGACCACGAATTTTTTTGGACAAACTTATCCTAAGCGTTCATCCAGAGCGTTGTGCCTGCTTGTAATACTTATTCTGAAGTTCATTGTAAATACTTGTTCTGAAGAGCAACTAGCATCTTAAAATGCGTTACTCAAATGTAAGTGCGAGAACTATTTTATTGAAATGTAAATATTCGTCTTTAATAATTAAATTAATTACTAAAAATTGATGTAGGAATCATGTTATTTAACCAGCATAACCCGGATCACGTTTCACATATTCGCAAGACAATGAAAAATTGAATTAATTTTTTATTCGAATTTTTCAGCACATTCCTCACCAAAGTCCCCGAATATAAACAACAAAGCGAGAATTCTTTGTATAGATGATTAGATCATAACCCAACCCAACACAAAGCAGCGAAGTTGTCAGGGAACTAAGGCAAAACTTACTTATCAATTGATCCCTGCATCCAGTACACTAATGGAAACCAAGAAATCGCATCGAGGAATGCTTCATGTGGCCTGAAATCGAAGAGAAAATAGAGTTATTTGGCTACATTTTTTAAATAGAAGTTATAAAATGCGACTATAATAACGTCGTCAATGGTCAGCATTTGGAAGTAAGATTATACTCAATTTTTTTGTATTGAATTGGGAGAATAAACGAAATAACTAGTCATGAAAACACATTAGTTCATTTTCAAATGTCAATGCACTTATTATACGCTTATAATTTATTATTTTTTTTAAAAGAAGAAACGAGGTGAAATCTTCATTGCCTGTTTATCTGCTTGAAAAATAAATGAGATAATCCTGTCAAATTCTGACTCCATATCACTCAACATACATAGGTGGTTCAAAACGTACTTGGTATTTGAATACAGATGACGTTATTGAGGTAAATTGTTACCATTAGGTGCTGTCATCTGTCAAATGCAGCTGAAACACATTTGACATTGATTCATACGTTAGTTTTGATTTAGTAGCTATTTATTGTCAATTTAAAATTAGATTGCTGCCGCGTCGAGTTGTCCTCTTCGATGAGGATCAGATTACATCATCATACATCAGAAACCAAGCATCAAGGAATACAATGGGTTGCTTCTCGTAAATTTACTCAAAAGAAGGCGAGGATGGTCTCATCGGCCGGAAAAGTGACGACGAAGAATTTTTGACGGTCGAAGGGCGTCATGATCTCGAATACGAGTAACTAAGATTTAGACAGCTGTCTAGAGAGTGATGATGCGTACTAAAAACAATCCATTTACGATGCTACGAGCGCCATCTCATGGAATTTCTAAGGAATTATTGAACGACCCTCGTACCGTATCGTCAAATGCGTGGCATTCTAACTTAATTTGAATTTCTAATACGAATCAGATTGATTCTGAGTCATTGAATTTTCTCTGTTATAAGCTACAATGTTTTCAAGAATTATAGTGTTTTTGCATTTCAGACAAGTCCTTAAAGTGGAAAAAATTTTCTATTTGTATACATAATATGAACTAATCTAATATATGATTATAATAACACAAGAACTGATAGTAAATGAAGAAAATAAACATGATTAAGTGGGAAATATATCTTCTACCTTTTGATGTAGAGTTTAAACAATTGATTAAGTTGCGGAAGTTGAATTATTGAGAAACTTATATTGGGATTTGGAAATCCAATGTTCAATATACGACTTCTAGAGGTCGGTCTTCCATAAAAAAGGAATAAGATACACGTCGGAGCAACGAAAACAAGGGAAACTTTGGAAAATCTGCTGTTTATTAATTGACTTATCATTTATTAACATTTCATTTCGAAGCAATACGAAATCTGATACCAAGCCACTTGGTATCATTGAAAAACAGTCAAGAGACGAGGACGACACCGAGCTGACACCTCTTTCTCCAAATTTTCATACCACGCCAAATGGAGGACTTGGAACCTCGTCACATTCAACGTGCATCAGCATCATTGCATGGCAGGTCTTTAGAGGTATCAAGGCTCGAATCCACAATCTCAAGAGAAACAACACTGCCTTAAGTACGTGGACTTGACCACTAGGCTACCGCGGTCGCTTTCTGCTAAATGAATTCTGCATTGAAGTAGTCAAGCTTATATTGCAACAGAACTCCAAAAGTATCCTTGCAAGGAAACTAAATGTACATTTGTCCATTGATCGTGTAATCCTCTTTCTAATAAATCCATCAGTCACGGGAATTAATTATGAAAGTTTCTTTTCCCCCCCTAAATTACGAGCACATTATTCACTTTGACAAGAATTGAGAAAATTGGGTCACAAATAAAACAGTTATGGCTATGGGGGTATTACTGTTCAATCGTAAATGTAGCACTTGGTTTTTTTTTAACCTATTATTCTAGAACGTAAATAAATAAAATGACATATAACGATAAAGAGGTATTGCAGTTTTATAAACACGAAAGAGCAATGTCACTTTTAAACTGCCGCCTATTGCGAATTGAGCCTTCAGTACTTGTTCAGTTATTCTACACAGTTATCGATGCCAATTTCTGGAATTTCCCACGTGAAGAAATCCCCTACATGATACATTTGTTATCTTCCTGGGTTGATGGCTCTTATCTGGATACCTTTTCATTTAATCTTTGAATGTGGTGAGTTGGTTATATTTCTTCGATGTCTTTTTGTGAAAGGCTACACATTTAAGTAAGTCAGGGAATCTGTTAAAGTATATGATCTTGACATTCAGCTTCAAAACTAAAGAGAATATCTCTAAACAGTAAAGTTTCTTGAGGAAAAAACAACAACCCTCGTTTGAAAACTCGAAAAACATTTTCAGAAAACTCAAAAATGTTAGAAATTTTAAAAAAAATTGTCGTAGTACTTTGAAATGGTGTAATTCAAAGAAAAAACACGTCCTTTCCTTTGTTTGAGTACATGTGAACGTATCATAAATTGAATAAACAATCATTATGTAAGAATCTTTCAGTATTTATTAAGAGTTCCCTTATGATATTTAATCACGATTTTCTCTTTTTAGGGAGAAAAGAAAAGAAATATATAGTAACTTCCGTACTATTTCAATGTACTAAGAACGCACTTTCAACAAACACATGTTTCTTCTCGCGGAGTTTGGAGAAATGCAACAATAATCATCGTTACATTTTGGGAAAATGCAGTAACGATTTATATATATGAAAAGAAATGCAATAATGATCTACTTTATATTTTAGAGAAAGGCGGTAGCGATCCATTTAATAAGAAAAATGTTGTAATGATCTACTTTAAATTTTGCAGAAAGGCAGTAATGATTATATTTTGCAGAAATGCGGTAATGTGATCTACTTATTAGGAGAAATGCAGTAATGTAATCTACTTATTAGGAGAAATGCAGTAATGATCTACTTTATATTTGGGAGAAATGCAGTAATGATCTACTTTATATTTTAAAGAAATGCAGTAATGATCTACTTTATATTTGGGAGAAATGCAGTAAGGATCTACTTTATATTTGGAAGAAATGCAGTAATGATCTATTTATTAGGATAAATGCAGTAATGAATTATTTATTAGAAGAAATACAATAATGACTCAGTTTATTTCATATTATAAAATGGAAACTAAACATGAATTAAAAAAAGAAATACACAAGAATTTCCCTAAATTAAATCACGGATTAGAAAATTAATATTATGAATTTCTAGCTAACATCCGAGGAAATTCGATTCTATCAGTACCAGCCTAATTAAAACAAAATTTCATCATAACACGGTTCTTTTGAAAGCGACTTTCTCGGGAATATCCAAAAGGTTTCATCATTCTCTGTCAATGCAATGAGCTTCTGTGATTTCTGTAGCCTCGTTTGCGGATACACGAGATGACTCGTTACACGAGATGAAGCTGTCCCCATTGAGATCGACCATTTTGTCCATTTCAGACAAAAATACAGCTATGCTCATTGAGAGAGGCATCTTTGGGACACAAATTTTGAGGTCACGACTTGACATTACAGAATTTTCAAGAACACGACCCGTGTGGTGACCGGGGATGACAGAATAGTCTCACTGTAGCTCATGCCTGTCGTAAGAGGCGACTAAAATGGGTACCCAGCGTCTGGGGGTATAGTCGGGCACCCTGCCCCTGGGGATTATATCAGGGGACCTCAGGGACTTGCCTTCTTTAGGGAAGTACGGGCATCATGACCCCGAGATACCTTGACGCGCCCCTGGGATACCATAGCGATCTTTCTCTATTTTCGACTCTCCTTCTTGTCAACCAGTTTGTGTTTTCCTCAATTTCTTCTCGTCTAGACTACAGTTGATTCTTATTTGGTGCAGCATAGCTATATTTGGCTCATGCGCCAATAAACTTTACTTTCTCACATGACCTTTTTGTCTGTCAATCGTTTTTCAATGTTTTAATGTCTAGATCACAGATTTACCTCGTTTGGCGCAGTATGGCCACATCTTGCTCTTGCTCCAATAAAACTTCACTATCATCATCATCAAGAACACATTGTGACGTTGGCTATTTGCTATATTCTCTTCACTAGCCTCGGGGACTTTTATCACGTTGAATTGCATAAAATTACAATTAATTCCCAATCAAAATGAAACGTAATTAGGTAATTTAGAGGATGGTAGGAGTGTTGTAAAGGGAGATTTTGCTTTTATCATATATAAATATGACATGCAATTAACGGAAGAGAAAGGGAGATAGAGGATAAAGACTTGCCACGTGAGACAATAGTTATTGAGATTGAAATTCTGTAAATTTTGTGGGATTCAAGAAAGATTGACCGGAAGTGTGTTGGTCTGGCGACGCCAGCAGAAACATTTCATGTTTATTGCCTAGTTCGTAATGAAACATCAATTAGAGAACCTAGCCCGAAGGGCTTTAATCTCCGGTATGAGTTTAACCTGATATAAGTTTACTTGCCCATGAATTAATAAAATTGATAAAATACTATTAATAATTTAATATTTAATAAATTATGCTATTGAGAAATTATAGTGTATGCATTTAAAGTTAGAATAAAACAAGATGAAGTTAGAGTTTATTGAAGTTAAGTTGTTACAGTGCAGAGGGGTGTGGGAGAATAGGGTGAATGATGTCGTCCAATCAGGAAGCAGCTACTCAGGACATGTGTAGTTCAGTACTTTGGAGTAGAAAAATGTTGACACTAACTCAACTGAGTTAGAGGGAGGTCTATTGGTTGAGAGTTATGGGTGGATAAGATTGGTGAAGAGTTTTCAGATAATCTGAGTACTAGCTCTACTACGGTAGTTTTTTTTATAATTTTTTAAATCTTGGATGGAGGGATTTGGATTGTTTTCAAAATTAATATTAAATTTGGTAGTGACATAACTAGTTACCAGTTATGTACTATTGCCTAGTTCCAACCATGAAACTTGGAGGAGGTTCTGCGGTGCGCAATGTCTTCCCGTAGACTGGGGCCCCCCCTCGTCCTGGGGGGGGGGACGGATCGCAGGTGACCATTATCGATGCATTCAAGCAGGTCATCTTCATTCTATGCTACCGACTCTCTTTCCGGGAGAACGTCCTGTGTTCTAAGAGGACAACGCCCCTGTTCACATGTCCAGCTGTATTGAAACCTGGTTACATGGGCATGATGATGAGGTGGAACATCTAACGTGTTGTCTCCAGTCACCTGATCTGAACATCATTGAGTGTTTGTGGGATTTTTAAGGAATCCGTACACCTTTAAAACGCCATTTTTTGTCAAATTTTTTGATTTTCTAATTTTAATGTCAGTTTAGAATTTGAACTTTTTTCTTTCTAATAGTATTTGAATTTTGCTTATACCTTATTTAGAGCTTAAGTTACAGATATTTGAATTTTACTCGGTATCTAATTTTTAATTGCATTCGAAAGTTTGTTTTTGATTTTTCTCAAAATGAGTTTTCTCGACATATTTACATATAGCAGCGTAGGTATCAGAAAAAGTTACGAACCAAATTAATTTAAATTATGTAAGTGTCTTCCTTATATAGTTTTTAAGAACCCCTACTACTTTTATGGTTGTAAAATTGATACGTTTTGAGTAACAAAAGTGTAAATCGTGTATTGTTATAACTTTTTCTTGATTTTTCATCGTTATTTGACTCGAATCATAATAAAAATTGTAGTGATACGATTTTCGTCATGAAAGTAGGACCAGCTCCAAAGAATGTTTTGATGAATAAGATAAATTTACAGAACAATGATATTTTGGTTTACTTTTGAGTTATGAGCGTTATTCTGATAGTCCATTTATGTGCTATTATCCTCCTGTTTTCCATTCCAAATTTTTTTTTGAATTAAAAGCGGATTATCAAATGTGTTTTTCATAGTTTTATGTCATATTTAAGCATTAAAAATATTTTGATAGGAAATATCACTGTATTTTAAAAAATTTTCTCCGAAGGTGTACGGATACCTTAAGAGGACAAAACATCGCTCGGTTTCCTCCTCCACGCACACTATCTGAACTTGAGACGGCCCTGCACTAGGAATGGGTGAGAATGCCGAAGAAATTTGTTCAATACCTTTATTTGTCAATCTCATACCGAAAGCAAGCTGTCATTCAGGCCAAGGTGGCCCAACCCCTTACTAATAACATTTTTTTCATAGGTATTCCTATTACTTTGTCCTATACCTACCTATAGCAATCCATTTAT
This sequence comes from Nephila pilipes, assembly GCA_019974015.1. Classification (NCBI taxonomy): domain Eukaryota; kingdom Metazoa; phylum Arthropoda; class Arachnida; order Araneae; family Nephilidae; genus Nephila; species Nephila pilipes. The sequence continues at coordinate 18,022 of BMAW01034215.1, forward strand.
TTCATGGAGTCGTGTGTCACTCACCTCCTTTCGAGCAGTAGTATGATGGGCCTGAGCGTCTGGGGAAGATGAAAGTGAGCGCGCAGAGGTACGATAAAGTTGTAGATCCCGTTGGAAGCGAAATCGGCGGCCAAGATGATGCAGCGGCTCGGCCAGTTGTATTCTTTGGCGTTCCGGAACGAACAGTGGATGCAAACCTGCAACAAATGCTGTTAAGACACTGTTTACAAGTGCAGAGGAACAACAGGGAAGGGTTGAAACATTCGAGAACCATTGACTAATAAAATAGTTGATAATTTTCCAACTTTCGGTTGTTTCCCCTTTCATTTCCAAAAGTATTTACTCGTCCATCCCATTCATCTTTCACTCGTGGGCTTTAAAAATATTTTTGAAATTAGAGAGAACATTTAAGGTAACTTAAATATTTTTAATTCTTCGTTGGAGGTTTCTGAGTTTGATTATAGTAAAGATTAATGAAAAATAAAAAAAAAAAATTCGATATAAAAACCAACGTTTTTAAAAACAACGTCTTTATATGGTGGCAAAGTTTATTAGAGAAAATTATTGAAATATTAGTTAAAACTGTTAGTTATTTTTCACTTTAAAATTCACTTAAAAAGAGACATTTGTGAGAGTATTAAAAAATTCATAATACTCATAAAATCAAAACATGCATTTGAAAGTTTGTAAGTCATTCTATTTAAAAAAAGAATGGGAACCAGAATTCAGAAAAAATTATTGTGATAAGACACGGCGCCAAATATTGGAAACTTTCTTTCTTGCGAATGATTACTGACTAAAAGTCAGCAACCCTTACTATCTCGGAGATAGTAAAGGGGAGATAGTATCTCCCCTTTGTGAGTACAAAAGGTTTACGATACCGCATGCTGCGTGGGGAGTGCCCGGTGCTCCCAGAGGGGGAAAGAAATTGTTTCCTCAATCCTAAAAGCGCCGAGAGGAAAGAATATTTTGACTTATTAAAATTATTGAAATATTAGTTAAAACTTGTCGCAAACGTCTAAATATTGCATTGTTAGGCGAGTACGAACGATTCCCAAAATTTCAAAGCTCTAGCTTGATGGGAAGTTGGTTAAATTAACGATCGAAAATTTGATGACACACACACTCACACACACACACACACACCAAGTGAAATTCAGAAAAACGTTGTAAAAAAATAACATCTCAACTTGACTCGGAGTTGAAGAACAACTCAACTTGACGAGCAGAGCAAGGAGAACGCGAGGCGAGGCGAGTGAGGGAGAAAGCGAGGAACAGGAGAACAATGGCGAAAGAACTAGCAATGTCCGATAATTCTGTAGATGTGCAGTATTATCTCAAATGTTGTGTTTTGTGCTGCATTAATGTTTAAATTGAAGTTTTGCAGCTGAAAAAAAAAGTCTGGACTAATTATTTTTGTTTACAACCACTCTCACCGCCTTACAACCACTCAATCAAAATGGAACGTGTTTTACTATTATGTTTGCACAGATTTGAACTGTCTATCGGTGGATTCATAGACGTTTGATCTTGATAACTGAATCAGAAAGGGATTTATCTACTAAGGCAGTTATTAGGGGCTTTTTATGTCTAGAGAAGAGACCGCTACACATCGCACCTGGAGAGGAAAGTCTTTTTACTATCGCTGGACTTTCTGAATGATATTAAAAGAAGGTTATACTTTCCAGCTAATAATACTAAAGAATATATTCCTCGTTGTATTAAATATTACTCGGGATGTTTCCGTTGACGTCATCGGCAGTCTCGAAGTCAGTTGGTGGTCTATTTTGCTCCAAATTTGTTTTATTAAATAGCAGTAGTTGTAATTAGGAGTGTGTATTATAGTTGGACTTTGATGCAAGTTTTGAGTTGGGAGTATTAGTTAAACCGTACCATTTAGTATTCGGATTCCAACTCATTATTTTGGGGGTAGTTCGCTAAATTTGATTGATTTGTTTGTAGTTTAAACTGCCTACTTTGAGTCCGTAGACGTTCTCTCTTAATGACTGAACCAGAATTTATTAATTTCGCATAAAAGTCAATAAATACTAAGTTATAGTTTTAAAAACTTTGTTTTATTAATTAATTAAAAGAAAAAAATTTCGGTAGCCTTTATATAATGTCACATAATTCACCTAAAACCAAACAAAAAGAAAAGCGATCTGTTTGGATATTAAAATTCAAATTTTAAATCTTTTTGAAATGAAATGTTATTCTAAACGATTAAGATCCCTGACGGGAAAACACTCAGGGTTTATTGTATTATTTTTGCTGATTTCTTAAACAGAAACCAATTTTCTGTTTTTCTATAGATGCAATATTTTATACTAAATTCTTATAAATATTTTTCGGAACATATCTATCATGTACAAACAGAATTAAATGTACACAGATTTAACAGAATTTAATAAATACGCCTACATATTCTACACAAGTTCCAGGTGACGTGTAAAGTAAGCTAATGACATATACAAGACTATATGATTAAGGAAAAGAAAATGCAAAATGATTACTTCAAAATTTTGATAACAGAAATAAAACATTCTAAATGCTTTGATAAAAAGTATAACGTTTGATGAAAATCTTTGGTTGAATTTCCAACATTTGATAAAACCATTCGCAGTAACTTTGTAAGATGATGATTGGTCAACTGTAAAAGATATTTCGATTTCTCGGACTTCAATGTGAAATAGAAAGTTTCCTGGTAATTATGCTGCACCTAAAATGGACGACGAGCAGCTTTCTTTAAGTATGAACTTATTCAGTAAAAAGTTTCGAAATAACAAACTGATTTAAATTTTCAATAAGGGCGACATTTTCTCACCCTTGATTCACACAATTAGCTTAAGGTAACAGTACACGTTCAGATTACAATTTTTGATTTAAATATCAATTTTTTAAAAATTATTTGGTTTCATATTAAAATTCAATCTTTTATCTATTTTACAGCTGTAATAATATTACTTGATATTGAATTTCTTTTGACCAGAAAGGATTTTTGTAAACAAGTTTTTTTTAACATTTTTCATTACTGAAAAACACGAAATATCTTAAAATAATATCCATTAATGAATCTCAAATTTAATAATAATAATAATAATAATACACACACATATATATATATATTTGATTTTTTAAAAAACAAACGATTTAATCTTAATGTGATACTTTTTTAAAATATAATCTATTGAACTTTTAAAAGCAAACGATTTAAACTTAAAGTGATATTTTTTTCAATATTCTTTATTAAAATATATATTTTTAAATGTTTAAAGTTTTTACAAAGAAATAAAATTATGCTATTGGCAACACCAGATCATATTTTTGTTTTTTAGAAAATTTACTGGCAACAGATATAAAAAAAGAGAATTGAGTTGGGTTCCAAGAGGAAAAGACGAACGTTGAAAAGTGGTGCTTGTGGAAATTGTATAACTACATGATTTATATTTGAAAAGATGTGCGCAAATAAATGTGATGTCCTGAAAACAAGTCATCTTTATTAATAGTCTGCAATACAGTACAATATATATATATATATATATATATATATATGTGTGTGTGTGTGTGTTTTAAGTACTTTTACACCGAATACACCATTCTAGATATTTTATATATTAAGTAAAAGTTTTTTATACATTGAGATAAAGTGAAATTTTTCATTTTCATTCATAATTCAGAAAATGGTAATGCTTTGAAAGAAAATGTCGGTGTTCAGAACTCGAACTACCATAGCTCTTCCCACGTAAGAGCTAGATCATCAAAATAATAGTTTATTCTTTAGATATTGTTATATTTTGAATTATTCAACTTACAAAACGGCAGTATATTTATTTTCTTTTGAGTTATATTTTGCTAATTTTGAAGCATCACAAAATATGCATTTGCAGGCAAAATCTAGGTTATTTCAAAGAAATTTCTTCAAAAATGTACTGTTACCTTAAAGGAAAATGAAAGAGCCGCAATTTTTATTCAGAATGCTTGTAAGTTTTGAATCAATCACAGTTCTTAGAGCAATTGCTTAAAATATTTAAAATATTGCTTTAAATTTAAATGTAATAAAAAGATAAGTTATACACATTTTTATACAGCTGCTTCTGAGTATAAATTTAACCATTTTACTTAAGGAACTTAGAAATCGCAATAGTAATACGATTACAATTAACTATATACTACAATCACTTAAGTTCTATTTTGGATAAAATAATTACAAATTATAAGAATTTATAAAAATATTCATAATGTTGCCCCTTCTGAGTAAAAATGAAATTATTCGAACAATTTTCTTTTTAAATATGAGATCCAAATCGAGTTTTCTAAATTGAGAAAGACATTATTATTATCTCAGTATTTTTTCTTAGAACTCACTTATTTTGAGTTTGAAATTAAGGGGACAGTATATATATATATATATATATATATATATCTTTCAAAACACAATTTTTGGTCAAAGTATCGCTTACATATATTTGGTCGTATATTTGGTCTCATATTAAGAATCAATCTTTTATTTTTAAAAACGTGTTTGAATTTTGTTTCTATCTTAATTAAAAATTCAGTTACAGCTGTTTTAATACTATTTAATCATAAATTTTCATGGTCGGAAAGACTCTAAAACGAGTTTTTTAAACAATTTTCATTATCA
>BMAW01034217.1:0-47132 GCA_019974015.1 Nephila pilipes
ACATCATTTATTACTTTTTCAATGCGTACTTTCATGCATTTAATATCGAATAAAAAACACAACTGATAGATAATCTCAACGTTTGTGATATATTCTTCGCTGAAACTTACATATCTTCAAATAGGAATAAACTTCATATTTTGGTGGTTACCCTTCTCCAGGATATATAATTAAAAGAATTTTACAGCTCTTCTATCAAGGAATAAATAATTTAATTATAATATCGATCGTTGTGCAAAATATATCATCTTCATATCCTTGAATTTGTTTGAATATTCCATATCAAAACACAATTTGTTACCTGCCTCGTAATTGAGAAATCATACTGCTGTTCAAGCTGATAAAGCAGAGTCTTGACTTCAAATCAAGGTTTATCTGCATGAAATTAGCATGTTATTAACCTTTATCGTGTGTTCTCTTTTCTCTATAGAGTGATAGGAAACATTTAACTGCTTGAGTATGTGATTAGCTTAACTTTGAGCATTACACATATTGAAATAGGTAATTTTAAATTTCAACGAGGTTAGAGAGAGAAGGAAAAAAGATTTACTAAAACCTAGTTGAAATCATAGAAAAATATTTTAATTTATGTATTACTTGTATTTAATTACATTGTAAAAAATAATTCCATTCGATACGATTAAAAGAATTTTGTTAAAATGTTATTATTGGGAGGTGATTTAAAACGGAAATCTTTCTGAAAATATATTTTGTAAGCCAACAAATGCAATATGATTACAAAATAATCACTGGATATTTAAATGACAAAACTGCAAAATTATTCATTGCTCTATTTAGTGGTAAGTGGAGGAAGCAGTAGAAAGTACTATATTTTTATTTACATACATTCACATTTCCGTATGAGCCACTAGATGAAGGCAAACTCATTCTGGAAAGAAAAGATTCATTTTCTGCATCACATCTTTCCGGATAAACGCCGGAAAGCGTTTTATATTTTAGAATGTGCGAAGTATTCATCACTTGTCTCAGTACACAGAGCATCTAGAAAATAATATGGATATCATACAAGTGCCGAATGTTCATATATCAGAGCATTCTTTTCTGGTTTTTCAAATTCAAGAACACTGTTTGTATAAAAGAACGAGTCCTGGTAGACCAAGTGCTGTACACGACGTAGTGGATAGATTTTAAGACTGTTTTGCATTTAGATTACAGAAATGGACACGTCTCACCAGACTTGGAATTCCTCAACCAGGTGTTTGGAATAATTTACATAGGTGACTCACGTGCGACATTCAGCACGAACATCGACAATGACGTGTTTCAACGTCTCTGGGTAGAATTGGATCACGGGATAGATGTCTGCCGTATAACGACAGGACTGCATATATAACATTTGTAACCATTTGAAAACAAAATTGGAAATATTCCCTTTCTTATGAGGTGTTGTTCATTTTTATATTTTTAAGACTTCTTGAAATACAATAAATTTAAACCCATTGATTATTTTTAATCACCCTGAATTTAAACTAAGACATTTATTAGGAAATATATAATCCTTTAAAACAGTAGCGTTTGAAAAATAAACTTGCTATTTCTTTTATTGACCCTAAAACAGAAAACAAAATGAAAATTTGTGGTATTACAAAACTTTCATCACTGAATTGTTTTCTTTCTCCATCCTTCTAATTTTCTTTCATACACTTTTGTTCGCATTACAATATCCATATTTATTTAAATTTGATGACAGTGCTATCAAAAAACAAAAGTTAATTAAAACTAAGCAAGTAAAATTGGTAGGAACCCAAAACTTTCAAAGAAAAAAGTGCTTTATTTTGAAACAAAAAAGAAGATGGTTACTATTTTTAAATGTATATTCTAGTATAGGGGGCTTGACTTAAACACAACGAATTCACTTTTGAACTCTTTATTATAATCTGAATTAACTTCATAAAGGAAGAGAAATTATAATTAACTAAGTATTTTTTGGTGTTATTCCAACATTCCATAACTAACATTCTTTTCTCCGAAAATTCCCAATAGATTACAATAAGCGAAATATGCATTATATTTGAGTGAACTACAGAACAGAACCTATTATTTCTTCTCGTAACTACATCTCTACGATAGATTCGTATTTCTGGAGAAGCAGAAAAATATTAGATGCCTTCATTTCGATTGATTAATACAATTTCTGAAGCCTCTGAAGCATTATGTGAATAGGCCTCAGGCATCGACAACAATGTTTACCAATTTTTCTGTCTTAGAAAGTGTTCTCTCTTTTAGCTTATATATTTCAAGCATTTCCATGAGAGAAAAAAACATTAATTTAACTTTATTCAACTTATTGTTTCCTTTTCAAAAGTTTAATTTTAATTAATCGAAGAGAAAACTAATTAAGATCTTGGCAGAGGAATACAATATTAAGATTATATGTTTTTGCTTAATTCCACTCTTGTTAAAAAATCTTAGCCGAAGGGTCGAGGCTGCGAGCTCGCATCGGGTGTTCCTTCCATCGAGTCATGGGTTCGAATCCTTATGACCTGCCGTGTAACAGAACTAATATACGTTAAATCTGTCGAAACTTTAAGTCCTCCCATAAACGTGGTGTGGAAGTTTATGATTGAGGTTCCACCTCAGATGTTGTCCTCATCCCTTGATTGGAATTTAAAATTACGATGTACATTGCCAATAGCCTTCGTATTGCTAATAAACTATATTTTTTGCTTAAAATATAATAAACTGCGAATTCTTTAACTTTCAGAAAATATTTATCGTATTCTAATTTTCAACTTTTCCTTATTTGTTATTAATATGTATGTTATTGCCTTACTTAAGAGTTTATGTAAATTTTCCTTTACAAGAATTAGAACTGCTTCTCGCATATCTTGAAATATACATTCAAGATAAATTCCAGATTTGATTTTAATTCTTTTTAAAATTCAATCCCATACCTTTAAATTATTTGTAGATCTTAATTTTCTAATTTAAATATACTTATTGAGATATTTTCATTGTAATCAATATTACAATTAAAAAAAGGTTTAACCTGCAGAACATCACGACAGCTTATATAAATACACTCATTGCCATTAAAATTTGCTCACCAAAAAGTGTGAGTGGGATCGTTACGAAATTTGCTATGAAGATACGTGTTAGGCAGATATTTAAATGATTTGAAATGCAGCATTATTAAGCATTGCGTAATGCCACCAGAGAGCGTTGAATTTCGTTCTCCTAGGATTATAAAACAGGTAAGCAGAGCTTGTTCGCGTATATTTAAATCTTTTTCGGAGGGACACTTTTATAACTAGAGATACCCTTACGCCACCATTGGAGACAACATGAGCAGCTGTCAGAGTTCGAGAGGGGAAGAATCATAGGGAGATGGAAACCGAGTGGTCAGCTTGACTAATAGTTCGCCACTTAGGTTGCTCTAACTTTTACTGTGAGGTGGATTTGGGACCAGTGAACAAGAGAGAGGTCAGTTACACAGCAACTGTGCTCAGAACCCCCTCGACAGACCAATAGTCAAGAAAACCGCCACATCATACGGCACGCACGTATAGCGCCAATTGTCTCATTGTCCACCATCCATCCATAGGTAGCCCCTTCTCTTCGGGCCTCTGGGTCAGTCATTACAATCACATGGCGCATGGCTGAAGGACAATTGCTATCGCGGTGCCCATTATGTGTACTGTCATTGACATCCACTCACCTTCGCCTCCGTTTCAAGTGGTGTCATGTTCGAAGGGATTCGACTGCAACCGATTCAGGTCGTCTTTAGCAACGAACGTAGATTCAATTTGGGCAATGATGACAATCATGTACGTGTGTGGAAGCCCCGTGATGAACGTCTCAATCCTGCCTTCGCTGTACAGCGGCACACCGATCCCATAATTGATGTGATGGTATGGATTACCATTGCAACCAGTTTCAAATCCCTGGCAACGAGTACTCACAACTTCTATATTATTTCAGAATACACTTATCGGAATATAGTGCGGGTAAATGCACTAAATATTCAATCAACCCAAATAGTGTTGAATTTTAGTCTCAAAAATTTACATACACACGTAAAAAAACTCCGGCGAACTTTACAAAGCACCCTTCCCATTACTATAATTCTCTGTGTTAATTTATCTATCACTTTCACACGACTTGATTACATCTATTCAATCACCTTCTAAAAAGTTTACTTAGTTTACATAACCATGTTTTATTTGATTGGAAAGAAGTTGGTAAGTTAAATATAGTCAGAAAGAAATCTAAATGTTGAAATTTCACCAATAGCCCATGTAACACTACACTAAAAACTATCCAACTTTCATTCATAAAAGATATTTGTATCTAGATGTGATCTTATATTATTTTCCTTCAATATATTCTTATAATAATCTCCTCGGACTGCTCCACACTTATCTCAATGATTCAGCTATCATTGAAAGCTGTGCTGAAACTCCTCTTTTTTTTAGATGGCGCGCAGCTCGTTCATTGCACTCCTTCTGGATTGATATTTAATACTATTATATTTCCTTCATTATTTGTTTGGTTGGTTGGTTGGTTTCGAGCTCGTTTCAACTTGGATGTCGCCAGGCTTTACACAAAATTTAGTGCAGTAGATCTGAGACGTTGGACTATTCGCAATTTTCTCTTTACTAGCCTCGGGGACTTTTTGGTAATTTCAACTGCTTAAAATTACAATCATTCCCAACCAAAAGAAATTTAATTAAGTCAACTGATAAACGAAAGAAATGTGGGGGATGGAATTAGAAAAGGTAATATTTCAGCGAAATAGAATTGAAAAGAATGAGAAGGGGATAAAGAAGCTGAGTAGAATGAAGTGAATCATCGTAACAAATCGTTTCGATCGAAATGATCCCCAGTGAAAGTTGAATGTCATTAGTTAGTGAAGTTAATCGGAACAAGTGGGTAAAGTTAGGTGGATCGGAACGAGTGTTTTGGTAATCTAACACTTTATTACTAGAATATTAACTAGGATTAACTAAGTTAAGAAGGATTTGAGAGATGAGGAGAGCAATCTTTGATATTCTATGTTGAAAGCTAAGAAACTGTATTGTCTTTCTCTTACATACCTTCAATAGAAGGCTTGAACTTATTGACTATTTAATTAGACTTTAATATAGTTCTAGAGTGAAATAATGAAACAAATACGTCAAGTAATTTCCAAGTGTGTATACAATTTTATCAAAACCTTGAATTCGACGACTCTCCTTACAGTTCCTCACTCATTTCTGCCGTTGAAACTCGGCTTCAGCAGGCAAGAAAAATAGACATGCGTACGCATTGGGACTACACAGATGCATCTAACCGCACCTCCCCAGCTGCATGTGTTTGTGCATGAAAATTTGTTGTTGGGTGTTTCTGAACAGAAGTAGTACTTGAAAAAAGAAAAACATTACTTGAAGACTTGTAAGTCCATTATTTATATTCTTTGCTAGAACTCAGAAACAGAAATATATATGTGTGTGAGCAAGCAGACGGAAAATAATTCAATTCATCCAATTCGTTATACTTCTTTCTCCATTGGTCTGGTATTCAAATTAATTAATGCTACCCTGTATAATAAAAATTCATGGGAATTAATACATTAAACCATTCATTAAGGTCTCCAGTCACTCATGAATAATTTAATATATCGTGGAAGCCTTTACAGTATTAAATGAAAGGTAACGACCTATATATATATATGAACGAAAATTATTAGTGTATCATGCGCCCTGAATCATAATTTTGCAAGAGATCCTATTAAAAAAATTAATTTTTACAATAAGTTTTATTTTGTATGAGTTCATAATTACGTCATAAAATTAAGCAAGATTTTAACAGGATAATTTTCGTACAATACAAGACCTCTCTCTGTGATTCGTCGTAAACAGACAATATTTTCTTTAATCACTTTGGTTTTATTTTTGTTGAATGGCAGCGAGGGAATGAAAATGTTTGGTTTTCGTAACATGTAGAATAAAAGAATAAAACTGAATGGTTTTGAATTTACTACAGCCTTTGATTAATTCTACATTTGAGTTTGAATTTGAGAAATTAAGGCATGTTTTGTAAATGATAGAGTTATAAATAGCCTATTTGTATCTTTGAAAATTCGTGAAATTCCAAGGAAATGATCAAGTCTTCGTTAATGAAAATACATACTAATATTTAATTTATAATATTATTCCACTGGATACCCTAACATACTGTATCACTTTTACTGTTCAAAAATCCGGTTTAACAGTTAAATCATATTATTATTTATATGGAATGCAGTAAACATCACTATTACCATAATATATATATATATATACCTTTAAGGTTTACATGTTATTTAGAAATAGCCGAGATATCTAGATAAAGTTTATTATGCACATTAGTTTATCCTTATATACATAATGTTCTAAATTACAGTTATTAATATTGATTTGTTTAGCATCAGAAAGTCGTAGATAGAAGTCAGTTAATTAGCAGAGTTCTACAATGACGGTTTTCGAAAGGTCGGGAAATGTTTAGAGAAATATCTATGGATTGTGGCTATGTTGAGAAGTCTTGTAAGAATAATAAATAAAAAATTATTTTCATCTTGATTATTTTAATAATAAATAAAACTTTACGATGGGGTGGATTACATCAATCTTCGACTTCCTGAAACCAAACAAATCAACATTAATCTCTATAATTTACAACATTTAGTTCATAAGGCTGAATTAATATGCAGAATAAATTTTATTTTTGCACCTCGGTTATTTCTTTGTAATGACAAAACCTTAACGATACTCCTTCGAGCAAATATTTATAGTTGTCTCCGTTAACTCGTGGTTAAAACATGGCTTACTTTTTATGAGATTCAGATTAAACTTTTGTACAGAAAACATGAGGACTTCCTGTGTGAGAGAAGTCAGAAACATGAGAAAGAAATAAGCCAAATGGCGCAATTGAAATCGAGGCAAAAAGGCGCTCTAAGGTCGAGTAGGAAATCTTTTACAAAACCAAAACTAAAAGAATTTAACCAACAAAAGCGATGAAGGAGGGGAAAATCTTAAAAACAATAATAAAAAAAAAAAAAAAAGCGGAGGAAAATTCACGTTTGGAATGCTTAAGTCAAGATGAGGAGGCGATGAAAGGCCAAAAGTCCCCTGATATATATATATATATATATATATATATATATATATATATATATTATTATTATTATTATTATTATCATCTTTGTTCCATGTATACTTTAATTAATCATTTATACGATCGTTTGTATTTGCTCAATTTAGTAAATCGCCGCAAAACTTGCTAGATTAGTTGTCGCATCATTTCTACGTACAAAATTATTCCAGAGATTTGATGTCAACGTATTCGAATCGAATACAAAATTATCCTCCTTGTCGTATCTGAATATACGATGTGTGTCTTTTAAATAACGAGAACGACGCTGCTATAGAACCAGTACGCATGCGCCAAACGCTGACACCTGTTTAGCGTGAAGCCATCTCTTTTAAAAGCCTCTTACTTTAGTAAACAACCCCATATACACGTAGCCTTCGTTCACATTTAATTATTTTTTTTTATTTCGTCAGAAAAATGAAACAGGAGTGATAGATTATTATGAAATGTCATATGAAACTTGGAAAAACTGCTACTGAAACCTATAATTTATTGAAAGAAGTGTATGACAATTAATTTTAATCGCGTGCACGTGTTTTTGATTGATTTAATCTCGTTTAAGAAGCTCGAGAAGACGATGAAGATTATTCCCGTCTGGGTCGCCCTTCCACCTGAAAAATGGATAACAATATCCTAAAAATCGGTAATCTGGTTCGATTTGACCATGGGTTAAATATTCGTGCGATTGCTGAGACTGTAGAAATTGACAAAGAATCCACACAGCAAATTTTTCCACCGAGACAATTAACCGGCTCATTCACATTGTTACGCCCGTCTGACCCGGGCTTCTTCTTGTGCCATAACTAGATTCAATTATTAAACACTAAGACACACTAACTAATCAAAGAGACACTAGAACAATCTTTACGTAATTTACTAACTTATATTTACTATGACAACAACTCACTATGCTCTCCCGGGGAATATTTCTTTTAGCCTCAATTCAACCCACCAATAGTAATCTAACAGAATCTTACCACTAATCCTTCCTCGATTGCAACTCAGACTCTGGATTAACTGTTGAAAACAGCAGTAATTAAACTTCTTGCAACAATCTTTAATTTAACCCTCTAATTCAACCTCTCTTTCCTCTCCTCCTTCCGCTTATCTATAACTTCAGCTTCAGCTTCACTTCTCCTTCAGCCTCTCCCTCTCGCTACTTTCAGTCGGAGTTTATATATTTCCTAACTCACCCGCTTCACTTCATTTCTACCTGCTTTACATAATCACGTTTCATTTTTGGTTGGGCAAAGGTTGTTTAGCAAAAGCAATCAATCTCATTTAAAAATCCCCAAGGTTAGAGAAGAGAAACCGCGAATAGCCCAACGTCACACTGTCTGTCAAGAGGTTTCTACCCAAGTACGGCATCCCAGATTTAGATTATCCACCCTATTTCGCCAGATCTTGGGCCATGCATCTTCTGTCTGTTCCCTGAGGTGAAATCTACACTAAAAGGAAAAAGATTTGAATCCGTTGAAGCTGTGAAAGAGAAAGTGGTGTTCGTCTTGAAGAAGTTGGCAAAAGCATACTTCCAGCACTGTTTCCATCAATGGAAGATTCGCAAGGAGCGTTGTAGGGATAGAGGAGGCGTGTATATTGAAGGTGAAATAATCAATAAATAGCAAGGACATCAAAATAAAATGTTTTACAGCGTCAGTTTTGTTCTTCAATAGTCACTCTTCATATATATATTCTTTCAATTTATTTTTTGCTTAATTGAGTAATATTGTCTAAAAGTTCTATAGTTTCGTTTATGTTTTGTCGATGCTACGTTTCATCAACTTTTTTGATGAAGGATCAACGTCCTAAACATGAGAGTCTGGAGTCAAAGATAAGGATTTTTGACAGATATTGAAAATGTTATTTTGTTTATAAATTTTTAATTCATTGTAATGATATAGATATCAATTATAAACGAGTGGATGAAATAACGTTAGTTTGAGCTAAATTTTTGCTAATCTATTGGATTTCAGAGTACTTATTAATCAAAGCTTTTTTAAAAAGAGAAATTCGAAAAACAATCTTTCGATTAATTTGAATTAGTGAGGAAACATCATTTAAGTTCGTTTATAAGTTGTTAAAGAGGGCCCAGAACAATAAAAACCAAAAGACTAATATTTTTGAACGTTAATTTTAGTGGAAGCTATTCATTTTCGAATTCAATTGGAACTTATATCAACATCATTCATGGAGATTCCAGATGACTACCAAATGTGATTAGCCCTGGGCATTAAAACACGACTAGAGATTGTAGAACGGCCGAGTGCGTCAATTTCTTGCGATGCATCATCGGAACATACGTTTAAATTTATTCACTTTTGTGGTTATGATCTCAGTCAATTGCCTCCTCCTTATTTATTTCGTCGACGAAAATTATTCACCCATTGAATGAGTGTTGCATTACATTACTCTCACAATACAATAAAAAAAAGGCATTATCAATTCGAAGGAACGAGACATTTAAAAAACTTGTTTAGTAAGCAAGTCAGAGTAAGTGGTATTTGTCATTTCTTTTGCGGAGCGTCTTGTTAAGCTCAATGGTAGTTACTATAGCAACATAACATTATTTTCAATATTCGCTTACAATTATGCTTAATATTCGGGAACTAAGTTTACTTTTAGAGTTTCAAGAAACCAATGGAACTGATGTAAATAGAATTCCTTCCCGAAACGGGAGAATTTTTAAAAATCTTGCAATAAAAAATCACGAGATAAACTTTAAATAGAAATTAGGTAACTCAGCTTAATATAAACAAATCGGAATTCAATTCGAAACAATTTCAAAGATTAAAATATTCTCCATCATTAATATTATATTCTGACTTAACTAAGCTACAGAGAATAGCTTATTTTATTATATTTTTAAATTTCATCTGAATCAATCCATTTTCTGGTGTAAGATATGCTCCGTATTTCGTCTCCCGAAATGTAAAACTAAATGGGTCTTTAGGATTATATGTTAAAGGAAAACATTTCTCATTTACAGACTATTTTCACATTTTAAAAGAAGATGCACGAGTTAAAACATTTGAACTTACAAGAATATTGAAACATTTTTTCCGTCTGAAAACAAGCTTGCCTCTTTAACATTTTGCAAAGGTGACCGTAATGCTATTAGAATAACTAAACAGGATTTAATCGAGCTATTCTATAAAGTAATAAACGCAACGCAAAGAAACTTTTGACTTAATTAAGTACTGAACACTTATTACGTAGTAACATATCTATCATCGGAAACAACAATAATTATTTTTCCAATGTGAAACTCCCAGTTCACAGGAATTTATGACATTAAGAAGAAAAAAATGCCTAGATACGCAAACAAAAAGATTGATACAGAAAATTGCGTGCAAGAACTATCTCAAAATAAATAGATACTTTGTGATGAACATATTTTTTTCCTCAATAGTTACGGAGCTTATGAATTCAAGATGTTTGACATCTCGGATGTAATGGATCATTGGTACTTCCACTCCTAATTTCTATTTGGTGAAAAATGAGAAATGAATGCAATATTTCTTCACATATTGCTTTGCTCTTCTCCCTTTCTCTGTATTTTCCGTAATAACACACACAAATTAAAAATTAACTTAATTTTTTACCATTGTTTAGTTGTGTTATTAATATAATATGTCTAACAATTCGAGCCACATAAAGCTGGTGTTTTTTTAAAATGGTCATCCATGATAAAAAGTAGGATGGTTGATAACGTTGATTTTTTTTGTAGTAAAATTATATTTCATTTCTTAACTGTCTTTGTGTTTTTATATTAAGTACGCTAGATGCTTCGTTGATGATATTTATTCTGATATACTTTATTCCTACATTGCTTTATTAATTCAATCTAGCGCAATAACTTACTTCTCATATTCTTTATTCAATGTTTTGTAATTATATTTCATAATTATAAAATAATAGCTGAGTGGGATGATTAGAGTTCTATAAAATAGTCAAGCCACGTATTTACAGTCCAAAGCCTGTGACGGCTTTTTATTACACATGTATATGTTTTCGTTAGTTGTTTTCAATTACTAAAAATTTTATTTTTGCCTTTGAATTATTTTTTCCAATATTTTATTTGTCCATTTGTATCGCCTTCTTTTAAAATTTTAAATCCTTTAGAAGTTCATATTTCTAATTTTTCTCTTTGTATCACAATAATTTAAAAATCAATAGTTTATACTAATACATACTATGTTTATACTATACAGTAATATGTGTAATCTATCATCATGTTTTTGTACTTGATTTTACTGTACTTGTTCAGTTAAGCACGTATTTCTAGTTAACTTTTTATTATTACGTAATTAAATTTTCCTGTAATAGTTTTATTAATATGACATAGAATTTTAGTCATGTATATAAATGTATATAGTCACGTCATGTTTGCATGTATATATATATATATATATATATATATATATATATATATATATATATGAGTATTATTTTTTTCATTCATACATACAAAGTGACGTACATTAATCAGGAAAAGACCTTGCCTCCCAAAATCCACGGTAGAAATGACGATGGGTAAGAAAACTCCCGTTTTATGCATTCCATTACAGTGCCGTCTAGTGGTTCATCGTTTGCTCTTCGCTTATACATTGGTTGGTGGAAATTACTTGTTTAGATGTTTTCTACTAACCCTTAAATTTTTGCATATGAGTTTCTAAACACCTTCTTCACAAGTAACCTTCAATAACTATCCCTCATAAAAATTGTAATATATTTGTATATTTTGAACTATTATACCACAACAGTTGTACAGCATTTAGTTCAATGAATATGCATTAGATTTAGAAATATTTATAGAAATTTTATTTTTACCAAAAAAAGTTATATTAAATAATCTTCAGATTGCTTTTGTAAAGATATGCTCCTAAAAAATTCAAATAATATTTATAGTTTTAATTTCGCCTTCTATTTTTCATCATTATGTTGAGTGGGATAGCAGATACCTTAATACTTCTTAACTTTTCTGTAATGGAAAGTTATCGCTTGGGGGGGAGGGGGGAGGCAGGAGAAAATAAAGGATCGTTACTTTTTCGAACACTTTTCGTTATCGAAAAAGCAATTTTACCTAAATTAAACCAAATTATTTCAAATGTTTGAATTCACCAAATTATTAAAGGGGGATTGAAGCCTTCAGAAACAAATTTCTATAATTAATTAATCCCAGAGTAACTAAACAAATCGAGAAAATCTCTTTATTTTCCAATACTCCCCCCTCCCCTCAGCTGCGAAAGACTAAAACTACGATCAACACATAAGAGTAGAAGAATGCTTTTATTTAATTTCTTCTTTCCACAAACTTTGCTGAAGTTCTTTAATTTACAAACTAGGTCAAAAGAATCAGAAATTTAAATAGCGGCTTTATTGCCAGACACCTCTTAAAACTTGGAGTAAATTACTTATGTCTTCTCTTCCAACCATCCAACTGCCAATTCACTTCGAAGAAGACTCGTTATCTTCTTCGATTGGACATTTTCAATGACTTTAATTTTTGAAGATAACTCTGATATTATCATTGATCGCTTCATCGCATAAGAAAATTATGGATGAAATTTACCAAGGAAGAGGAATATCATTGACTTACTAAATTTCTGTCTGAATTTTAATTCGTTGAATTTTGAGGCAGATTCAACAGGAAATCAAGCAGAACGTGTTTGTCGAAAGACAGTTTTCTAAAACAAAGTGGTGTTTTACGATCGTGTGCTGTCTTCCATAAAACAGGGCAAAAAAAAATTTCACTCTAATTTGTAGGCCAGTTTTGATTTCTTGTTGTCATTGTGAGTTGATTTGTCACTGTCGAGACCTAGATTCATCAATATTCAGTGAAAACAAGAAATAATCGAAACAATTGTAAGATTTAAGTAAATGTGCTCCAATGAAAGCATAGACAGTCCCATCAGTTGGAAAAATTATGGCACGAATTTTGAGAAGCGAAAGACATCACGCTCAATGACATTAAAACACGATCATTGGATAGCACTTCAGTGAGCCCAGCCCCCCCCCCTCCTATTCTCATTTCCTATACCCAAATTCTTATTCCCAACAAGGGTATTTCTTGAGATAAATCGTAGTTCAAATAAATATTGGTTGTCTTATGTGCGTTTTATGGGAAAAAAATATTTGTTGGAGTAAATAATATACAGGGTGTTCAAAAGCTCATTTGCAAAAATTTGAGAGGTGTAGAAAACATCCGAACAAGCAATTTTCACCACACAATGCCCAGGCAAAGATCAAGCGATGAACCACTAGACGGTGCTGTAATGGAAAGCATAAAGCGCGAGTTTTTTTACACGCCGTCATTTCTAACGTGCATTTCAGGAGGTATAGCAAGAAATCCTTAGACGCCTCGGTTGCAGATTTCATTTGAGTAATTCCTGATTTTTTATGTGATATACGAGTATTTAAAGAATAAAAAGTTTTGAAAATAATCCGCAAGCAATAGAATATCTGAAAATTGCCATTACGCATTTTCTCAAAACATGTGCAAACAAGTTCAACTTTGAATCTAAGAAAGGAGTCGACATTTTGAACATTTGTTGTAAATGTAAGTTCAAAAATGTTTCTACTTATGTTGGAAGTGCTGATCACCATTAAAGAATAAAAATGAGTGTTTTAAAATTTGCTCTTTTTGAAAATGGTTGAATATACAGATGTTCAGTACGGAAGTTTTAGGACATCCAATTATAACATATGTAATACACTTGAATATTATTTTCATAAATATCATTAATATAAGCTGAATTTATTAAAGTTAAGTTCACATTTAATTAAATGACTGAAATTGTACTTTTGTGACATTTTTTAAAAATAGTTTTGTATATTTTCTTAGATTTTTAAGAGCTAAATGAATATAGTATTTCAATGGACTAATAAACAACGTAACTAATTAACATTTTGCTACATTTTAATATTAATTAAATAACAATGCTAAGTTAAAACATGTTTTGAATCGCATAAAAATTATTCCCATCCTAGAATGGGAAAAGGAATGGCAACATCTTTCATTAAATTTATAATGGCTTTTTTTCCCTCAAATGTTGACAAGATTAAAATGAATTATTCGCTTTAAATAAATAACAATAGACAAAATGCCACAAATTGCTCGAAACTAGAGAAAGATTACGTACACTTAGAATGAGGAATTAATTACTTTTCTTCAAAACTTGAGCAATTACTTTTTGGTTTCGAGTAAGTGTGTATATATATATATATAAAAACATTTATTCTGTATGTTAATTAATCCTAATGCACATAATGTTACAAATTGTAGCCATTAATTTGATTTATTCGGTTTCAGGACCGTAGATGGAAGTAACTCACATTATCGTAAAGTATAATATATTATCCAAGAATATCACGAGAGAAGATTTTATTCTAACTAAAAATGATCTAGACTGAAACCTAATTTTCATTTATTATTCTCAAGACTGTTTTCTACATAATCACCATCCAGAGATATGCATTTCTTTCAACGTTTCTTCACTTTTCGTTGGCCTTCATTGTAGAACTCTCAGCAGATGGAGCTCTTAACTTCTCTACTGTGAGAGTTACTTCTATTATCTACGGCTTCCTGATACCGAAAAAAAAATCAACAATAATAGATGTAATTTAAAATATTACGTACTTAGAATCAATTTATACGCGGAATAAATTTTACCCAGATATCTCGCTTATTTCTTAGTAATAATCAATACTGTTTGTGTGTATGGCATGACTGCAAGAATTCTGATAAATTCAGCAAAAGCGAGATCGAATGAATAAAAATAAATTGTAAGAATGAAGTAAAAAATATAAAAATAATAACTTAGTTTCTGAAACCTAATTTTAGGCATTTTAAAATATTTTGAATAAAATTTGACTTAATTTAAATAAAAAGATAATGCCCTAAGAAAACCTTGCGTAAATCGAATAATTCGGGAGTTCCAATGACCCTATTTTTGAGATTCCTTCCTTAAGCTGTAACACTCTAGAAAATTTATTTTTTAATGCGATATAATAGACGACTGATGATCATATATCTCGCAATAGCTTGAAATTCATCCATTAAGCTACGCCACTCTAAAAATTCCATTTTGACCTCTGATTGCCTGACGATATGATAGACGTCTGATGATCATTAAATCTTGCAATAGCTCGAATTTTTTCTCTTAAATGATATATGTCAGTTTTGAAAATTGGATGCCTACTCAATTGCTCATTTCGTCTTCTGAGTTTTCTCATCAGTTCATCTAGTCTTCAAAGAATTACACTACCTTTTACAAACAGAATATTAGAGACAAGAAATAGTAAAAGCAGGAAGAGCATTTCAAAAGAAACACGCAACTGAATTAGTATCTCAAAGAGGATTCAAAACATACAAATCAAGACAGAATCACGCGAAACAAACTTTCATTTCAAAACACACCTGTAGAAAGATGCTATAGATTATACTGTGGTTATGTCACTGTTAACACGAAACAATAACAGTGCCTTTATCTTCTGTGATCTCTGGTTTTGCTTAGGTTTGAAACAATATTTGTTTTTATTTCTAAGACTCTCTTCCATCGGCCAATTTGATTTCTTGGACGTCGCGTTAATCCTATGAAATTCCTACTGCCATTCTCAGATATTTACAATTTTATCTGCAATGGCAAAAAGTGGATCCGAAAGAGCAAAAAATTTTGAAAATTAACGCAGAATTGCACTTTACCTTCGATTTTCATAACCATTCTTATTTTAATTATTCTTTTGTTGACTTCCCGGTTTTTAAAAAATATTGACAATATTTTCAAAAAACAAAAGAAAACTGTAATTCTACAGAACTTTTCATTGTAATTTGCTCTTCCGAATGCCCTTTTACCAATCAAATAGATAAAATAGCAAAGGTTGGAGGACGGTTGTAGATATTCCATAGAATTAATATTACGTTCACCAAATGAAAATGGCCGGGAGCCTTAATTACTGATATTATTCGTGCAGTTATTAAAATGGATCGTAAGACTTTCCTTCTTTGTAGAAAGAGTGTTTTTGAATCGAGAATAAATTAGTATTATTTCTCAACTACTTCAAAATTCTTTCTTATTTTTTAATTTATTTTCCGTCTGTAGATTAGAGAGTAAATTTCCATCTGCCATCAATTTTTAACATGAAATATATTCTTGGAGAACAAATCAACGCGATGTGTAAAGAGGTAATAAATATTAGTTTAGCATTTGAAACATTTTTGCTATAATAAACTTTCTGAAAAATGTTTGGGATGATTCGAAATAAAGCAATGGATCATTATATTATCTTACATTTAACAGGATCTGGGGAATGGAGATCAAGTTACACAAATTTCTAAAATAATTATGAAACTGTTATTTGTAACGTAATATGTAACTTGTTTTAAAATTTTATTTCTTTCTTGGCATGTACAGCAATGAAGAAAAACCAAGCAATGTTCACAATGAAGGGAAATTTCAATATATTACATTTTTTTTCATTTTTGAATTATTTGTTTTATTCAGTTACAAATTCTTTAAATAATATCAAATTTTGTGCAAATCCAACATGTCTCATATAAGGCCTTCCATAAGTCATGAATTGTGACAGTTCAATAATTATTAACTCAGAATTATTCATGAAAATGTTTTTATTATTACAATTACTGTAAGCTAGAGAAATCGAATCTATTTAAGAAAAGTTCGAACATTTGATTCGGTTTGTGGGTTTAAAATATGATAGAATCGAAAACATGACACGAAACAACAAATGAAACATGCAAAAAATTATTTAAATTACTATGATAAAAGTAAACAAGAAAATTGAAACCGTTGAACAAGAAAAATTCGAAAATTAATTACAAATTTTACTAGTCAAAACATGAAATGTCATATAAAAATTAAACAAAAGAAACAACATAGCGTGCAAAAAATTATTTAAATCACTATTCCTGTTTTTAAAAAAAACTTATAAAAATTATTTATGGATTTATAAATCATTCGTCTGTCTTTTGATTGGTATTTTATACTTCTAACATAGGCAAACGATAATAGCTCTGCCACTCCATCTAGATGAACAAACGAGAAATGGAAGAGATAAAATCTGTTTTATGTTTACTGTCATACGAGAAACTGACTACTAGGATAGGGAAAAAAAGATTTATGGCTATAACGGAAAAGAAAAAAAGAAATCATTCCAAAAGCTGATTCGATGTTCTTTTTGTTTTTCTTGATAACAATCAATGAGTTCCTATTAAGCGGCTCGAGTGAGGGAACTACAAAGAAAGCAGCAATTAACACTTGACATTGATACTTATTTATTGACTTCTTGGGAAAAAATACTTGTCTCAATAGGAGAATTGTGTTTTCTTGAAGCTAAAGTTACATTGAGAAAAAAAAATGAAAGAAGAATTTAAAGATAAGATAAATTGGTTTTTGTTGTTCTTTTTGTTAGGTGAAAGAATGAAATTTAGGGACTGAAAGTAACTTAAGTTGTGTTCTAAACAATGAACATCAATTAACAAAATGCATTTATTCAGTTAATATTTAATTAGAAAAAAGCTTTTATTCAAACAGTTTTGCTTAGTGTAGGCTTACGATGTTGTCTCTTTAATGATAACAGCACGGAAAAATTAAATTCTTAATCTGGATTTTCTTATTTATTTTAAAGCTCTTGAGTTCAGTTCTGACTCGTATTTTAAGATTCAGATAAAAATTCCTCGATTAAATTGAGCAATTATAAAACATTCCGATGTTGTGTAAGACATTAATTTTTAAATGTGAGGATAAAACCTTATCTTGATTTCATTTTCAAAATGTTGTCGAGTGTCAACGTTAATCTCTGATGTCTAACGAAAATAACTAGTAAATTCCAGAAACATGAATAAAGAAGTTGGTGTAATAAACAAATTCAAAGAGAAACCACGTGTGTCTCGTTCAAAATGTAAAAATCACTAATTTTGTTATTAACATAATTTATAAATTGACGCAAATTTAAAGTTAAAAGATTATCCCTCTCTCCTTTTTTCGAAAGATAAATTATACCTAAGAATTTATTAAGCTAATATGAATTCAAATGAATTCACTTTTTACTTCATGCTAGAATTTAATCACGTTCGTATGGTCCTACACAAGAATAAAACAATTGATATTTTAATATTTATCAATGTCAATCTTGACTTTACAGAACTTGAAATTTTCATTGCTGAAATCATTTAGTCTTAGTTTTAAGATCAGATAAAAAGAAACAAATATTTTGACTTACCCTATAGTTTAAAGTTTCTTGTAGTAAATAAAGGATTAACATAGAGTTTTGCGACAGTGGTTCAAAAAGTTCCTGTTTTTAACGAAAGCTGGCACTGGTGAAGTAAGTTGGAATCCCCATTGTTAATTGCCTTTTGTTAAAGGGCACCAGAATAAATTTCACACTGATTCATAAGTGAGTTTTGATTTAACAGCCATTTACTACCAAATCGGAATTTTATATGTACCGCGAAACCTTGTCATCGTCATCAAAGAGACCTGGATCCATCATTATTCACCGCAATCCAAGCACAATCAAAACAATCAGTTCCTTCCGTTGAATACACTCCAGAGAAAGTGAAGACGGTTTCATGGGTCAGAAAAGTTACAGAGGCAAATTTTTGGAATGAGAAGAGCATCATACTCGTGAACTTTTCAAGGGAAAAAACAATTAATGGATAGTGCACACAACAGTGAATTATTCTTCGTCCATTTCATTCATTTGGTTGCTTCATGGTCGTGGACTCGAGAGTGGCGTTGTTTTCGTCAGGTCGTGGGTTCGTGCCCTGATACCATTATAGACCCCCTGCGTAGACGAGGCTGTTGCGTGTTAAATCTGTGGGGACTGAAAGTCCTCCCATTGGCACGGTGTGGAAGTTTAGAGGGGGGAGGAGCCAAATCAGATGTCGTCCTCGTCACATGACACAAGGATCAAAATTACGAGGTTCATCGCCAATAGCCTTAGAGTTGCTTCTAGTGCGACGTTAATCGAACCAAAGCAAACCCCAATATCTAATTCCCAATTCCTATCACGGGTAGTTTTTTAACTGCTCTCATATACTCTAAATTGGTTTATAACAGTTTAACTGAAATAATTATCCTTATTTTCTATGTAAAAAAAAGTTTAAAACATAATAATAAGCCTTGTGATGATTACTCTTTATCTAGTTCGTTGATCTCTCCATTTTGATGGAAAGAAACGGGGAAAAAATTGAAATCGTTACTTTTTTTTTTTTTTTTTGCTATCATTACGTAAATTATAAGTGTTCCCTTCATTTTGTAAAAAGATTGATTTTATCTTCCGATTAGTTTAAAAAAGAACTTTTTTTTATAGATGTAGTTTAAAAAGGCGAGTATTAGTCATAAAACTTATTTTTCTTAAAAAAAGTCTAAATACACACATTGTGTCGAACACATTTAGGTATTTTTTGTTACAACTTATAAAATTAAACGCTGTTGTTGAAGGAGTGTCATAAAATTTTTGATTTTATTATAATACAGATTTCTAAAAGAAACTTCAATAATTTTCTCTTTTTATACTTCCTGAGATACGCTTAATGATTCGAATAAATCTGAATATCCAGAATTTTAATAATTATTATTTTTTTTTTTTTGTGGGTATGGGGGGAGAAGATTTTTGAAGTGAGTGCAGAAGTTTTTTTTCCCAAATATAAATTTAATTCTCTATAAAAGGAATTCAGTGCCTATACATAACTACAAATCGCGACTTATGCTGTTTCCAAACAGTGCATCTGATATTATTGCATGTAGTAATATGTTTCATACATAACCCAAAAATGTAATATGCCCTTTTTAATCAATTAATTTCTCAGCCTATCATTTAAATTTTAATCTAATAAAGATTATAGTTGTCGAATAAATTTGAAGACTGTTCAAAAAGTACCTGTGTTAGGAACGGGAAAAGGGTATTATAATTGGGAAATGTGAATGGTGGTAACTCACTGTAGCGTTTTTTAAGGAGATACGTGAATATGATGCAGTTCGTATTCGAAAAAACCATCGCCATAACTTCTCCGATCGAGGAGACAGTCTCCGTCTTCTTTGAACCAGATTCATTGAAGGCAACTTATTGTTTGATTATTGTTTGGTTTCCGGTGTGTAATAAGGAATGCAGGGATCGACAGAAATGATGACATTTCGTCGTGAATCCAATCAAATTTTTATTTGACAGCCATTAGCTGCAAAATCAAACAAAAGCAATTAATTACAGTCACATTAGTTTTGTCGCCATTTAAAAGATGGGATCGCTAACTGATAACACCTTTTTTGCTTTTGAAACGCCATTTATAATGAAAAAGTTCTTTTTGGCACACCTTCGTATATTTAATCTTCAATTTGTAGTATGGATAAAAGTTATTACTTAGACTTATTTCAAACCCCTGAAAAAGTTTAATTTTCAAGAAACTGAGAATAACTAATTACTTCACTTAGTTATATCTGAAATGAAGAATGTGGAATTTTTTCTAAAATTATGTAGAACGAAAGCACAATTTTGAAGTTAGTTTCAACATTAATCAAAACCTTAAGCCAAATTCGGAACAGCTAATATGCGTGTGGGAATAGTTTTCCCTTTGATATATAAATATATAAACATACATATACATATATATATTCCATTTATTCAAATATATAGTATGACATATGGTTACCCTCGTATAAATAGAAGGTAGGTTTTAAAATTTTCTTAAATTACACACAAATCCCTTTTTAAAACTTTTGAATTATTGCAGAATATATATTTGTAAGGAATTAAATATGCTTAATACATTAAATATTTACATTGTTTTCAATTTTTTTAAAAAAAACCAATAATATCAATTCAAAACAATTCCCATCCAGTTAGTTGAAAATTACTCATACAATTGGAAAAGTCGAGAATCCATTTTTAAAAAGAATTCCTAAAGAATATCTTCAAATTCTTATCATAGGAGCTTTTCACTGATATATCTGAGACATCGAAATCATCAAATTTTTCTAAACAAATTTTTAGCAACCGTTTTCAGTATAAGTTTCACTCATAGAGAAAATGTACAATTTGCTTGAAGAGATATATTAAAACGATTGTTTCTATACCTTTCCAGAAATATTCAGATTGAATATATCTTCATTTCGTAAGTCAATTCCAAACTTGTGTTGAATAAAATTTTATGTTGTAATTTTTAAAAATCTCGGAATATCATTAATAGCCTCTCTGCATATTTTATCACAATCTCTACAAATCAAAACAGAGCTCACATCTTCGATAGTTTCAATAATTTCTCTAAACAAATCTCCATTTATTTTTTATACATTTTATTCGATAGGGGAGCACCATCTATATAGTCGAGTAATTAATAGATTTTTCAAAAACCTCTTAATATTATTAATTCCGAAAGTAAGATATTAAAATAAGTAAAATTTAAAACCTAAGGCCCTAGCAGATCGAAATGCGATATATTTTATTTGTGATCCTTCTTCACCAGTATAGTATTATTAATTATGAGATAGATATGAAATTAGCTACATAACAATTTATTACATCTCTCCATTTAAAGAGTTTTTAATATCTTTTTCATTTTAAAAACTTTCTTATTATTTTATGCTGAAATTTAGAATAACAATTGAACAACTTTGCGTCTTTCATTCTGGGTTAATGCGACTAAATATTATTCCACAAATAATAAGTAGCGTAATAACGGCAAAAAATTTTTTTTTAACATTTACTTCCGGAGCAATTAATATTAAAATGCAAAACAGTATTTATTGAACAATTAAAACACAGCAAAAAAGTACAAGCTCTATCGAAGCTACTCTTTCATGAATTTCAACAATTAAAGCTCCCGTCTAGAGCCATTTTGATTTCTTGAATGTAATGTAAATCCAATGGAATTTCGACTACCGTTCTCACATCTTTATTATTTGGTCTATTTGAATGCAATGAAGTGCATCAGAAAGAGAAAAACATAATAAAAGATTTTGCAGAATCACATTTTCTCTCAGATTTTTGAAAATATTTTAGAATATGTTTTAGTGATCGGAAAACCCTTCATTAAAATATGGATAAAATATTTTTAAAAATCGGAGGGAAACTATACATAAATACCTTCATTATGTTTTGCTCTTTCTGATGTACTTTTTGCATTCAAATAAATACAATAGTGTAGATTTGAGAACTGTAGTAGAAATTCCCTATGATTAACTTTACGTTCACGAAATTAAAATGGCCGGTAGACGGGAGCCTTAAGAGGACACAAAAAACTACAAGTTAAATGGCAGTCAAATTAAATGAAACATTAGATCATGGATCAAAAAATAGTTTTAAAATGCAACTGAGGGCTTACTAATTCTTTTCTTTTATCAGTATTATCAGCAATCCCAATGTTAGGAGAGGAAATTTAATTATCTTCAGGAATACCAAAAATATCGATCCAAAAAGTTATAATACTCCCACGACGAGAGAGCACTGCATTTTTTTTTTTTTTTGTATAAATCAATAGCATCATTAAGAAAATCTCGAAGTTTTTAATAAAAATTTAACTTTATTATCATAAATAAAGCAAAATATTTTTGATGAAATATATGTAACGTTCTGATAACATATTAGATGAAATGATTCTTCACAAGTAGTAATAATTTTTCATGCCTGGTACCAAAGAATGTAGTTCCAAGAATAATTAAAACTAGCTATGAATATTTTTTTTTCCAAAAAAAAAAGGATTTTTATTTGTTGATGAGAAAATATATTTTCTTAATTAATTTTAATTATATTTTAATCTGTTTAGTTTTGTTAATTTAGTTCGATCGAATAATTTTAAGTATTTGAGAATAGTTTCAAGCAACTCGGATTATCATAAAGGAGCGAAAAATATTACTAATTTTACTTTCACTAGTAGATAAATTTATTTTAATTAACACATATAAAAATTCATTATTCTTGTAGTGTTAAAAATGAACTTTTAATCAATTTTTTAAAAAAATAATTCTAAAACGTTTGTCATTATATTGATCACTTCGTTAAAATAATTGTTTTTAGAAACAAGTTTAAAAAAAATGTGATTAGAAAATGTAGTGTCACGATCCTTTATTTTATATACGTGTTTGCATAAACTCAGTGAATTAAATTTAGTCCGATATAATTTTGCTTTAAAAATAATATTATAAGAATAATTTTCTATCAGTTAAATATTTGCTAAGAAGAAACTAAGGAATTAAAAATTAGAGCAGCCTAGATACATAATTATAAAAATTATTTCAGTATTACATGTTAAATTAAAGTAAGCGTTTTAGATAGTGTAGATATGTTTTTCTTTCGTGTTGCCTGTTTTTTTCTTTTCTGCTAAAATAATATTTCTCGTGTCTTGTCGAAGGAAGAATAAAATAACGTAATGAAATATAATAAATAATTAAACAGAATTATTTTTTCTTTCTGTGTAGAAAGTAAATGGAAAGTTGCGGTTTTTTGACATCTTCAATTAGTTCCAAAGTACTGATTTTATTTAAACAAAAAAGACAAACTGCTCAAAAATGCTTTCGTTTTAAAATTTAGTAACCTGATATGAACATTTTTCACATTTTATTGTTTTATTTAAATGATTTTATACCGTTCTGTAATTTTTGTTTCTTCCTGCGAGTCAACGTTCATTTCCCAAAATTAACTATGCAGATAATTAAGAATCGAAGTGAAATGCAATTTCTAATTTTTATGCTTAAGATTCTTTCCACAGCCATCGGAGGGAAATATCAAAGCAAATGAAGAAATGTTGAATTTGTGTGTGCATTTCATTTTTATTAATTGACCGCGAATTTAAATGAGGAATACAGAGTCTAGATTTAGATTAATAATTAGTGAAATTATGAAGATTTTATTTTATTTCCATTATTTATATTTGTCTTCTGTTTTTCTCAATGCCCGCAGTAACCGAGTGATTATGATCGTGATCTCGGGGCCGGACTTTTTTTTTTCCCCTTTCGAATCTTGGGTTCAAGTCCTGATTCCACTAAAAATCTATCTCATAGTGGAGCTGAAGCTCCTTAAATATGTTAGGGCTCCAAGTCCTCATATTGGCGGGCTGTGGAAGTTCTGAAAATCGGTTGTCTATTCAGGTATGGTCTTAATTACTTGACTTTGGTTCAAAATTATGCAGTCCGTCCCTAAAGTTAGTATGTTTCTTCCCAATGTAACGTTAAAAAACAATCAATTTATCTATTTGTTTCCTTCAAGTCGGGACTTGATATTGTTATAACCAACAGTGATGTAACAAGAGAGAGCTGTTGTAACTCTATATCCCCTCATAGTTCAACCTATCAATACGTATCACTTAAAGAATTCGTAAATAAGTTTATTTTAATTAAAAAAAATATTTCGTTCTTACTATTTTCAAAAGAATGTTTCTGACCTCCCTTCCCTCGAGAACACTTTGTAATTAATAGAACACACACTACGAGAACACAGACTTTATACTAATATTTAGGTAAATAAATATTAAATTTTAAGTTTAATGTTTTAAATTATTTACATAAATACCTTTTTGACGTTAGATGGTGTTGCTTTAGTAAATTGATTGGTTGGTTGGTTTAAGGGAATATGGAGCATTGACGGCCATTAACTCCAGGCAAAATAGGGCTTCAATTGTGTTTACCATCTGTTAAATGGCGTCAAAACAAATGTGACACTAGTTGATATGTTAGTTTTTATTACTGTCATGTCGAAGTGTCATCATCATTTTGTCCTGAGTTGCCACCGTGGGTGGGAACTAGATTCCTCATAATGCATCGGAAGCCAAGAAATAATTAAAGCAATCAGTGACTTAAGATGAATTTGTTCCAAAAAAGGCGAAATTCGTCTCATCAGTTGGAAAAGTTATGGTGATGAACTTTTGGTATGCGAATGGTATCATTCTCATGGACTTTTTCTTCATGGAGAAAGCGATCACTGGACAATACTACAATCCTCCACATTCCCATTCTTATATTCTTACTCTTCTATACAACTCCGGTTTCCTATTCCTAACAATGGTCTTTTTTTTTAAATATCCTAGAATATTATGTTTTTATTATTTGCATTTTAACCATTGAGGATAAGTTACCTGGTGTGAAGTGTTTTTCCAAGACCCTCTGACATTCTAAGTGCTGCCGTGCCAGTTGGATGGTCATGAATGCGAACTAGTGGGCGGTGATGATTCAGTCGCGCCACACGTTTGAGGCCAGATCCTATCGAAGATTCATCATTCAAAATGACTGATTTAATCTATCGAAACTCAAAGTCCTCGTGTTGTCATGGTATGGAATTAAGAAGTTGATCTATTTTATAAAATGACAGGGCTAATCTGTCTTTTACTTCGCCTATTCATCATTGAATCTATTGAGCAAAACAACAAGGATGTTGACTTAGAAACAGTCATCATTAAAAAAAAAAAAAAACATAATAGCTCCAAAGTGAGGTTCCGGGTGAGATGTCCCTAGGTCAGGTTTTTCTAGTCACTTGACCTTGGCTTAAAATTAAGAAGTCTTGCTTCTTCTAAGTGTGACGTTAGTAAATATTCAATTAGATTTTTTTCAATTGCATTTCTGTATTTCGTACTGAATCTTTTGGTTTCGATTGTTTGTTTATTGACACATCGAACTTAGAGTAAACACGATGGCCGTAATTTCGAGCCAAGTAACTAGAACGACACCTGTGTGTGTGAGTAAGCATCTCGTTCTTCTAACATGAATCTTTGGAGCATTTGTTCTTAACAAGTATGTATATCCCTGTTCTAAGAAACGATTTGTAAGTATCCAATCGGATAATAGCAATGAATAAATATTTCACATTTTATGCACAAAGCAGTTTCTAACAATGTAAACGAAATCCAGTTTAGGATTTCTGCGTGAGGATTTTATTTTCTGAATTTATTAATGTTCAGTTTCTTGCAACATAATGCATTCATCATTTTTTTTCTGAATGACTAAAACTGTCTCAGAAAAGAACTTACAAGACAAGATAATTTAATCATAATGAAGTCTTAAATAGATTTTAGTTATGTGAATTCATTAAAATGTTTCGCGTGTTACGAAATAATAAATTCATCACAAATTATTTTTCTGAATGATTAAAACTGTAATAAATAATTATTTACGAGAATCGACAACACAACCCTGTATGAAATTTTAAATATATTTTAGTCGGATTTGTTGATGTTTCTTTTATTACAAGATACTAAATTAAATCCTTATTTTTTTTCCTGAATGACTAAAACTGTTACAAATAAGATTTAACGAGACATGACAATTTAGTTGAGTCTGAGGTCTTAAATAGATCTTACAGAAGAAGTGGAAACTTACAGCAAAGGGTTAAGAAATTTGTAAGAGACTTCTTTGGAAAAATAAAAAGAAATTTCTACTTTATCTTACTGCGACCCAAGTGAAAATGCCAAAATTCTTCTGAGATTGCTCACGGTTCTTACAGAAAGGGTAATATGCAACCTGAATTTTAAGAAGTGCCAGACTCTGCATTTCTACAAAGTGCGACACATATTTTAGGAGTTAATGTTTGAACTTGACGTTTCCGAAACCATAACTTTTGAAAGTTTTTGAAACAAATTTCTCAGCAATAAAAGTAAGAATTGGCAACAGTACGAACTGCTAAAGAATCGGATCGATGATTCGACAAATTTTCAAATTTATCTCATGATGATGTTCAAAGAAGCTATTCTAAAGATCCAAGAAATAATTTAGAAAATAATATATTGTTAATATTTTATGAAATATACTGAATCATCTAAAATACACTATTAAATCAGGTTTTTTTTTATGACTGAGATTCCACAAATTTCCAGAATATGCCTTTGGGAGATCTGAAAACATTTGGAATCAATAAATTTAGAAACACTAATGTGTTTCGTAAACTAAGTGTGTTAGGAAACACTAATAAATTTCATATCCGTAATTTTATCATAAACTTCTATTTTCAGTTTCAAATGCACATGTTGCTTTGAATTATTATTACCAGTAAACTTTTGAAGTTCATACAGAAGCAACTTTAAAATTGTAAAATACATGTGGTATTAATTCACTTCAACGTAATCATTACCTAATTTTACAAAAAATATTTCTTACTTCAAAGAAAAATTAAAATAAAACGCAGTATTTCGTTATCCGTATTCAATGAAATTGAAATGTTTAGTTAACTGCAAATTGGATATGCACGGACAAAACTTTCAGTTTAATTTTCATTTTCAAGTAACTCTTTTTGTTTCTTTGAAATGTGGTTTATTTGTTAACAAACATTTAATCCTTAAAAATATTTATATATTCTGATTTCAGTCTACAGATATGCCTCTTTTTAATACTTCTCGAGTTAAATATTCGGACATTAATGGCAAAAATATGCTTGTTTAATCTGCCTTATAAAGTTTACTTAATGTCTTGTGCATGATATATTAGTTCCATTTCAAAACGTTATGAAAAACAAAGATCTGAACTTACGCAGTGTAAGTAGTTATGGAAACCTGCCAAGTTCTTTGGTATCGATTTTAAACCATCCCGACTACAAACCCAATGAGAATTTCCCGAAGCTTACACATTATTTAAAATATGTAAATTTTTCATAATAGCCAATTAAATTCGAAAAAGAAGTCCTCTGGAGTTCCTAGCCTACTTTGCGGGACCCATTTAAAATAATCTGATCGTACTTGCATTTTAAATTAAATATTTGAGGTGTCTAAACAAGCTCGAGTTTTAAATTTAAGCTGCGACTGACAAATAATAAAAACTCTCTCTTCAGAGACAATTTTATTTAACTTTACTGGTGAGCAAAATTTTTTCAAAAAACACTTTTCTGGTAGATTTGCTGCAGTACGTAAATGAAGTAAAATTAAACACTCTTTAACGAAATGTATGTTTACAATTCTAGAAAATGTAGAAATGCTCCGAAAATCTAAGAATTTTGTTTAATTCAGAATTTTAGCTGATGAATAAATAATTAAGAGAGCTGCGCTGTAAGAATGGAATTCCATAGAAGGGAATACTTTTCAATTAAACATTATCTTTCCAAGCAACGTATGCAATGAATGAAAATTATTTGTTAGGATATTAATCTTAAGTAACATTTTAATAATTTTTAGTTAATAGCATGAAAAGGCATTTTATCTTTCGGTATTTAAATACGAAGTAGGATTGTAAAATAAATACTCGATTTTTAGTTTTCTTTAAAATAAACATATTTTTGATGTAACTTCCTATTAATAGTTAGCTGTTTGTTTTACTAATTCTTCATTCCTAAATTTTCTAGCAATGTATTTTATGATCTTTGACTTATACCAGATGAAATCCTCCCCCCCCCCTTTACAATACGGGGGAAATGGGGTTTTAAAACTGTTCGTTACTTTAAATTCAATCAAAGCCTACGCATTTACAGGAAACTACCATAATCTTGAAAATTTATTTTTATACTGTAATTAACGCTTTTCGATCAATTTATACTTTATGCGGTAATTCATACTTCAGAATTTATATTGCCAGATTAGAAATATATATCGGTTCATATATAAAAAAAAAAGTTGGTAGACACAATCAAATCATTTCTAATTCATAC
This sequence comes from Nephila pilipes, assembly GCA_019974015.1. Classification (NCBI taxonomy): domain Eukaryota; kingdom Metazoa; phylum Arthropoda; class Arachnida; order Araneae; family Nephilidae; genus Nephila; species Nephila pilipes. Next base: position 28,705 of record BMAW01034217.1, read on the forward strand.
TAGTGATTCATGCTTCTTGAATTAGTTCATACAAGTTTTTTCGGAACGAGCAAAAATTAATGGGGAGATATAAAACATCTAAACAAGCAATTTTCAATCAACAATGCACAGGCGGACATTGGAGCCTTCTGAAATCAACAGTAGAAATGACTATGTGTAAGAAAACTCGCTCTTTATGCTTTCCATTAGTGCGCCGTGTAGCGGTACACCAATTGCTCTCCACCTGTGCATTGTGAGGTGAAAATTGCTTGTTTATGTCGATAGTTAATTTTAAAATGAATGTTTGAAGGCAACAGCTGATGTGTATTGTCTATAATATCGAAGAAAATATTAAAATCTATGTGGAAATTTTAATAAATAAATACTCAGGAAAATTTGATCAAAACCCACCATGTTACAAAAGCGGTCCAAATGATTGTGACACTGTGTTAATTGTATTATAGCCATTGAACTATTTCAACGCATATGAGCTTCAACAAATCAAAAAGCAGTATAAAAATTTTCAATACAATTTTACTGTTTTAAATGCAATTAAAATTTACCTAACATATCAATTGAATTATGGGGGGTATAATATATTTTGATTCTTAGTTAAGGGATATATCAAATCTTAAATCAATGCAAAGGGGTTGAAACACAATTTTTTCAACTGAATTTTTCAATTGAACTTTTTTTTTTCAACTGAATAATAAAAAGACATAAATCTTTTTCAATGACTAATTGCATTCAAGATACATATCTGTTCCTAACATTCGAAATAATTTATTGTTCTCTCTCTCACTCTATTCTTTATATTGAGAAGCTAGATGAATTCTCATTAAAAATTAATAAGGTTGAACTTATAAAAAATTTATAAATTTTACTCTGTGAACATTTTTGCTTATTCCTATTCATTCTGTGAGTAATATTCGTACACATAGTAATATAATGAAAGTTTATAGTATTACCTGACCGATTATTTATACAAATTTGCTTCTATTAAAAATGTTAAGAAATTTTACTTGAAATGTGTATCATATTTCATCAAACACAAATGAAGATTCTTCATAAAATATAGGAACAAATAAAGAAAAATATTAGTTTCAAAAAAATACTAACGTATCATCTCTTGTAATTTTTAAGAGAAATAATCAAGATTCGAAAAATTTCGATACGAAGTAATTATAAAATAATAAATAATAATATGCAAATATACATAAAAAATAAATTCTAGCAAGCCAAGAATTATTTTTATCATAAAAGTTTTTATGAGCGCTATTTCAAAAAATGGCAATAATTTTATAAATAAGAATTATACTGTTGTTAAATATGTGCATTCTAAAATAATAATAAAAAAATAAATGTCTTCACAGTGTTTTTTTAAAATAAGTTTTTTTTTTAAATATTTTTAGAAAATAATAATAAAATTCTCTGATTAAATAAGTAAAAACTAAATAGCCTTTTTTATAGATTCGTATTTGGAGAGAAAGAATACTAATGCTCAAAATAAATAGGTGCATAAATTCTCAATATTCATAACATTTTAAATCTCCCACCTGTTTGATTTTTTATTCTTTCTCAGTCAAAACGAAAAGAATTTTAAAAAGTCTTAATTTTTCTATTTTAAAACGCCATCGGGATCAAAAATAAAGTTTTGCAAATTGTAATTATTAATACAGTAATATGTTACATAAAATTAGCCAGATTAAAATATTGGACATAAATGATATTTCTTTGTTAATTATTTTCATTTATAATTACACAGAAGAATTAGCATTATGGTGATATAATTTTTTATGTAAATTTTACGAATTGTATCAAATATCATAAAACATAAGAAAAAAATTCATGCATCTAAAACATTCATGATAATAGTATTAAGTAAATTCCTGATTATCCTTAGAAGTATTATCCTTTAATTAGAAACTTTATAGTTCGGAAAAACTGAAATTTTTTCCTGTGGTTTAACAGACGTATAATCAAGCTGAAGTTTTAGGTGGCTGAGAATACACATGATATTTACAAGTTATTTGATATGTTACACCACTTCTAATGCAACCTTTAGATATGAATTAAATTATTTCAGTCTTAAACTATTTATTTCATAAAACAAGTATTTTATTTGATATCACACAAATGTAATAGTTATTTAATCCATTTTAAGAAGTAAAATTAATAGTTAAAAAACATATATTTTCATATTAACTATTATTCGAAAAATAATAATAAATTCGCACTAGGATTCAAAATTTAAAAATTTGTTTTAAGGAAGTTTTCATATCTAAAATAACATTTGTTACTGTAAAGGTTCAGTTCTTATTTTGTAATCGATATACTATCAAAATATATTGAATTAATTTCAAGAGATTTTAAATTTGGAGGAAAAATGCGCTATTTTATAATAAAATTCAATAATCTTAAGAAATTTCAAACTTTTAACGCGTTATTTTTAAATATTTTATGTAATATAAAAATATTGAGTTACAAAATTAAATAAAAACATATTTTTAATTATAAGTATTGATCGATTGTATATATACTGAAAAAAAAACAGCATCATCGTTCAGCATTTTTTTCTCTGCATTGCAATTTACAGATTATATTAGTTTTAAATCAAAGCCATTAAGAATTTAAGTATATTTTTCAATCGTTATAAACTACAAAGATATTTTCTGAGAAAATAAACTCAATCTTATTCTTAAAATTTATTTCAATTTAAATTAATAACAAATAACCTTATCCAAATATTTGCGCGCTATTTAAAATACAGGTGAAATATGTAAATTCATTTATTCAGTAATTAAAAGTAAATATACGGAAATGTTATTAATGCATGAATTTTGATCTTTTTACTGAAAAGGTAAATTAAATTTAATTTTTTTTAGGTATTGAAAACTGAAGAAAGAAATTTTATTTGAAAATTCGAGAGAAAACCGTCCTAAATATATTACGATTCAATACAGAAAAGAATCTTCCAATCCAGGCAGTCTGTGCTGTTAATTAACACGAATGTTCGTCGAGAAAAAGGGAAAGAATAGAACTGATGATGCAAACTCTATGTTTAATGAAATCAAAGTAAACTTTTAAATTTCTTCGGTAACATAAAATAGCTAATTTAACGTGAAAACGTTTCTTTCTCACATGCATTACACTAGATACGTTTTTTAATCAAAATAGAAACTCTGATCAATTATCTTCACTCTCAGGGACTTTCCTTTTTAATGTAGGTACCGGCATTAGGAGCATTCCGATATTTTTCTTTCCGATGGAGTTTACTGCTAAACACGGGTGACGTGCCACAGGAGTACCCTGGCGATCCTTCTCACTTTTCAATCTTTCTTTCTTGTCAATTAATTTTTATTTTTTCCATTTTTCAAACGTTTAGAGCACAGTTATGACAAACAAACGTTCCCTTGTTCGGCGAAGCCCTGACACACGACTCCAGCGCCTTTAAACTCTAGCATCACTCAACAATTTTGTTACAATCAAGGCTTACAAATACTAATTTTCTGAGTAAAGTCTAGTTGTTTTGCATTCAGTGAGAAAGAGAGGAGAGTTATGCGTCTTTTCGCCTTTGTGGTGAAATCAGAAGAAAAAGAAACTTTCCCTGTTCGCAGTTTGAATGCACGAATTATTCAGATCACGTGGAATTAGATTTAAGAATTTTTAAGTACTTTGTTTGGAGACAAAAAGTCTAGTAGGGATTATCCTTACGGGTTCGTAGATGGGAAGATTCTGAATTATTTAGATTTATGAGCATGTAATTAAATAACTTATAAGATCGAGAGGAATTGTATCAGGAAATAAGTGAACTTCCTACAAGTATGAGAAATTAGAAAATTAATTAAATTCTAATTGAAATCATAACATGTATATGTATACGATCATCTTAAAATATTTCCATACTTTATCAGCCTTGTTTATTATGAGCAACATCACTAATGTTGAGAATATTTTTTTAAATGATCATAAAAGAATCTCTGTGGTATGCTTTGAAATTTCTTTTAGATATTAAACGTTTTCCCTTGGATCAAGAAATGAATTCTAGTTCTCAAGGAGAATATGTGCAGTTTTATATTTCAGAGTCCCTTATATTATTTTTATTCATAATTTTGAAAAATTACATAAAGAAATAAATTATTGAAAAATATTTTAATTTCAAATCTGAGCAATAGGCTTTTAATTCTAAAATTTACTGAAACGCAAAAATGTTTTTGAAAACTAGAACTCGATCGTTTACAAAACTATTATTTTGAAAATAACGTTTCCTCCAGAGGAAGCATATCAAGCGGAAAATCGTGAGGGACAGTCAGGTAAATTATCGACGTTCAGAAATCGCATTGACTTCTCAAAGGAAAAGAAGGTAAAAGAAAGCTCCAAATAAAGGAGTATATCTAGGAAGTGAATAAAGGATCTAATATTTTTTTGAAAGGTTAAAGAATCGAAACTCTCCTTTTAAAAGGCAAAAGAGATTTTAATGTTTTCAAAAAAGTACTGAAAAATGTCTTCATAAAATGGAGAATCAATAATAATAGTCTAAACAAAAGTTATAACGAATCTTAAATATAAAAAAAAGCTAAGATTGTTAAAAATGCTCCAACTTTATTTGACATGAGATTGAAAATCGGAATGAAATGTTACTAAATGGAAGTCTCTATTGACCCAACATCCTATTATGTAGTTACGTAGTATTTTAAGTATGCGAAATAAAGACCATTCTACATACCTCAAAATTTAGTTTTAATATTTAGAATTATTGAAAGGACTTACCCCTAGTTTAATAATCGTCTGCTAACCGCAGAGAAGTTACACAGATGGAAGGAGCCTAATATGTATTTAGAGCCCTTTATTTACAATATGTTTGATGATTTGGAACTCTATATAAATATTTATTTAAAAGATTTATTTATGTAAGGTATCCTTTTTCCTCTTTACATGACTCAAGAGAGTGTAAGAAATTTATCCATTCTAGGAGAACCGACCTAATACATGCCGTGGTTCTGAAAGTGAAATCACATTACTAAATTTAATCGAGACAAAAAGAAAAAAAATAGTTTTAAAAAGTAAAGTTATTTCTACTCGTATGAAATACCGTATTTTGAGACACTACTCATACCCCTGAAGTTAGTACAGTCGTTGTATTGCGATTGTAAGTTGGTATAAACATTTTCATTTCGTTTTGAGTAAAACGTAGTTCAAGTTAACTTGGACATCTACGACAAGTAAAAATGATCTTGGTTTGTACTTAAGTTTGAAAAATTCTCACTTTTTTAAATTAAGAGTAATGAAAGTCATATTTTAACTATTGAGATACTTGTATACTTATGGAAAGGTGTATGTAAAGAGAGAGAGAGAGAAATTCATATATTTTCATACATAGATAATACTGTATGATCAATTAATAATCAATAGCTTCATTTACATTTGCAAGTTTTGTGCTTACGTTTAGATACGCCTTCAGGGGGCTTACTTTCTTCAGGTAAGCACGGGCATCACTCACTCTAGGCGCCCAAATGATATTTTTCCTTTCCCGTAAGGTTTACTGCCTTTGGGTGGCGAGCCAACGGAATATCCAAAAGATGATTTGCTATTTTCGGCCCTCCTTCTTGTCTATCAATCACCTTTTTGTCGTTTTTTCAAACATCTAGTTACCTCTAACTACACCTTGTTTGGCGCAGCATAGCTGTATAAGGCTCTTGCGCCATTACACTTCCCCATCACATCTGTCATTATACTTTTAAATGCATCACACGTGATATGCAATGCATTTATAACTTTTAGACTCTGATGAATACTTAAATATATAACATTTATACACTGAGCATAATTATAATTTCAGAATTTGATTAAATTAAGATTTATATTTTAAGATTCAAATTTTCCTTTAATTTTTATACAAATATTGCGCAATATCCTTACTTTTCGTCAGTGTTTAAAGTAAACAAATGACGTTCTCCATACTAAAAATAACTTATTTTATAGTGTGGGAAATATCACCACTTTGGATAAAATAGATTTTTTGAATAAAGAGTCCCAAAAATTCTAAAAAACGTTTTGAAGGAAAACGCAATAAGAGCTATTTTTGTCTATGGCATGACACGTTTATTTAAATATTTAAAATTCAATTTCAAAGCATTCGATTCATCATATTCTCATAAATATCACTTGTATAGATTCAGCGAAATGAAGTCAATTTTTAACAGAAAAATCAACGTGTGAAACATTTTAAGGTCAAGATAAATTTGTTTATGCAAAACACGGTTTTAATTTTAATTAAGTTATTTCGTTGAGAAATAAAATATTCATGAAATAATTTTTTTTAATTCGGAATGACAGGAATATTTTCATTACTCGTTCGACGATGAATTTTGATATAAGAAATTATAATCATTCTCAGAGATATTGTTTTACATAATGGTATCATTGCATTAAATGCATATTTTGTTATCATAATTCATTATAAATAAGGCTCAATAGATATATATATTTTATTCATTGTAATCATTGTCTTTAACACAAAAAATTATGCAAGAATTATATGCGAGTTCTTATATTAATTGTCACAGAATCACGAAAGACAGGCAAATCAGGGTGTAAGTCAAATGAATCATTCGAATAGATACATATTCTGAAGCGAAAATTTGACTAACTACACTACAACGACTATTATACAAATAATAAATAATGTTTTTCCGTTTTCGTGGAATCTAAGCTAGTTTATTCATCCATTTAGAGATTTAATAATGAATGAAATAATACTATATTTAATTCACTCATTAGTAATTAAAGGGATGTGTATATTAATATTATTTCTGCTGCACAAAACAATACAGCAATATGTTGTATCATATGACGAAAATATATTTTTTCCTTAATAATTTCTGATAAAATTTGTTTAATGATAAGAAGCATTTTAAATAAATGAAGTTGAAAAATACTTAAGAACTGAACTTTTAATACGTTTTGAAAAAATTAGTTTTTTATTTTGTGAAAGTATTCAAATTGCATGTTCAAAGCGGTGTGTATTTCTGAAAAAAAAAGGAAAGGAAAGCATTGTAAATTGTCACTGTAAGATATTTTTATATCAAGAGATATAACAGTTATATTTGAATCAATGATTTGTGTCAGACATTGAGCAAAAACAAATAGTTTCGCACGAATAAAGGAATTCATAATAAATTTCTGTTATTTTTTACATATATGTTAGCAAAAACATTTTTAACAAAATGTCCTTAAAAACACATTCTTTAATTTCCAATATTTTAAAATAATACTCTAAATTCAGTTCTGATATCTTTTAATTTTAATTCATCCGTTTTATTAGGTTATGCTTAATTCTAAATGAACTGAAGAAAACTGAGACAGTAATGTGCTTCTAATTTTGTATTTTTTTAGTTTTGCTATTAGAAAATAGAGGACACTTTGATGATTCTGTAGATACGATATTTATGAGAATTTGATAAATGGAACGTTATAAAGTTATTTTTTAATTGTAAAGACGGCGGTCCTACGTCGTGATGGAAATAAATTACTCGGATACCGCCAGGAGGCGCCTTGTCTCGTGTAAGTAGAGAGCGAAGGGGTTCACGGATAATATTTCAGAGTACATTTGGATCTTGACAGTGTAAAGTGGGTTATTTCTTGTTTTGATGTAATTTCTCTCGACCGCAAACGTGGGTTAAATTAAAATATGGGCTGTTTGGAAGCCTTGTATAATTTGTAAATAGTATAAATATTTATTTACGTGTGATTGGCGCTCAGAGACTGTAAATAAATGTGTTTAACAAATAATTGCTCTCCCTATTTTGCTCGGTGGATTATCGTTCTCCAATACGCCGTAACTAAAAATATCTGCGTTTTTCCCAAAACGTGATTTTTTTAAGATTCTGGTACACGCGTGATGTTGGGTTATTCGCGAATTTCTCTTCACTAACCTTGAGAACTTTTTGTTGTTTGAATTGCATACAATTCCAACTTCTTTCTAATTAAATGGAACGTGATTATACAAATTAGATGGAGATAGGAAGTGTAATAAATTGAATTAAAGTATAAGTGATATATAAGCGAGACAGAATCAAAAGGAATATGAGGGGTGGAAGATAACCTGAAGCCAGTTGATGTTAGTAAAGCAGAAATTGGAGTAAATTGCCTAAGTCGATCGCTTATGATTGAAATTGGTTAGAAGTGACTCCAGGTTCGAGTACTTGGCCATCGGAATTGAAAGCTCTGAATTCGAGAAATGCCTCCCTCGATGCGAGTGAGTTGGTATGCTATTTCTAAGCAAGGATTCAGGCGAGTTGAGACAGATTCGATAAAGAACGATCTTTTTCTGGCGCCTCTTTAGTTGTATTTGTGACTGTATAAACTATTTAATTAAACTTGACGATGCCTGAAGAGTTAAATAATTAGGGGGACTTCTGCGCACTTTCCTCAACATTTACATTGTCCATAGAGCTTATATTTTGCTCATTATTAAAGAGATTATTTAGGAAAAAAAATAACACTCACAAATTGAACAATAATTGTATCAATATTATGAAAATTTTCATTACTTAAAACGACTTAAAGAAATGTTTCTTTTTCATAAATTAGAGTGAGTAAATGAATATTATTTCTTTCGAATTAAGTAAAGCACTGCGATTCTATTAAGATTAATTCTATGAATGAAAATCCTATTCAAATGAAACTCCTATGAATCACAATTTTTTTTTAATTTTAAATTTTATTTGATATTATTTTTTTTTTAATTATGAATGTAGATAATATCAGATTTTTAAGTAGGAGAGACCGGAGCAAATTGTAACAATTTTTGGGAAACTGTTTATATCTTTAATTTTTTTACGATTTCTTTATTATATCTGTTTCGTTTTAAAACATAAATATTCATTCATCATACGCGCATTAAATTACGCACGACAATTGTGTTGATTTTAGCACTAGAAATATTTTTTTTTCAATACTTTTCGGCTGTTGCAACTTACTTTAGCTTTGGGGCAAGTTATGACAGACTTGGAGCAAATAGTAGCAGATGCGAAGCAATTAGTAATAATAAAAACGACAAAATTTAAAATATTTTTTTCATTATTCTCTTATACATTAAAGTACTAAAGACATTTGGTAGTTACTATAACATGATACAGTGGTTATTGATATCATATTATTTATAGTAAAATAAATATAAAATTATTTAACTAACCACAGCATAAAAGTTGGTCTTCATCAAAGCTGTACAAATTAACGGTAGATTCTTTCCTCTGACATATTTAAAAGGTACCCACATCTTACCACAATTAAGTATTGCACCTATTCTTCGGCATCAGAGTTGCTGTACGCATTTCCTCAAGCTTAGCAAAATTCACCTTTTTCTTATGCTTCACCTTTTTTTTTTTTTTTTATCTTTTCATACCCTTTCCCATCCCTTGTTTTTTCCCTTTCTCTTTCATTATCTCTTCATAATGTTTTCCAATACTTTTTGGTGTGTTAGTTGGGATGCCAGATTTTCTTTTGAATCAGCCTCTATTAGACTGTTTCCGAGGTGAAGCCGTTGGTAGAGGTCTCATTTTCAAGGTAAAAAATCATTTATTTTCTTACTTGGGTGCTGACGATCCTGGAATCGATTCCGTAGATGTTTCACACACATCGGTTATCTAGTATATAACCCTCGCTAACGCTTATATTCGATTCCGGCAGTAATTGCAGCAGTTCGGGATTCTCAACACACAATGACAACTCATGATCAATTTATTTTGAGCTCATTTCTTTTACATTCTCTATTTTAAAATTTGGTATATCGTGATATATGTTAGTACAAAGCTAGAATCTTGAAAAATTTTCTTCATTTCAAGGCCACAAAACGCTTGTTTTGAATCAAGCCATAACTTAGACAAGATTTATTTAAATATATCTCAAGAGAAATGTAATGTACTGTTGCCATAATATGAAAATAAAATTCATCCTTTCTTATTGACATTTACCAATTTTTAGGCAAGGGTATGTGTGCTCCAGAAAAAGCATATTTCATAGTATGTTTTGTTCATTATTGGAAAGAACAGGAATGTACATAAAATTCAATAGTTTATATAATTTTGTATTTTTTCAGAAGAATGAATTTGTTTCAATATATTTCATGTTTGTTTCAACCGAGAAGAAAATTATTAGCGGGATTTCTTGAATTTATTTTAGTTATAAAAAAAGATTTAAGAACTGAAATATACAATCGTGTTTCTTCACTCCCCCGCACAAATGATTCATTACAGAAATACCTTTCCTATGGCACCTTTTCTGTAAACAAGGACAGTTTGGTGTTCATAAGCATAGCTTCGGGACACTATACTTAAAAAAGGGACAAATTATAATATTATATATGCTACGTATAATTTTGTACATAATTTTCCAATTAAATCGGGAATGGCCACAAGTCAGAAATTTCTCAGCAAGGGGTAAGGAATAACATGTTGCAACTTGCCCCATCGCTTGGTTTCGGACATATTTATTGATTTACAAACATATTGCGATTTAAGTAAAAAAGAAAGAAACCCCTAAATACTTTACATAGTCACAATAAATAGGCAAAAATCTTTTTTAAGAGACGAATTAACTTATCTTAAATCAAAATTTACGAAATATTGTTTTATCCATCACCTAGCTAAGACGGAGCATGTGGATAAAGCCTATCGCTTTTTGTTTCGACAGGGCACTTACTGTACTTGCCCGTACTATTACCCGTACTACTTGCACTTACTATATAGAGCCCGTCATAAGAATTATGTTTTGTCAAAATTCTAATCAAAAAGTCTTAAAACTTATGCATAGCGTGCCTGTTACAACTAACAAAAGTTACAACTAGCTCTTAGTTCTCTGTAAAAGTTTTAAATAAAAAAAAATGCTGTTGATTGTAAGCAAAATGTACCTAAAAGTAAGTACACGATTTACAATTGTAAATACATAATTATTTATGTTTATAAATGTGATTTTCTTTGCATAAAAGTACACAAATATTTAGATATCTCAAAGATAAAATATGATTTCCATCGAGTTTAATTTACAAAATAAGAATTATTTAAACTAGGCATAAAATAAGTGAATTTAAATTGTTACAATTTTGAAATGAAAATTTTGAAAGTTTCTACGTAAAAATTGTTCTTCGTATTTTGAAACATTTTTTCACAATTATTATTGCGTTTCTTGACTTTTCCAAGAGAACTATAGGACAATAATTCGTTAATAATACCTCACACATTTTATTATTTTTTTTATTTTAGTGTTGAAAATAAAGGACACTTTGTTGATTCCAAACATGCGATATTTATGAAAATTTGTTTAATAGAACGCTATGAAATTCAATTTTAATATTGCTAACAAACGTATCTTGCCGAAGAGAAAAGTATGTGTATTTGCGTTTTTCTTCACGATGCATAGTTAGAATATTCGGGTACAATTTCCTCAGAATCTATTTTATCCATAGAGCTGATGTATCCCACATTAAAACATTGAATACATTATAATAATATATTATATTATTATTATATATAATATAACATATTTCTAATACCATAAATGTATTCATTTTCCATCGAACACCCACAAATGTTAGGTCTTGCAAATTATTTATAAAAAAATTATGAAAATTTTGTACCATACACAAACTTTTTAAAACCTTAAATCTTATTAAATTTAATTTTTGAAATAATAAATATGCTCGATGTATAGAATGTTACATTTTAAACATGACTTCAAAAATGTTAGGCTAAAAATGAGGTGGATTTTATGCAAGAGATGCACTTAAAAGAAGTACACGATTTGAAATGATAAATACATTATAACTTATGCTTATAAATACGATTTTCTTACATTAAACAGAAACACAAATATACAAATATCTCCGTGTTAAATTATTTCCTCCCTTGTTTTTAATTTAAAAAACAGAGGATTACTTAAACCTGGAGGAAAATGAGTTTATTTTTTTCTTTGTCGAAGATGTCTCAGTAATCCCAATTAAAGGGAATTATTTAAAGAAACGAAACAAACAAGATGTTTAAAGATGACCTCATGTATGAAACATTTATCTCTAAAAAACAGAGTTATATGTTAAAGCAATATTAATTTACTGCAATAACTGAAAAAACTTACCTTTCTTCAGATCTTCCTTTAAACCACGGTGATTCTACTCCAAGACTCCTGTCGTATACGGTCAGTGAAGAGCGTGGACTCTGGTGAATCTTGTTCAGAGAATGACGGGATCCGAACTGCGGTGACAGACGTCCATCCATTATGATATACTGAGGCAATCACTGGTACAGAAAGAACGGGTATTCCTTGAGATAAAGGCTGCTGCTAGGAGCAGAATATTCCAGATGTATAAATCACTGAACAATGTTTTTCTGCCTCTTAAAAGTATTCACTATTTTGCATCATTCATTTATTGATACGGCGAACCACGCAGTTTTCAGGTGTCTCGTAAATTATTACGGAATCTAAATAATCATATGTATGTTATATATATCACGTCAGCTCGAAATCTTTTCGCATAGTTTTACATTCATTTTACTCCTCTGGATAGTTAGTATGACGATCTTATTTCAAAAAACACAAGCGAATTGTCAAGAGAGGAAATTATATTTTAAAAATGCACCGTTACTGCGTGCGGTCGAAAGTGTTGTGTTATTTGCTTTCGTCAATCTTATCGGTGAGTTGATAAATCTCCTGGGAAATACAAGCATATTGATCGGTTGAATTTCAAAAATGTATAATGTTTTTAGGATACTTAGAAGATATCATTTATAACTTCTTCAAACTGGATTTGAATAACAACGAACGAAAAGGAAATTATATTTATTTGTTTGAGCCTTCAGAAAAAGATTTATTTTAATCTTAAGATGGCTACTTTTCAGAATCAGCAGACTTGTTTACTTCTCATCGAATGAAGTACTTTGAAAAATCAGGAACAGTTTATAATTTTGGTAAATGCTTCAGCTACAAAATATATGATTTCTAATTTATCCTTAAGAAGCTCACACTCACAACTAAATATTCACCAATTTGTAAGACTATCGCAAGCGCTTAAAAATAAGCAATATGATTTTCGTGGAAATGCTGAAGCATGATGTGGAGTCAAAATTGTCCTAAATTTTAATTTTTTAAGTAATAATCAGATTGTTAATTGAGTTCATATATATTATATCATGTAGTCTCTCTCATTTAAATACATACACATCCATTCGGTTTCACAGTCATCAAAAAAACACACGTGATAATCTCAAACTAAATAAAATATTTCATTTAATGGAGTTAATTATGAAATATTTCGTATTCTTCAAAGCTTTCTTGCATCATAAATTGCTCACTCTCTGTTATACCGGATGAAATAAATTTGCTTAATTTCGGAGGACAATTGAATATATATCGGTGGAGATGGGGGACTTAAATTACTTAATTGCTGATTAGTACATAAAGACCTATTGTGTTTAGCTTATAAGTTCTTTTCTTTTTTAGAATATTAGCGCTATGTCTAGCTTCATGAATAGTTTAGAGAAAAGTGCTGGCTGGTAATATTGTTTAAAGAAGAATATCAAGAGGAAGATTACAGCTAATTAAGATAATGATCGTATATTTTAATGTCTTATCTAACGCTGCATCTGTATTGTTTCTATCTCATTACAATAATTATTTTCATAAGTATTTTTGAAGAATTATTCTATTAATGCAATTAATATGTTATATAAAGGTTGTTACTTCTCTTAAATTGAATTATGTATTTCGATACTAATATAAATCTTAAAAAGATTCTTTCGTGAAAAGTTACTGGAAGATGATAATTTGATAGAGATATTTATATAATATTATCAGATGTTGAGAAATGGATAAAGCACGTAGAAGAGATGATATGCGGTACGAAATAGTAAACAAATGTTCACACTGTTATTTAGCGTTCTCGAGTACAAAAAGAATTCAAATTTCTACATCAAATGCAGTCCACTATATCGTATTGTAATCATGTAAATCCCTCGGGCAGGATACACAAGTTTCGCTTCCAATATCACAATATCACAATAATGTATCGGTAGTAACAAAGGGAAATATAATTAACTGATAAAATTTACGGATATAGAAACAGTTACAAAACTTACAATGAAAATTCTTGGAAGTGATTATTATTCCTTTTCAATCTCCAAACCACACAAATGATTTTTTAAAAAAATTAAACAATATTCATTGTAAACAAAAAAAAAAAAAAAAAAAAACACCAAAAAAAACAACAAAAATTTGAAAACAAAAAAAAAAAAAAAAAAAAAAAAAATTACCGTCGCCATCGATATTTTTACAATCAAAAAACTATCATCCTATTCTTGAGGCACAAAAACACACATCCTCTCGCATCCCAAAATATTCTTGAGAACTGTATCAAAATGGGAATACTGTCCGACGGATGAGAGTTTGGAAAATACTGGAGAGCGGAGAGCTCGAGCCGTCCAGAGGGCGCTGCGGTACTAGATGAGGTGGTTGCCACGCAACCGCATGATCCTTTGCTCTCCGTGTTCCAGGGGTGGTGCATACCTTCGCATTCGTCACGAGAGCGCGCGCGGGAAATCGGTCGCTGTTTCGTGGCCCCTTTCTCGTGCTCCCCCTTCTGAGGAAAGTTCTCGGTCCCGTGTTTGGGACACCTGACGGCTTGCAAAGGAAATTCGAATCTGTTGATCGCGGGTTTAAATGGCAGCGTCATGAATTAGCGCATTTTTTTTTTTTTTTTAATTTCAATTAGATTGGAATTATTAAGGGAGTTAATTGAATTCTTACTTCGTTTCTAAAATCCCTTTAGGTGACTTAAGCGTAAAAACAACAATTATTACTTTTGTGCCTAATAAACATATGCATGCGCGTTCTAGTATAAATAATTGTTCATGCGTGGTGTGTGATATACTAAATGAATGAGCGTGCGAGAGCGCACGAGCCAAAGTGTTTCGCGTGTGTTTTTCTTCTTTCTGAATTCTCTTTCCGTACATGCGCTCTGAATTATAAATTACTTTTTGTATGATTATAGAGTTTAAAGGGACTTTAACTGCCTTTTGAAATAATTTTATCATTTTTGGTAATTCTTTAAAAACATGAAATTTATCTCTCAGGATGTATTATTCCTTATTAGCAAATGTCTCAATAATCAAGAACCAAATGGTCACTTATCTTGCTAGAACTGAATTTAAAGAGAACGTGAATTACGAATGACGTTTTGCTTTTTTCGTTTACTAAAACTTATCAGAACTAGGGGCATCTGAAAACTTTTTTTCGCTTTATCATTACAACAGGAAAAATAGCATGAGAAAGACGAATTAATCTTAATAGAATCGCAGTGCTTTAATTAATTCTAAAGAAATAATATTCATTTACTAACTCTAATTTATGAAAAAGAAACATTTCCTTAAATTGTTTTAAGTAAAATCTATTCATTCATAAATTTATATTCCTTCGAAATAATTCTTGCGCTGATTTCAACGGATGTTGGGAATAAAATAGTATTTTTATATTCATCCAGGTTGCTCAGTCGTCACGACAGGTGGCGTTACAAGCACTTCACCGAAATTTATATTTCTGATGACAGTGACTAAAAGTGAGAAGAAAAAAAGATGTCTTGGTAAAATAATATCAATGATGTGATCCAACCCAAAACCTTCTTCAAAATGGAAACTAGAGTAAAATAAAACTCTTTGCTCCCCCCCCCCCAATTAGATTAAGTTACTCTATTTTGTGTAATCGCAAAATTATTTGCTTGTTCGAACTTACATTCCATAAGGAACATACGTATTTTCTGAAATGAAAGACCATTGCTTAGTCATTCGATTTTTCCATCGGTGACATAATTATATGACGAATTTTTCAAACACAACAGAGCAAAGTACGACTTGTATTTCGACTATTAAAACATAATCGTGTTTGTATTTCTAACTCATTCATGGATTCATAAAAAGATAGTAATTCTTAACTCGAGAAAAGGAAAGAAAAAAAAATAATAATAGTTAAATATTAAGATAAAAATGTTGTCAAAGTCGAATGTTGTGTTGTGTTTGATTTAAATCTATATAAGAATACCATAAAAAATTAATAACAGTATCGATGGAAAGAATTACCTGTTGACGTATAGTTATTTATTATTAAAATGTGTAATTTGACACTAATTGTAAAGATCCGAAGAAAAGTATGATCGAATAACGCAAATGCGCAAAAGACGATAGAAATTTTATTACATTTGTAATCAAGCAAAAAAAACTTTTACATTTCTTAGATTTTACTTAATTTAATATATGTTCAAATAAATTATACTTGTAGAAAAAAAATATGTTTTACGTTATGCAGAAAAAGACATCTTTTTTAAATTAATCATTGATCAACTACTTAATTATAAATGTGTCGAGAAAATACCAAGAATATATAAACGTGATATTCGCCACTTGTACTTTAGAGTTTAGAACCTGCCTTAGAAAAGAGACAGCATAAAAAAGCAAAATACATACTGAAGTAAGTTAAAAAAAAAAGCAATATATTTTTAAAATTGATTCATTTATCTTACTATAAAAGTGATTAAGTATATCTTTCAACGATGATCAAAAACATACATTTTTTTACTCAACTCATATAATTGAATGTATTAACATGTGCTGACGAGGTGTTGTTTTGAGAAATACTGTCAACAAAAATGCATGGACATAAAATAAAGGAATTAGGTTCAAAAGATTGACATTATGATTATAATAATTACATTAAGCTTGCTTGAGGTATCTTCACATTGTTTAGGTATAATGTAACATTTTGTTTTAATATCCTAACAGAATTTTTTTCAGTCTACTTTAATTTATCGCTCGCTTTTATTTTAATATTTAATTTAATAATCTATTTTTATGGCGAAATCGTCTTTTACACTTTCTTTTGGTAACATTGTATAGTCTGATTTTGTACTTCAGAAGGATTTTCTGGTGGAAATAAAAAAGTACAATAGAAATTGAAGAAGATTTTTTTTCTTTTCCTGATAGTAATTGCTTCTATGGATCCTGGGGCGTGGAAGTACGCTTACTTTACGCTAATTCTTATTCGTTTTGAATAATTCTACGTTTTAGAAATCTTAACAGAAAAAGAAAAGATACATTATCACACGTTCAAATGCAATCAACGAAGACAATGCCGTTTTTTATACTCCTCATAAAATTATCCAAAAATACAATATTGTTAAAAATATGGAGCAGCCTTCACACATCTTCAGCTAAAGATTATCATAAATTCTTCTTACCTGATTGACCGTTGAAGCAGGGCCAAGTCAGGAACGGATCCAATTTTCAATCTTAGTAATCCGATTATCAAATAATCTCTTGACACTGAGTATGATGTCTACAAATTCCTCTCTTGAAATTGTGTGTCAAAAATTCAAATTTTTCGCTATTATAAACCATTTCAATCTCGTTATCTGACTTCTCTTATTCATTGCATTTCAATATGCAATCGGATCCATTAACATGAGGTTCAGTAACACTTTACACGCAGTTTTACTATGGCTCCCATCATAAGCAAACGTTTGTGATTTCACTCTTAGACAGGACGAAACAAGAAATTTTTCATGGGGAGGGGGGGAGCTACCCACTTCCCACTTCAACTCACATCTCAAAATTAATTTTCAAGTTCCATTCTTGTTTTTTTCAAAATGAATAGACTGTTTATGTGGAGTACGGGATTTAGATTTTTTTTTTTTTTTTTCTGAAAAAAGAGTTCAGTATAAAAAAGTTACATTTTTAAAATTTCAGCATACAACAATCCTTTGGTGAGAGAGGAGTATACGATTCCCATATTCTCCCTGTCGCTACGGTACCGCTCCTAGGCATTGTGCCGTCATAATTCTTATTTTTCTTTTTATGAAATTCAGACTAATCTTTTTTATGGTGGACAACAAAACTTCCTGTTAAGAACAGACATTAATACTTTTTTTTATTCTATTTCATATATATGAATCGGCGTTTTTCAAAAAATGGGATGTTCCAGTTTAGATTTTTTGTAAGAGATCATTTTCAAGATCTTGCTGTCAGTGAGGTTAACTGTATGTTGGAACATTTTTATTGGTCGAATTTTGAGAGTTATAAATGTTTTTTCTTGTTTAAGTGATTTCCGTAGTAATTAAAAATAATGTTGAAAGAGTGTAAACGTCAACAAAAGGCTTTCATTATCGAGAAAAAATTCAATGTTATCGAACAAATTTGAAAAAAGGGAAAAGAAGAGCAGAAATTGCGCAAGAACTTGATCTAACTGAGTCTACACCTCGTGAATGGTTCAAAAATGAAGATAAACTGCGCCGGTTTGTTGAAATCGTTGATACTGATACAGAAATGAACAGAAAAGGGGCTAGGAGAGCGTAAAACACCAATCTTGACAAATGTCTGATTTCTTTTCTTTTTCCTCTCAATTTATATTAATACTGT
>BMAW01034217.1:62132-94808 GCA_019974015.1 Nephila pilipes
GTTTGTGTGCCAGAATTTAGGCTTTTATTTACTTTTTGCATTTAAATATTTTAATTTTAAAATACAATTTCTCTGTCGATATTTTAATGTCAAGATTGTGTATTTCTGAAATCGAGAGAATATCTTGATCAATTTTAGAAATATTTGTAAAAACCCGTTAAAGGACCGTATACTAGATTATTTCGCACGAATGATTCACAACATTTTTTCCATTTTCAAACACCACATGATTAGTGGATCTCGATATGATTAAATACTAAAGATTATATACGATGCTTTTAACTCTGTCCATTTTTCGATCTAAAATTTGATTTCGAATATTTCTTAGAAATTTTGTATTTCGGGGGTTTTATGGCATTTAAAATCAAAATATTTAAAAAATTTGGCTTCAGTTTTATTTCTTAAATGTATTTAATAATTTATATTTTTAATAATATTACTTTTCCACTTTGCTTAGGTTTTAATAATTGGTAAAAAAATCTATTTATTAGTATAAGCATGTTTTAAAAAGGTTAAGCAGAAATATTATACAGTCAAACATTTTAGATTCTCGGTTAACATTATGGGGACCATTTTAAAGCCCTTCCCTCAACTCAAAACATTAAAAGCGGAAGTATATGAAATTTGAATTTAATAAGATAATTTCTGAAAGAGAAACACATACCCATAAAAACATCTATAAAAGGAAAATCTTTTTGTAAGAAATTGATTAGATATGTTAATTATATAATTCAGCCATTAAAACCCTAATTTAGTTCCTTTCAAGTCATAAGGTATAGAACTAATCTTAACCGATTAAGATCAGAACCGTAAAAGTTATTAAAGGCAACTAATTATTTTTTGGAAACTGTACTCATAACCGAATTTTTTTAAAGTACGTCATCAGATTAGAAACCTTTTACCTACTACTTATTAGGTATAAAGTTTCTCTCTGCTAAACTCGAGTCTCAGAATGTTAAAGTTAAAAATAAATTAAAGTTGCTTAGTGGTATGTCTTTTTCAACGTATCTCGCCGCAACTTTTTTTTAAATTTGTGCTAATGGGTTGTTGTTTTGAGAAAATGACGACAACAAAAATACATGGGTATAAAATAATGGATACATGGTGTTAGGATCAAAAGAATGACATCATAATACATTGTTATTACAATAATTACATCTATTTTACTTAAGGTTCTTTACATTGCTAACATATATTTAATTTAATACCGTATCGTCTGCTTTTATTTTAATATCCGAACAGAATATTATTGCCAACCTTAAAAATTTATCGTTTTTGCTTTTATTTTAATATTTAATTTAATAATTTATTTTTGAGGCAGAATTTTCTGTTTTTATTCTTTTTGTTGTAAACATTGGCAACACTTTTATACTTTCGTATGTTTAGCTTGTGAAAAAGAAATGCATTAGGAATTTTAAGAAGGTGTTTTTTTTCCTTAAAAGTAATTACTTTTGTAGAACCCAGGACTCGGAAGTACACTTACTTTATGCTAGTTAATATTCATTTTGGATAATTCTACTATTTCGAGAACTTAACAGAAAAAAAGAGAAAAAAAATGTTAGTACATGTTGAAATGAATTTGCAAAGCCAATTTCAATTGCTTTATATTTTTCCCTTTACTTGTTTGTAATTTTATTTATTTATTTTTACTTACGTAATATTTATTTATTATCAGATAAAAACTCTTTCATGAAAAAAATGCTGTCCTTACCAAAGTCTGAAGTTAAATGACATTGTCCCCGACCTGAAAATTATTGATTCAAAATGCCTCAGTACTCCTGTATCAGATAAACGTTATTTTCCTTTTTACAAAAAGTTGAAGTTACATTAAAGCTTGACATTTCATTTGAATTTCTTTCATGTTATGTCAAACAGGAGACAAACGAACTGGATACACTTTTTAGCTGAAAAAATGCCCTGCAATTCATAGTATTTCATGTAATTATACCACTTACAAGAACAGTTCAAAGAATACCTTCGTTAAGAATGGCAAAAAGGAATGGGTTTACTCACCGGAGTATTTTCAATGACTGTTTTTCCTTTCTGTAAGGGGTTCAGGACAGCGATGTCTTTCTCATTCCAAAAAAATCGTGGCTATAACTTCTCAGGCTGTTGAGGCACCATTTTGGGGAGCAGATTCACCAAATGTAACCCATTGCATTAATTGTTGTTTAGTTTCGGATGCGTAATGTTGAGTCAAGGTCTCATCAACGGGGAAACTCTACTTTAAAAGACTACGACAACTAGACGAGGCAGCCATCAAAAACTAACCTATGAATCAGGTCACTTTCATTTGGGGACAGTTTAACAGATGACAGGGCACAAAAGTAACGCCCTCTTCCGTTTGTTTCGCCATTTGTCCTCAAACATGTGAATTTTTTGAATCACCCTCGTATATGCGTTAACCGCACTATTCCTTTAAAATCGAGAAATATTCCATAAATACGCAAATTTTCTTTTGGCGCTACTTTGCTGCGCTCATACACTGTTGACAAACCTTTTGCAGTGCAATTTCAGATGTTGAATAAAACTGGTAAAAGATTATTGTGATTTCAATTAGTCTTCTGTATTGGTAGTATTAGTGTTAATTAATTTAGGATTCGTTTGTAAGTTACAACATGTTGAACAAATTTGTTCGTCTTCAGTTTAGTAACATATAGTCTATTTATATATTCGTGTATTGCGCAAAAGACAATATTTTCGATTTTGTTCGTGTTTCGATCTCGAGCACTTTCTTTATAACGTATTAAGTTACATCTCAAATTAAAATGTAGGAGATGAAAAAAATTTTTAAAAAATTATCTCATAACACGGACTGAATCACGCAAAATTAAGTTAAATAATAAAACATGTTGCTCCATATGCGACAGTGAAGTCAAAATATGATGTCGAAGCTACATTTTCAATTTATAAAAGTTTTCCAAGTTCGGAACTAGTCCCTTAACCTTTGACGGAAATGGCCAAAATAAAATACAATACCTCTGGTATTCATAGCATATCGGTGGATGCAATGAAAGTTTTGTAATACCTTTTTGTTAAATAAAATTTATTAAAAATTTAAAGGAATATGTATGTCGTTTTATTTTATGATATTTTATCTATCGTTAAAAAAACCATTTCGTTTCCATTCACAAGGTATAAAAAATAACTTTCTCCATGAAAAATACCTGTTTAACGCAAGGCTCTTCCTTTGATTTGTTCCATGCGTTTTTTTTACAATAAAGTCCTCGAACCTCCTCTTAGAAGACGTTCCTTTTAATTGGGGTAATCTTCTAGTATATACGCATAACATACATATATGAATAGAATAAACTGATGAAATTAATTATATTCAACACTAAAATGCCCATAAAAAATTAGAATTCGAAACATTGATGCTTTTTCTTAGTATACTATATAATAAAAGATAGATAAATAAAAGTAATTACAAAATATTTTTAATTAGAATAATACAGGAAAATATTTTTATAGATAAAAAATATTTCCTGTTAAATGTTAGTTGTAAATGACTCGTCTCTTTGACCACTGTTGATCCCTTTTAAAAAATAAATTAAATTGTAATATGGAGTTCTCAAGAAATATATAAAATTTATTAGATTTATATTTATTAATAACATTTTTACTTGAAACAAAACTGAATAACCGAATTATTTGTCACTAATTAATTAAAAATTAAGATTTTGATTAAAAACCAATCTGAGTATAAAGATGAAGCTGAATATAATTCGTTTGTTATCACTATTTCTAATACTATTTTATCACGATTTCTTTCTTTTATTATCACTATAACTTAGATCGGTGTAAATAATTTCAATTTGAGGATAGTCCTTTCTAAACGCCGTCCTTTTGAACTCTAGAACATGTATTCGGAAAAAGATAAGTGAACAAACATTTCCATGAAATATTGGAAACTTATTTCTTTACTCCGTCACAAATTTGGATTAATGTATGCACTTTATCCATTCGAATGTAGCAAAAATCACTCCTTTTCGACTAATATAGTTGGGTGGTTCGTAGTTAAGAACTCATAGTTGACGTTGTTTTCGTCGTGTCGTGAGTTCGAATCCAATAGAGAGTCGTCTTTAGGCTTTAAGCCCTCACAATAGCCTGCTGGGGGAATTAGGAGAGTGGGTTGCCAGTTGAAGTCTTCGTCGCTTGAACGAGGTCTAAATTTACGAGGTCCATCGCCAATAGCTTTGGTGCTGCTTCTAAGTGCGACGATAATGAACTACCATTCGATTATCTCCTTTTCGAAAACAAAAAATGAACTTTATTTTGGCTTCAGTGAAAATTGCTAACATTTAATTCTAAATTGCGTAATTCCTGTCGTCAATTAGCAAATAGTGAACAAAACCTCTAGAACAGGGTTCGTCAAATCTTTTTGGATCATCTATCACCCAAAATTTTATAATTCTCTTATCAACCCCTTCTATAAAAACGATGAAAAAAAGAAGAAAAAAAACCTTAACAACTTCTTAAATAAAATAAACCATTTAAGAAACAGTTAAGTTTTCTTTCTCTTTTGTTTTTGACAAAATGAAACTTTTATATAAATCAATGAGAAGAATGTGTGCTCGATGACTCTTGGCTAGATTAGCAATATTTGGTTCGAAATTTGTTGATTTCAGTCTTACTTCGCCTCGGAGCTTCGTATTACATTGATTTATCTTCTTTGTTAAAATAGAATTGACAAGACTGAAGCCAGATCCAACTTCACACGAGCTTGGGAATGCAATTGAAAAGGGAAATGCCATATTCCAAGTTTTGGATACTTTAGAGTAATATTTATATTCGTACAAAACTTATTCACAGTTAAATAATTTAAAAACATCTTTGCTTCGAGGTCAACTCATAATTAAATGATTTTGCAAATGACTGTCGTTATTTTTCGACTTGAGCAGAAAGTGGCGCGATAGTCCATTCTGGGATATCTATATTTTTAATATCTCCAAAGCGTAATTGAAAATCATCGCTTAATTTTTGGAGACGATTTGTTTGTTTTTCCAATTCTACGTCGGTTATATCCAAATGTCGCAAATTTCAAAAGTATTGAAAAATTTCACGTAACAAAGAAGACTTAAACAAGTTTGATTTAACTTGAAAGCTTAAAATAATTGTTCGTGCTTGAATTAATGTAATAACTTTTCTTTTTGTAAACATGCGTCTCTCGACAACTATCGCATTTCGAGGGGTAATAATAATTGGTTCGGTAGTTCATCGTTTTCCTCGCAAAGCTTATCAAACAGTCGTGATTGAAGAGGTTGTGCTCTAATTTGGGCCCTTTTGTAGAAAAGTGGTGCAAGAATCATTTCTCACAAGTCTGAGAATGAGAACGAAATACGCATACTTTAAAAGGTAAAAAGAGATAAATAATTATTTAAAAAAATATGCAGGAATGAAAAATTAAATAAGTTTTAATCTATTGTAAAAACTTTACTAACTATGTTATAATTACAAATGGCATTCCAAATGTACGTACTGTGTTAGTGTCAATAAATTTGAGATTGAATTGCATTGGTATTCATTCATCGACTCTAATTAACACCCTAGATCGTATCGACCCCTAATTATACTATAGTGACCCCCAGGGGTCTATATCGACCACTTTGACGACCCTTACTGTAGAACAATTACTTGGTACCGTATGCATTTGTTTCAGGTTACTGATTATTAGATCGTTGGTACAATCCACGATCCAGTGGTGATGGATTATTCTATAAGGTCGAGTTTTAGGTTCAAATTCTCATTTCAGCAAATATTTAAAATACGGATGGTTGAGGCTGCTGCATGTTAAATAAACTGAGCCTCAAAGTGCTCTTGTGATGTGGTGTGGAAGTTATAAAAGCGAATCACTCAGCCAGGTAACGTCTACGTCATTAGACTGTGGTTCAGAATTATGAGGTCAGTCGTCAATAACCCGAGTGCGGTATTAGAAAATTTTTTTTAACTCCAAACTTTATCCAAACAACTGCCCAGTATAATTATCAAAAGAACTTTTATCATTTTTCAGAAATCATTAATAAGTCTTTACCTTTAAATTAAGTTTTATTAACAACGATGAAAAATGTTTATCATAAATATCTTTTGATGTTACGGATTATAATATTAAGATTATTATTAAAAAGTAAGCAAAATATTTACTACTCTGATCGCTTAGAAAAATTTGAAAAGCTTTTAAGCCCACATTTAAACCCACATTTAAAACCCACATTTAAGTTTATAATTGTTTTGTTTTTTTTCATTCATTAACTATACGAGGAAGCTACATGTAAGCTTCTAAATTATGATTTATAAAAATGATAAAAAATTTCTTTTAACGTACTGTATGTCACATGCTATTTGTGTTTTGTTTTTGTATTTCACAAAGATGAATTTTGATGTAGCATACTTAAACATTAAAGGGAATAAGAATATTCCAATGATAAAACAATTTGTTGATTCAAGACCATTTTTAAGAAAGAAGCTTTAAAATATGTATCTCTGTGATCCAACTTAAACGTCAACTAAGCCGTAAGAAAGTGTACTTTCAACTTTTCAACAGAAATAAAAAGGGCTATAAAAGTTGCACAATATCTTAAAAAAAGATACTTTTTTTTGTAATTCTAAGGAACATCAAAACTTAGTACCGACGCAAACTTGTTTCGTAATTGTAGTTGAAAACTCAGAAGAGCTTTTTATTGCAATAGTCTGCTTAGAAACCTGCTGTTTACTTGTTCTTAACTCCCCATATTTTACGTAACTTTCTTCCTTTACTTGACCTTTCTACAGTTTAGAATTCATACTGAAGAGCCCTCTGCTAGTTATTAGAGTTCTATTACGGTTCTCAATAAGAAAAGTATATGCATTATTTTATTACTGAAACAAAATATAGCAGAAAACTTCCATAATGCGTAAAAATGTTAATACCTGGTCTTGCAATAAAGTACTTTTATGTAGTATATTGTAATATATGTTTTCATTCAAAAGCAGGTTTCCGATAATCCATTACCCACTATTGACCCTTGAAAAAGTCTTTATTGTCTGTGAGAAACTTGAACATTATTTTTAATTTTATGTCTATTATATGTACTCTTTCATTATGTTCTTATTTGTCATCGGAATGTGAAAATAAGAGAGAAAGGTCAGGTATCTCCAGCCGTTTTGAACCTTACGGTACATTCAAGACTACCAGTGGAGTTGCGAACATATTTATTTTTTCAAGGTAAATTTATGAATTGATACAGTTAATAATACACATAATGTATAAAAATTATTATTCCAAAAATGTAATTTCAATACATAAAAATTTATTATTCGATTGTTATGTAAGATAAATGATATTAAATAACACAATTAAAAATTTATAAGTTCTATGTGTGTGTTTTACAATTCGTTAGTATAAAATTATTTTATAAAATGTAACTTTTAAAGTTAATATTATCTTTTTCATTAAATGTCATTGCTCTAGAATTAAGAGAGTAGAATGATATATTCCCATTCATAGGCAATCTTCGAGATGTTCATTTGTAAGTCAGGATTGTACTTCGATATTACGTTATTCATTGTTGAAAACAATGATTCACGCTAGTGTGGGGATCGAATTTGTATCGTATTATGCCTTTTCAAGAAGAGAAATTTTTTTGTTGTCAATTATATGCCAGACACTCTCATCTAATACATTGGACTAAACTAAACTTTTGCAAAAGAAAATTCAATTTTTGAAAACATTGACTCGAAAACATATAATGTATAAAATCAGATAGTTGTTCTTAAATTGTTTCGGTGAGCTTGAAATAAATTTTTTAAAAGAATATAGCTTTTTCTTACGATAGAAATTTTTTCAATCTTAAATTGCACCTTAGTGAAAAAATTTCAAAACGGCCCCAATGTTGTCAATCTAGCTTGAGTTTGATAAAGTTTGTTTATAATATCAGCCACCAGAGGGGCTATTATCTTAGGTGGAGCGTTTTGACGTACCAGATAACTTTTTTATCGTTTGCTTGAATTTTAATTACATTTAACTTAAATATATTCAATTTAATAATTTATCGTTTGCTTTAATTTTAATATCGGATAAGTTTGCTAATGTCGATTTTCCTGTATTTCATCGTTTACTTTAATTCTTATACATAATTGAGTAATTTAATAATTATAAAAAGAGTGCACCTTGGATGGCTAAATCTTTAGTTTGCAAAACTTTGCATAGGATTTATATCCTCTTTTACATTATACTATATATATATATATATATATATATATATATATATATATATATATATATATATAGTAAAATCTTACTTGTGGTTCTTTAAGTCCAAACGGTAGACAACTACTTTTCTACAGCTTAAATGATACTCATATGGAAAGCTCTACTGATCAAAATGCTTTAATAATAATTTACCTGGACGTTTCCTGGAACACACTTTCATAGACTAATATCCTTTAAGAGTTCCATTAAAGATGAATGGATCCCAAATGCATTAACAATTCTCTCGCATCTAAAAGGTTCAATATTTATTGAGCAGTTTTCAGCATTTGGGCTTCCTAGCAAATTCGGAAAATGACGTTTCGTAAAATTCCTCGCTGAAAGCTTTTGTTCCCTAAAGAAATTCTTAATGTAACCATTCTTAAACAAATAAATAATGATTTCAGGCTAAACACGCTATTATGTGACTCTAAGCGGAAACTTTATATCGACATTCTTTCTCGACTGGAATTTCGTTAACAAATGTTTTCAACTTTAAGGTTTCCGCTACGTTCGGTTCTATGATTCTGAAGCAACGCATAAAGGGATTAATCTTTTGGATATTTAGAGTCACCTGAATTAGAATAGACACAAAAAATTATTTTAAAAATGTTACTATAATAATAAAAAATAATACTGTTTTTTAGCATAAAACAAGGAAAAAATAGCATTTTTTCAAAATATTCTTTTTTTTTCATGAAAAAACCCTCTACAATATTGTTATTTAGCATATCTATAGGTATGACATCTGCACAGACTAGGATTACTAAGACTATGGCTTTATAATGAATATTGATCCCGTTCATCTTGTTTCGTTGATAAAAAGCAAATGAACAAAGCTGAAGTTTGTACATTTCAATAACATGTTGAAAAAAACCCTGTGATAAACATTAATGGCGAAACTTGAGATAGTGACACTTGAAAATATAGTTGAATGGCTTAACTGAGCACGTAAGTTTTTCGGCTTTTAATCTCCAAGTCTGGCTAAATTTTTGGTGTTTGGCTTTAGCCCATGATTAATTTAAGTAAGGAAGTTAAAAACTAATGATACCTTGTACTTTAAATTAGAATGTTTTAGAATGCAGGGGAAATTTTAAACCTCGCGGTAAATAAATTCCCAAAGCAAGTTTGATTTTGAGGTATTTGAGTTAGCTAATGTGCCATTGGCTGCTAGTGGTGAGAGGAGTAAATGAAAGTGTGAAAGCTCTGTTTCTATTGGTGGAACTAACTATTGGGAGCTTCTACAGTGATTGTGCAAAAACATATATTTAAGACATGTAGAAATAAATGCTTTTAAAGGATTTCAGTATGAAAAGGAAAATATTTTTGAATTTGTTAATCTGATTCCAAAATTTAATAAATACTCATTTTCCAGAAATGGAAGTTGGGTATAAGTCCTGATAAAATATACCAAGCCTTACAAAAGCGGTATCGATTCGAGAAATTTTAAAAGTCACTTCTTGTAAATTTGGATAAAGATTGCAGAAATTTCGAAATTCTTTGACAACTGAAAAGATGAGAATTTTATCGGATTGGTTTTTTCGAATGTAATGGGGTTCTCAGACTCAGAAAGCTTGTTTCTGTCTAATTCACATCTGCCAACAGGTGGCTTCATCTGTTGAGGCCCTCTGGTGATAAATAAGTAGTAAGACTCTTTTGAATCATTTTTATGTGTTTTGGGGGTCGATCTGTTAGTGGCTTCTCTTTTCGGCTTTGGTTCAAGGAATCGGGGGGGGGGGGGGGCCCGCGGCCCCGGCCCCCGTTGTGCGAGGCCCCAATTACAACAAAGGGGGTTTTTTTTTTTTTTTTTTTTTTTTTTTTTTTTTTTAATTTCACAATCGCCAATACGATGGGCATCCTCGCATTTAAGACATTTTGTCTTGAGGTTGCAATTGGCTGGTGAGTGATTGCAGAGGTTACGAATAAATTTTGTGTAGCCCCTGGTCTTCTTTTGAAAGATTCTACTGCAATCGATATGCAAAGAAGATTGTTCAGTTAAAGATATCTGGTGACTTTTTGATTTTTGCCAAAAACACCTAGAAGGGTCTATTGCTCCATTGTTGGGTTCGTTGAGTGATCTCTTCCACTACTTTGGTTTTTAGTTCTTCGAAGATTTCGTTGACATCGGGGAATAACGGAAGTTCTTTAATCACCGTTTTGATAGGACGAGCTCTACGCGGTTGGATAATGTAGAATTCTTTGCCTTTGCTTTTAAAGAATGCTGAAATACTTCGTTGTTCATTATTGGAATCCAGTTGAATTTTAATAAATTATCTTTCTAATTTAGAAGAGGATTAGGGATGCTCACGCTGTGTCTCTGGAGGATCAGTTTATTGTTTGGCATTGTACTTCTGCATAATTAGTTAAATTTTCGGAATCTTTTTTTTTTCTTCCCTCGTCTAGGTCTCTCCATTGCTCATCTTTCTTGAAATAGGGGTGCTTTTCCTCAATATTCATAAAGTCTCGGATATATGCTGATCAAGCATCATGAAATAGCGATTGCTTTTCAATAAGTGCAATTCAAGCGTGTTTGCTTTTATCGGAATCCGGTTTCGGAAATCAGCTCGACACCAGATTCATCTTAAATTCAGGTGAATCTGACATGTTCAAAGAGTTATCCGTAGTTAAGCTCTCTTCGTTGCAATCACTCATCGTAGAGTAAGAAAAGTACTCAATCGTGGATTGAACAATAACGAGAAAAGGAACTGTAGTTCAAATTTGTACGATTAAATGAAATTACTTTTCTTTCGCATCAAAAACAAAATTCCATCTTTCTGAATAATACATAAAAAAAGTGTAGATCTCATTTAGGAATAGGTAGCACAAATCTTTGACTGCGACTAGCCTAAATAAGTATAATATTCCGAGAATACTGAGGGAATCATAATAAATAAACTTTCTTCAAATTCTTAACCCACTTTTATTTTCTCAAGCAAAATGTTATTTTACTCTTCAGCGAAACTAACCGATTTTCGCAGAACCAGTAGCGTACTCAGGGGGGAGGGGTAAAAAGGAACCTTCCCCCAAGATCTTCTACAGAATCAAATATTTCAGGATAATTCTTTTATTACACTATTGTTCGAAATTTTAAATAAAAGAACTTTTTTTCTTTCTCCTCATGCTTAATTTTTTTTTCTTCACGAATAGAAGAAAAAGGATTTCAAATTCCTGAGAGAAAAGGAAAAAAAAGTATTCGCTATCTCCGAGAGAGTACCTCTGGTTCAGTATTTGTAGATGAAGGGGGATGTGTAACCCTAAAATTGCTCCCTCCCCCCCCCAAAAAAGGGCGAATTTTATTCTAATAGTGTCTTAATTATTTTTCTTAAATGACCTTTACTTTTTAAAGTTTTATAGCTTGATAAAATCATATAAATACTCGAAATGTTTTAAATAGGTGAAGTAAAATTGATACAGCGTATTATTTACTTTTTTTCCAAGTGGTTATACTAAATTAAAAAATTGTTTCTGTCACGGCAATAACGATATGCAACCTCCAAAATTACTTGCTGGGTACTCCACTCTACAGAACAATTTTTTTGGAAGCTCGAACTGTAGAGTGACTCTTGAAAGTGTTTCTACATTGTAAATTCGATCATCAAGTGTATTTCTTTCTTTCTCTCTTGGAGGTTTCCTTCATCGTTTTTTTTTTTTTTTTTTTTTTTTTTTTTACAGTTCCAATTTTAAGCTGACTGCTCGTGCTGATTATTTTAGTTGTCTTACAAGCAGAATGATGCTTGCCATGGAATTTCTTTCTTTAGATTGACGTTTATTTTTCGAACTTCCTATTTCTTAAATAATATTAATCTGAAAAGCTACAACACAATTTAAGCAATTATTTCAAACAGAAAAAAAAGCCAAAAGCAAATGATTGCTCAGCAAAGTAGTAATAAACCGTGTCGAATGTAGCCATTGATATTTCGGAAATTTTACTACTAACTGTGATGCCAGATTTCTCGAAATGAGTCGTAATATATTTTAAAAATGTTTTTTAAAAATATAAACAGAAAAAATTCTTAAAAATAGAAGAAGAAAATAAACGTTATTAGAAGACTCCAACTTCTGGTTTCGAAATAGCGGCTTCTGTTTTTTTTGATTGATTGATTTTATAGGTTATAGAGCAACAATGGCTATTTCCTCCTTTTTCATATATATTTTCCTTTATTTTGTTTATACATATTTTTTCATATTTTATTACTATTTTTTTTTCTTACTTCACTCCTCATTTTAGCAATGCAAGTCAATTTTGATAATATAAATTTTTTCTTTGCATTTCTTAATTTTTGATAACTAACTTAATCAATAATGATTACAGGAGGAAAAAAATACATTCTTCGTAAAAGATTTTTATTATTATTTTTTTAATTTAATTTATTTATTTGTAGTTTAAGGCATTAGAAATTGCATCACGGGATCATTTCTTGTGGGAGAGAAAAGGCTGGTTCATTTTTCTAGCACAGAGTTCTAATGGGACATAATACACTTATGTCCATAAATTAAGGGTAATGCCAGTTCCGGCAAATAGAAGTTCTGAAACAAAACAAACGCAACTTATTTATAAAGTCTATTGATAAAACAAAAAGTAAAGAACAAAAAAGATGGTGTATGTATGATACCATTCATAAAAAAAAACTACGATTTTCGCTCCCTAAGGCAATTACAAAAAATATATCTCCCTTACAAATCTTATCATTGCATGGTTGGTATGATGGTTAATTCCTCGCATGTCTCCAGACGATGAAATACAATCCGTACAACACCTAGGCATGCTGAGTATGAAATTATCTAGCTGATCTTGAGGAAGATTACTCCACTCAGCAAGAAATGCGCCCCGAAGTTCTGGTGCACATGTAGGAGGTGGTTGACGGGCTGTAACTCGTCGGCCAAACGTGTTCCACACATGCTCTATCGGATTCAAGTCAGATGAGAATATTATCCATTTCATTCGGGTTATATTCTCAGATTGAAGGCATTCGTTTATAATATTTGCAGGATGAGGACGGGTGTTGTCATCCATGAACACAAATTCTGCACCCATTGCAATCCTAAGCAAACGTAAATATTGTTCCAGAATGATGTTCCGATAAATTTGCTCTTGCATGGATCCGATTTGAACGTGTACTTCTGTTCAGAAGCCTAGTATAATTCATCCCCAAAAAAGCAATCCTGCACCACCGTTACGGTCTCGTTCAATGATGTTGTCTTGGTGGTATGAGGGTATCTGATGTTCTTCATATGGAAGTCCGACATGAATCAGATTATAAGTCACTCGTTACTTATCTGGACTCGTCGAAAAACATCACACAAGCCCTGTGACGATGTCCTCATTCCATGTTCTCTATTCCAGACTAACCGTTAGAGACAGAAAGTTGCTACATCTGACAGGCTTGCAAGCATATAGACCAATATGTCTTAAACGTCTGTAAACAGTTTGCCTTGAAACTGTCGTACCCGTGGCTGAAGATAGCTGACGAGAAAGGTCTGATGTTGTGCTCCATCTGCTTCTTTTTGTAGTACTGCCAAATACCGGTCGTCATTTGGCGTCGTATCTCGGGATCGACCTATACTGTAACGTCTAGAGACACATCTATCATTTTGGAATCATTGCCAAAGCCTAGAGATGACGCTTTGGGCGATTTTAAGTTCCTCCGATACTTCTTTCAAACGTTCTTATACTAAAAGAGAAAACTGGATTTTGACAGAACTCAGTATCACTGTTATACTATTCCTCTTCAATCATTGATTTCTGTTTTAAAATAGAACCGAAATATTTCCCATATTGTTGAATTCTCCTTGTTAAATCACTCCAAAAGTTAATGATAGGAATAATTTAGGAGATCTCTAGCTGATCATTTCAAACTTTAAACAAATATGCCTCGTCGTTCAAAGAAAAAAATAATCCATAACTTCCTGATTAATATTAATATTTTCCTTTCCTTTCAAATTATGTAAATAGTATTTTCAGCAGCCAAGACCGTACATATTCTTTTTTTGTGTGAGAGAAAATAATCTGTATCAACACGATTTACGTCATAGGCTGTCATGCATATAATTTTATCAATTATTGAAACTTATACAAACTCTTTCTGCTCATAAATACTACAAATTATTTCTCGAATAAATAGTACTGCAATTTTTTTTTCTGTGGCTAATCAATCGATTCGTGAAATAATTTCTCTTTTTGAGGTTTTTTTAATTGATGCTAATCAACGAAACTCTTCTTTCGTCTCTAAATAACAAAGGTTTTGATCTTTTTCTAATGTTTTTCTTTCGTAAAATCTTTCAGCCTCAGGAAATTATTCATAATTTTATTAAGTTTTCTATCATTTTAGCAACAGATTTGTTACTCAGCCAATCAAAGCAAATTTCAAACTGGTCCTTTTTTTTAATTCACTTAAGGGGACCGGGTAAGTGAAATTCATCCAACAAACTCATTAAGCTTTTATTTTTGCAATGATGTATCACACTTCTTCAAAATAACAAGTGTGTTGGAATTGTCATTCTTCCTCAGAGCACTTTTGATTGATTGTTTGGTTTTATGGGAAAAAGATCAACAAAAACTATTACCCTTATTCTTAGAGCACTTCGCAACTTAGGGACCATTTAAAGAGCCGACGAAAGTCAGCAAACTTCTCTCCCGACGCGACGCCGCCTCAGTTCATGTTCTATACATATTATATAATTTTTTTTCTCTCTGTTGTTTAACTTTTCCAATTTTTCCTCGTAAAAAATTTTCTGACAAAAAGGTTTAGTGAAGGAAAGTCATCAGGGAATAAAAAAGGGCAGATTGACAATATCATTATGAAGATTTTGACATTTTATGGCTTAGTTATCAGAAGAAATGTCGGATCCCTTCCCAAAAAAAAAAAGCTGTTTAGGCTGAATATTTTCATTTGTTATCGAATAATAAAAATCCAAATCATAAATTCTGTCCATTTGGATTATCGTGTCCAAGCAAAATGTGTGACCCCAACAAGCAAATGTATGTTCCTCTTCCAATAATGGAAGTCATGAAACCTGCATTTAGAAATTTGGTAAATATAGAATCGCTAAGAAAATATCTGCACGAGAAACACTAAAGAATCTATGAACAGTGTCATCTGGGCTCGAGTACCAAATACTGTATTTGTGACCATTGAAAATTTAGTGTCTTTGAGGCTCTTCTTGCTTTAATGCAGGAATTATAAAATATTCAGGATTGGATCCATAATTTATTCAGGATTGGAAGATTCCTCCAGATTATCACTGTGTGAAAAAATTTGAGAAATCATATAAAGAATGTATCACCAACAGAGAGCGGAAAATATCCAAATATCAAAAAGTAGTAAAAAAAGAAATAAAACTGCAAAAAGGAAACTTTGAAGATTCTTATGACTTAGAATAAGAAGATAATCTCTTATACGAGCAGCATTTTATTAAATATAACTTCTTAATCAGCGATAAAAGCATCAATGAAATCTAAAAATGTGATTTTCTCAAAACATGAATTTTTCAGATTGATGTTCCTTTTCTCAATATCTATGAAACTTAAGATTTTATTTTTTAAAGACTTTTACATCGTGTTGTATTACATACTTTAAGACAACGTTTTGATTATTTGTTAATAATTATTTATTTTAGGCAGTGAAATTTTGTCAAAAAAGGCTAATTTAAGAATGATTTTGAATAAATTATTAATAATATTTTTTCTATCCTACTCAGAAAGAAAATATTATGTAAAAGTATGTAAAACACGTTATTCTGGTACCATAAAAAATGTTTACCCTTATCTTACAAAAATGTTCTTAAAGTTGATGAATTTAACATAATGAAGATAGGACTTTGCCTGTCCCTTGAATCTTTTCTATTTTGACATCATTAAAATGGTTTAAAAAAAGTTAGAAGTTCCAAATATAGTTTTCTTTATTTTAAGTGACTAGAAATTTTCATTAAATTTACAGCTAACATCGAACGATCCCCAAAATTAAGAAAATTTCCTATTTTGTATAAAATCTCATGTATTATTTTGCTTCAAATCTGAAAGTGTCGCTGTTACAATTATCGTTACTAAGCGATTTTAAAGATTTGATACTTTCAAACGTATAATTTTATTTATATTTTATATTTTTATTTTGAATTATTCAGATATTGATGTCTGCAATATCTTTGAATGTGTGTGTGCATGTGTTAGTAATATTATCTTAGTAAGTATGAAAAAATTATAGTAAAATTATTTTGCCTTTATTTATTGAGTATTTTCGATAGATATTTTTCACTGGCCTTAACAAACTCTCAGTACTTTTTTTTGTAAAGATAAGTGAAAATACTGAATTTTTTCTCATTTTTGGAATATGTTTTATTGTGTATCACATT
Organism: Nephila pilipes; assembly: GCA_019974015.1. Lineage (NCBI taxonomy): Eukaryota > Metazoa > Arthropoda > Arachnida > Araneae > Nephilidae > Nephila > Nephila pilipes. The sequence goes on from BMAW01034217.1 coordinate 78,706, forward strand.
TTAGATTCAATTTTGGTTACCATCCAGCCCATTCGAAAGAGATGGGAAAAGGATAAATTATTATTGTTAGACAGATCAGGCTCTTGATTATCATGTAGTTAATGAGAAAACAATTGCTTTAGGGGAACTATTACACAGTCTCTAATATCTCGTTTCTCTCTCATTTCCAGCTCTTCAACAAAAAAAACCACCTCTCATTTAGTATTAGGAGCTGATTCCACAAATAGAATTTTCAACTCTTATACCGTAAAAAACTGTTAACTAAAAATTGTATGTACTCCCTCCTGTTACATTATTTTAATTACCCCTCCTACTAGAGATTACATATCGTAGAATATTCTGTATATAGTAAATTTTGTTTTCGGAATTTTTTCTCCTTAGACATTATACTAATGCTAACCTTAAAAAAGAGTAATGAATTATCTCTGTGGCGTAGTTATTTATTGTGGTAAAACAACAATAAAACTTTATTTGAGTGTAAGGCGGAAATGATAAAAAAAGTTAACTATCATAACAGTTCATTATCACAAATTAGTCTCAATGTTCACGTTATTTTCATAACCATTACAATAAAGTACGGTTTCAAAATTTATTTAGAGAGAAAATTATTAGGGGATTGCAGAACACTCTATAAATGAGCATCTGGAACATAAATATTTGTACGATATTATTGATTATGTTACGAATCTCACAAAGTTTTTGGAATTCGTGTAGAATCCATTTTTACTACATGCTTTCAGAATATGTTCCTTAATTTCTAAATCATGAATAAATAATGTCTAAGAGAAATAAATATAAGTAAAATAAATGAAAATTCTATAATTAAATAAGTATCCGAATGCTTTAATGTCGAGGATTTCTAAAATGCCGTATCACTGAAAAACTATGCTAGGAAACCACGCCTGAATAGCCAATGACGTCATGAAAGAAAACAAAAAAAAAAATAGTTTTATGCAATATAAAATGCAATATTTTTATGTGTCTTGAAAGCTTCGTTTATCTACTATCTTAATAAAGATAAATACCATGTATATGTATGTATATATATATATATATATATACATACATCACAGCTATAGTTTGTTCTACTACTATGCTGTAAATACATTTCTTGTTCACTTTTTAAAATTTATTTACTTTTCATGTATGTCTCCTGGTTATCTTTTTAAATAATTACTACTTGAAAATTTGTATCAAATATATTTTAAACTCTTGCATTTAATCACAGATCACCTCACTCTCGGCTTTTAAATCTCATTGACATTTGACTGCATTTATTTAGTATAAAACTGCATCTTAAACTTGACCAGGAGAAGAAATTGATGTTCTTAACTGTTCTTTCTCCTTTAGTGAAAATATCGACTATATTTATTGTCAAAGGAATATATTTAACTGGAATTTCGGGTTTTTTTTTTTTTTTTATCTCGAATTAATTTAATCAAGATGCAGTTTGCTGTTTCTTCCCATTTTTGTTATGTTATTTTTCTTTTTATTTAGTGATCAAGCTCATTTTTGGTTTACCACTCAGACTTAGAATGTGTAAATTATTTAGTTAAATAAAAAGAATTACTTAATTTTAGTTTATGTTTTGAGAATATCTTTCTTTACATGAAATCAGTAACTGCTCAAAACCGTTAAAAATTAGGCTAAACCGTATAAGTTTATTAAATTGTTTCTATAGTCAAAATGACAGTGATTCCTTTTACTTCTGAATAATTGATGAAAAAACAGTACTTTTAACTAAGAATTTTCTAAATAAAACGTCAATGTTTGAACGTTCGGCTATTAACGATTTTCTCTTCACTAACATCTAGGACTTTAGGGTAATTAGAATTGCATAGAATTACAACTCCTTATCAACAAAAATGAAACGTGATTAGGTAAATTAAATGAAGATAAGAAGTGCAATGGATTGAATTAGAGATACAGTGATATATAAGCGAAATAGAAGTGAAAGGAAAAATAAAGAGAGATGAGAATAATGGCAGGTTGATAGAGGTTATTTATTGGAATGAATCATCGTAATCAATCCTTTATATTGAAAACAGTTGAAAGTGACTTTATATCAGAATTATAGGGGTCAAATCTGTTATAATCGAGAAATGCTTGAATGGGAAGGGGTAATTTGGTAAGCTAAGATTTTATTATTTGAGCATAAGTCAGATTAACTGATTTAAGAGGAATTCGAGAGAGATCTTGCATATCCTTTGACATACAGTAAAGTATGCTGTCCTTCTCTTTCGTATCATCAATTGGAGTTTTGTAATTATTGACTGTAGAATTAAGTAATGAACGATGGCTGTTGAAAATACATTAAATGTATTATGTATGTCATTAAAAAACTGGCGATGTCTACAATACATTACTTCAGAATTTTGTTTGCGAAGAAGGGGTTAGACGGGATCAAAAATTATCGACGACAATTAAAATAAGAATATCACCTCTTAACTGAGATATTTTCCCTGGCTTCAGATATTACTGATAGAGTCCGTGCGGACTTAAATTTGATTCATTTCTTCAAAAGCGTCTCGGTCGTACAATGACCAACAAGAAACAAAACTTAGCTTAGATCTTAATGGTTAATGCATCAAACGCACTCACAATTGTCAGTTTAAGAGCCAATTTCAAGCATAAGCCTTTACTCCAGGTAAATAATATGTAGTGGAAATAATTTGGGGAAATAAGTTGGTATTCTCTGCTGTGAATGGGAAAAGATTGAATATCGTCTTCACGTTTGAAGAACAGCAAACGAAGCGCACCCCTTGTTGAACAGATGAAGTATTGTATTCTCTCGGTTATCCCGCGGATATCGAACCAAAGCTCCACTATTTTACCGAAACCGCTGGGTTGCTAGAAAACTACTAATAAAAAGGTAATGAAACAAAAAATTCCAAGTATTATTATATGACATCTAAAATTGTGCTCTCATTTGAAATGTCAAACACACGAAATAACGAAAAGTGTTTTAAAAAATGTGCTGTTGTGACGCATTTCCTTCATTATATAACTCTACAGACATCTTAAAGTCTAATTAAATAGTTAATAATTTCAAAATTCCAATTGAATATACGTAAGAAAAGGATGACACAGTTTATTTAAAATATCCTAGATTATTATCGCTCACTCTCTCTCCCCGAGGTTAACCCTACTCCAACTTATCCTCGATCTCCTTTTTATTTCCTTACCATTCTATTAAGCTAATATATCCCTCTCTCTAATTCAATACACCACGCTTCTTATTCTCATCTAATATACCAAATAACGTTTCATTTAGTTTGGAAGGGAGTTGTAGTTTTATGCAATTCAAATTACCAAAAATCCCCGAGGTTAGAGAAAAGATAATCGCTAACAGGCCAACGTCACTCCGTTTTATATCAATTGCCTGCATTACTTCATTGAAATAGGAGACATAAAATAACGTCTGTAAGTTTTATCTGTAAGTCTGTAGTGTAAAAACACCGAATTACTTTCAGGGCTGGAAAGGTGAAATGCCATAGTATATAGGGAATAATGTTCATCGAAAGTTTCCCTTCAGTTTGACGTATAGTTATTTTATTTCTCTGTAATGCTTTGTTCCTATACTATAACTATTCAAAACTAAAAACTAATTTATTTTACGGACATAATGTATATAAATATTTCTCAAACAAGAAACGTTAACTGACGAAGGAGAAAAAGACAAAATTTTGTGAAAAACAAAGTATAAATTAAGGATTGACAGTTGGAATTTTAAAAAATTCTTAATTCACGAGGTTTCCGAACTAAACAAAGTCACTCGACTCAACTAATAGCTTTTCAGTTCAAGAAGTCCAATATGACGTAGCGTCTCTATCGCGTTTTTTTCCCTTCATCTAACACTTTGGGGACTTTAAAAGAATTTTGGTGATTCGAAAATATCTTCCAATGAATGAAACGCGACTTATACAGATTGGATTCTATTTATTGAAGGAAAATTAATAGAATTGAGGTGATACATATAAAGGATATCCGAGAGAAGGAATTCAGTTAGCGATAAAGATTGGAGCTGAAATTATAAGCGAAGGAATAGCGACCGTTTGGCCAAGCGTGAAAAGCTATCGAATCACAGCCAAGATAGATCGACCGAGGGTCAGTGCATCAGATCTTCATCTTTGAAGGACTCGAGCCCGATGGGTTGAATAAGGTAAGTAATAAGTTATTAAATTAAATAATATAGATAATATTTACAAATACAACAGGTTAGGAATTGATTGTTAATTTTCCTAGATCTGAATAAAATCACTCGGTTTCCATCACGTTGATGTTTACTCATCAGCGAACTATTGTTTAGTGACTGTTTAAAAATGAATTTGGTATGGAACGAAATAATATCGGACAATTACACATTGGAGAAGGTTTCCATCGAGTAATCATTGATTAGTTTTGCGTGATAAATAAGAATAGTATGCGTGTATGCTTGCGTGCAAGCATGTGATTCGTGTTTCTCTCAACCTACGATTGCTTCATTATGACTGAATTTTCGGTTGAAATTGGGGGCGGGACCATTAGATGGATGCGTCTAGTTTTTGGTTTGGGAAAAATATCAGACAGACAATTCACAGATAAAGATATAATTTTTTGAGGATCGGATATAATGTGTACTTATTCCACTCGGGCTTGAAACGCACTGAGCTTTTGGGAATATTTTATCGCATTTCAGTCATTTCCTCAATTTTTTATAAAGAATTATTTCATATAGAAAAATTCAGAGTACTTTGTAAACATATGATTGTACCTTTACTAACTTTAGAATTGCTTGTGGGGCTTGGGTATCTAATTAGAATTTGAAGGGCTGAAACATTTTCAGTGGTTGTTTATGATTAGTATACATTACTAACAATTCAGAGCTTTGAAATTGTATTAATTTAGAAAATAGGATGAAATGTTTGAGCGAATATATAGCCTTTTAAATGTGATACAATCGAGAAATTTGTAAAGATAAATGATTTCATTATTTGTAAATCTACAAATATGAACATGTATCGTGTTCTTAATTATGTAATAAAATATTAATATGATCTTGTATTATTTTGTTGTTAAACACGAGAAAAAAAACACAATTAAACAAATCAATACGATATAATATCTTTTATTATTGTTTAGTGTAACAGTGAAAATAATATAGTTATGGTTAAATCTATACGAACTTGTGAAAGTTAAATAAAAACTTATGAAATTTAAGTACATTATTATTCAAAATAAACATAAGTATTCAAATGTGCGATATTTTATATTTTTATTACTTATCTAAAGTCACATTTATAGGCAACTTTTTTGGTAGCAGAAGAGTTGGTGTCATTTGTAATTATTCGGTCGTCACGTCCAATGATCTGCTGAAGGCTTCATCGAAAGATTTTACGTAATTTGAGAAGCTGTAATTAAGAAGAAGAACGATGTATGGACAAAAAAAAGTCTATGTTGTGGGCTAGGTCCAAATATTCCTTTAAAACTGAAACTGGAGTAGAATAATATACTGCTCTCTTCCAATTGGAATGTTTATTCTAATTATATAATCGAGGAATACAGCATAGTATTTGATTTCGGTTTCCATAATTTTCTTTTCTTATTTCATCGCAAAAACAAATTATTCCTTCTCTACTTTGCAACTAACAGAAATACTTTAATATATCTTAAAATAAATTTTGATGAAATGAAATTTCTTGAGTTTCTTTGTAATAGAATAAAAACTTGTAGATACTTATGTATTATAAAGTGATTTTACATCCTGCAACATAAAAAGAGAGGAATTCCTGTTTATGCACAATGGAGATAATGAGCAAACAGCAAAATGTGATCAGAGATATCAGATTTTTTTTTCTGTATCCCAGAACAAAGGATTCCACATATGAGGGTTAATCTTCCATTTAAGAATGAGATTCTGTCAATTATATGTTCTGTGATATGTACATATCCGTGATATTATTCTAAATCATTTATATGACTGCAAATCATGTACTGGAGTCTTAAATAAGTTGATCCACTTTTGAGTCCTCAAGTGATTTCACTGAATAATCGAACTCTCAGTCTAGCTTCCCTTCTTTTTTGATCCATTGTGGCCGAGTGGTCTCGGACTCGCGGTGTTCGAGCCCTGATGCCACTAAAAACCTGCCATGTAGCGAAACTGATGCGTGCTATATTTGGTTAAGGTCACGAGTCCTTCCGTTGGCATGGCGAGGAAGTTTGGAGAAGGAGTTCCCAGCTCAGGTATCGTCCTCGTCACTTAACCGAGATTCAAAATTACAAGGTCCATCGCCAATGGTCCTCGTATTTTTTTGTTTGTTTGTTTGTTTTAAGCAATCACAATAACATATCTTAATAACAACAAACAGGAGAGTTGAATAAACTGAATCGGATTCCACTTAATTTCTAGTAACAGGATCCGATTCAAGTATATATTCTTAGAATATCGCCTTACACTCGCTTGCACTTAAATAGAGTGCTCAGATATCTCGCTAATTTCTCTATCTCCTCTTATTTCTAATCTCTCAAACACCTCATTTCACTACATTTCTTATAGAGTAATGCTAATTTATATAAGTCACAGTTTCTTCAGAAGAAGAGGCTCTCAATTCAAATAATGTAGTAAAATAGCCCCAAAGGCTAATTAAAAGGATATACGTGTGAGAATCTGTTGATGAACAAAAAATGAGTTATTTACAGATATTTTTTAAGATAGAGACTATAAAATTGAGACAGATACTTTATTTTACAAATGTATCTTAGTTTTTATACATTCCTCTTGTAGCTTACATAATCATGAAACAGAAAAAAACCAAATAAAGGACTTTGGTATAGATGCAAAACTTAATTACTTTTCCATTTCCTCTTTACATGTAACGGTAATTTGTACTTTGACACTATCAGAGTAAGCAAAGGTTAATTAGTGCTGACCTAATACTAATTAACTTTGCCTAGACAAGATAACAAATTAATGCTAAGCTGGTAACAAATTCACGAGATACAGTTGTTTCTCAATACAGTCTAGGGAACGTTCTATCATTCACAGACTAACAGATGTGTCTGCCCAAAACGCAAAGTAAAATCACCAAATCATAGCCAACCTAATCTCGTAGCTTTTACATGGATTCATTAACGTTGCATTCATTTTAGACAGCTTTAGGTGAAAATCATTCATTCAATTGCATTCATGGAGAGTGATGTGGAAAAAATTCATTCGTTACATATATTAGTAAATTCTTGCTATTTTAATTCTCAGTCTTCGGTATAAAGTGGAATGAATTAAGTGGCTGTTATATTTGATCGACATTGAAAGTTTATTGAGATTTTTACTTATGCAGGAGAGTTTTAAGTATTTTAAAATCTTTGTCAAAATAATATTCAATGTATGATACACGGGATCAATTAGTTTCTTTCGTCATAATTTCTAATTAAAAATAATCCTGAAGTTGTATTTTCACAGGAAATTGTATTGGGCGCAAATTTTTGTGTGATTTTAGTCGAAAAAATGCTTCTCGTGAAAAGATTTATTTTTGTAAGATATTTCAATTCAAGTTGCTACCATTTTAAAAAAATTTCAAAAAAAAAATTTAAAATCCTTTTTTTTAATAATTGTAATGTTTAACTCATTTTCATAACAAGTCTGCGATTTTTCTTTCAATACTTTCAAAAATTTATTTGCTCTAAAATCATACAAACTGTTCAGTCGTCACGACAGCTGACAATGTTGAGCTCATCGCCGAAACATAAATACGTAACTTGAGAGTTGTAAGTGAGAAGTAAAAAAGATATCTGATAAAATAACGTCTATATAATGTGGAGCAGGCCCAAATACTTCTTCAAAACTGAGACTGAGACTTAAGTTAAATTAAATTTAGACTGAGTTACTTTAATCAATGTAATCAAGAATTGTTCTATAACAGAACTTTTATTCCTTAATAAACTGAAGATTGGGAACCCAGATTTTTGCTCAGTCTTCGGATCACAGCTTATGGCTATTGAAGAAGCGCTTTTTGCACTTATCTCCCGTGCAAAGCCCGCCGGTAGAGGGCGTATCTTTGTAGAGGGACAAGAATGGGATGTCATACGAACCCCTCAGGGCAGATCAGACTGATTCTCCGAACGGAGCAGACGTACTCGAGAAAGTTGTGAATCGCGGGTGATCAAGTGCTAACTGTAAACTGCACTGATCACCAAAGTAACGCGACAGGAACTGTATTGAATGAATAAGTTGTTATTGTTATTAAAAAGTGTGCATGATCTCATATGAATTTTAAGGGAAAGTATTTAACTAAGTAAACTACTGCAAAGAAGAAACAAAGTGGTATGATTTATGAGTACTAAAGTATTAATAAGAAGTTATATTGAGTATAGTGAAAAAGAAAAGAAGTTTGCTGAAAAATAAGGAGAACTCTAAGTAAAATTTAAAGTTAAGTTAAAGTGGGTATATACATATATTTTAGTTCAGTAAGCGCGTGATGATGTAAGTTTGAAAAGAAGAAAAAGTTTTCTATATTTCAGCAAGTGAGATGTGTATCGAAGTCCTCGGTCAAACTGACATTATTCCAAGAGCGAAAGGATGTGCTTTGTAGGCGGCTAACCTACCGCAATTGTGAAAGAAACGATAAAGTGTTCCTTATGAGAAATTCAACCCTGGATTATTTTGTTACTGTGCAAAAGAAAAAAAAAGTGCGTTGTAGGAAAATAACCTACCATGACAGTGAAACTGAAAAAAGAAGGGTAAATAATTTTCGCTTTCATTATGCGACTGAAAGTGATTAGTTACGAAAAAGATTTGATTTGAATAACAAAGTGTAGTAAGATAGTATTAAATATGGCGTTCTTCTCAAAAGATCTGAAAAGATCTGAAGTCTCTTAGAATTAGCTCAACAATTCGGTACAATCCTTTCACCTGAGGCTGCAAAAGAAGAAATAATAGCAACAATAATTAATGATGAATACTACGAAAATTAATGTTTAGTAGGAAATGTACTAATTCTGTTTTGTGTGAATATTTTGATAGGAAAATTGATATCTCGAAATGAATATACGAATGCGATCGTGTAATTTTCTTTTTTTAAAAAAAAGGAGAAGTGATATGTAGCTTTTTAAAAGATGTTGAGAAGTAGTATTTTAAAGTGTATTATTAATATTAGTATTTTGATATGTAAGAGAAATAATACTTTGAACGGTACGATAAGTAAGATTTTTGTTTTGAAGCCTTAAATTAGAATTATTACTTAAGTGGAGAAAGATTTTCTTTATATGTGCGTAGTGGAATTAGAGATAATTCATAGTGAAACATATGCATAAGAGTGATGGTTATGTAAAAGGATTTGAGCATGATTATTGATATTTGATATTTTATGTATTTGAGGAATTTAATTACTTATGTTTGTATATGATTATAGATATTTGGTGTGTGTGTGTGTGTTGTTATTTAATACGTTGTTTTTATTTGTATTTGTGGAATTTAACTATTGATGTTTGTTTATGATTTTTCATGTTTGGTATTTTAAGTATTTGAGGAATTTAAACATTAATATTTGTGTGTATAATAATTAGCGGTTTTAAAGTATATCAGTTATTAATGATTTTAAAGTGTAACTATTTTTTTTTTATTTGAAGTGCTTTAAAGTGAGATTTTTTTTCTTATGTGGAATTAAGAAAATTCGGTTATTGGTCAAGCTAATAATTCATGTTTATGACATATGAAGTATTTTGTTGAGTGTAATGATTTGTGTCAATTGTAAACTGTAAAATTAGAACAATTATTGGTCAGGATTGACCGAATGTTATCTCCCGTAGATTTAATTTTTTGACTTCTATTTTGTTCTTTTTAAAGTAAATTTTTAACTTCCTAACTTCTAACTGCACTTGCTTCCCGTTTCTGCGACGTTAATTATTATTCCATTTACTTCAATCGCTGCTTACTTTTTCTATACTTTTCAAGCTGAGAATTTATAAATTAATCACTTAAGAGCAATTCAGTTCTTAGACTGTCTTAGGTGAACACCTGAGTCACATTGAGAGCTCTCGAATTTCTCATATTAGCTGAAAACAAGATTAGGCTTCATATAGGTACAAAATAAACACCATTTTATCATACGGACTACTTTAAGATAAAAAAAACTTTCGCACAATTTTTACTCTTTCAGCTGATAATCCATTTTAATTAAAGTACGAAAAATGAAAAGGGAAGAGGAAAAAATTTGAAAAATAATGTATGCGTGAAAAATACATTGATTCAAACAGAAACTAGAATTTAAGCAGGCTACTCTTTATGTGTTTGTGAAGTTAAAATAAAATTGGGGAATTTTTCTATTTTAAAAAACCTAATAATATATTAGGTAAAGCATTTCAAATTTGGGACCTCATTATTAACACTTAATTTTAATGAATAATTCAACAAAAACAAAATAAATGAGCAACTCACAATTTGAATGACATTTATCGATAAAATTCTAATTATAAATCAAAGTAATGCCTTATGATGTCTTAAGATATATACTTTGAAAACACATTTGAACGCGAATAAATCGATATTATGATACAGTTAAATAAAAATTATTTCATTTAAATTTTTAAATTTCATTTTTAACATTAATATAGCCGAAAGAAGAATCCAGAAATCCAAGTTTAATATTCCAATTACTTAGGTAATAATTTGTTTTCCAAGTTTAATTTGCTCCATCTTCTAAAATGGATGCCGCAATGAACAACATCAATCTCTTTAGTTCACAGCCTATTGCCGACAAGTTTTAAGAACATTGTCGAAATAAAAAATAAATAGAAGTTCACTTGTATTCTTATTGCACTGGAATAAACGTTGAAAATACGCGTGATTCTTCGTGAAAAGTAGATTCAACTGAACGGAATGAAGCCAATCTGAATGAATCAATCAAAATTAAAGTGAACTTCCTAAAGCTATCCATAAGCTGTGTTTTATATAATGAGATGGAAGAAAAATTGCTTCAATATCATAGACACGCTTGTTATCGATTGTGATTGTTTTTTAACGTCGCTCTGAGAAGAAACACGAGGGCTGGTGGCAATCGGCCTCTTAATTTTGAACCTCGATCAAGTGACAAGGACGACACCTAAGTTGGCACCTCCCTCTTCAAACTTCTACAACATGCCATGTGAGGACTTAGGACCTCGACCATATTTAACGTGCATCAGCCCCACCACACGGTGGGTCTTTTGTGGCATCATGATTCGAACTCTAGACTCGATGAAAACAACGCTGGCCGCGAACATTACCCCAAGGCTACCACAGCCACCGCGTGATATTGAAATGTAAAAGTCGATCAAAGAATAATTTATTTAATACTTTGGTAAGAATAAGAGTTTCATTAAGCTACAAGCTACCGAAGATGCACAGAGATCTATTAATTTGAGTATTAGATAATTTGGATTAATCCGAAGGAATATAATTTTGTCAAGTATTTTAGAGCAATATTTTCAGTGAAAATAAACTGAAGACACACTCATGCATTATAAATATTTTGTTGAGTTCAATTTGGTGAGTTATCTTTCAAATGAAAATGTCAAATTAAAGTGAATTTAATTTTCCCATAATCAGAAAAATAAATTAGCAAAAATCGACTAATAATTGAACCTCTAAAATCCAGATGTCCATTAATTCATGTAAAATGTGTGATTAAATTATAATTTTAACGATGGTTGCTATTGTTTCCCACAGTTTCATCCCAAATACGTAATAATTACGACTTATGAAAAGATACAAAAAAAAGATATCAGGATTATGAAATTATGCCTGAATGGTTAATTATCTTATTTCCATTTCAGAAAAAGCGATAAAACTTATAAAAATTTTACAGACATGTACTTTGCCAAGTTTACGTTTGAGCTCTGTGACTATTTTAACTTTCGATCAATTTCCCGCATATTTAAGGAAATCATTTTTAAGGAATTAAAACATCTTTAATAGAAGGAATATTAATAGAAGCAAAATAAATTTAATGAAAATAATTTTGCAACTATATATTTACAAAACGGAATTAATGCTGATGTTATTTTAATAATAATATTTCACACAGAAATAATGTTATTTTAATAATTGTCTTCGGTTCGCTAAGATTATTGGTAACTTTTCAAAAATATTTAATCGGTTATTAAGGAAGATAAAGAATATGCGGTAAAAACTTTCAACCGCAAAGTAAGAATTTCAAAAAGAAATTGAGATGATTTTATATAAATATGTCTACTTATATCAGAATCTTAAAAAAATATTTACATAGAATTTGCTCAAATTTTGAAAACAATGTAAAAACAAGAATAAACTTTTGTATCAAACTAAAGCTATTGTAAACATTCTTATGAAAAGTATAATTTGTTACCTGTGCCTGAACAAATATAAAAGAACTTTGTGTGCGTAATTTTGGAAAATTTACTCACATATCCAGAAATCATTGAAATCAAAAGAAATTTCGTGATTGAAGCTATTTCTTATTTAGTCATTTTAAAATGTTTATATTCATGCATCAAATAAATATTTCTTTGAACTAGATCTACATATTTCATAGAAATGTTTGAAATAATTATTTTTGCTCATCGATGTTTCTTAGCCACTCGGCGGTACTGGATGAAGGTATTAAATAGACTGAGATCGAAAAATCATTCAGTTTGCAGATGGATTCATTGCTAAAATAATTTGAATAGACTGGGTCACAATAGATTGGATTAAAAAAAAAAAAAAAAGAACATTTCAGAGATAAAAAAAAAAATAAGACTCAAACTCAAAACACAATTTCAGCTCGAAAAATATCTAGATACTCCTGAGCGCTTAAAATTTAAGAAATGGTCTCTGCATGTTCAAATTTTTATTTAAAATGTGTAATTAATTTAAAAAAAAAAAAATTAGTGTAATATAGAGCAGTGCTCCGCAACCTTTTCTCACCTACGACGCACCAAAATTCTTTCTAGAATTCCGCGGCACACCAAAAGCTAAAGTATATAGGTATTAATTGATACACAAATTTTACAATAAATGTTTGTTTTTTATTTGAAAAGTATACATACATAAAACCATAACATATTTATTTCTACGCAATCATAACAATTATTAATGTGATACCTGCGCTTGTTTCAATGAACACAAAAGTTTTATATTCGGCTCAATATTTGACAACGCAACCCGAAGTTCTTGTTCAAGATCTTTTAAGCATGACCGCTTATCATTTTTAATTAATACAAGAGTTGAAAAACTTTGCTCACATAAATATGTCGTCGAAAATGGAAATAATGTTAAGATCGCTTAGTAGGAAATGTGAGGATATTCTTTTTTAACGTAAATCCAGAAAACATCTAATGGAACTTCGGAGAAGTATAATTTTAAAGTCATGTCATTATTTAAATCTGTAAATTTGTAGAGGCAGTGCTTCCGTAGAATTTAATGCATTGGTTGCAAAAGGATTTCGAATCCAATCGTATTGTTCCGTATTAATGGAATAAAAATATTGATCAAATTTCTGCTGAAGCATACTTAAATATTGTTGGGCCAGATCCACAATTCATTGGCTGTTTTCAATTGTAATATGATTGGTCCTTTGGTACATTTCCAAACATCCTTTTTGCAACTCTTTCTGCCGAAGTTCGAGTTTTTTAATAAATCCTTGTAATTTGTCGGAGCACGTCAAAATATTCTCATTTCGACCTTGCATTTTTTTATTAAGTTCATTCAAATGCTCGAATATATCAGCCATGTATGCAAGTTTGTCTATCCAGTAATCATCATCGAGGTGCTGGCATATTTCGACCTTTTCTGTGTTAAAAGAAATTCACGTACTTCGTGACGAAGCTCAAATAATCTAGCCAAAACTTTGCCTCGGGATAGCCAACGAATTTCTGTATAAAATAATAAGGATTCATATTCGGCTCCCATTTCTGCACAAAGTAATCCAAAAATTCGCGAATTTATGGCTCTTGATTTAATTAAGTTTATGATTTTAATGCATTCATTCATCGTGTTCAAAAGTTCTTCCATCAAATTCTTGACCATCAATGCTTCTCGATGTATGCAGCAGTGTGTAAATTGTACCGTAGGATTTTTTTGTCTTACACAAGAGACAAAACCTTTTTTACGACCCGTCATTGCCGCAGCGCCATCCGTGCAAACAGCAATGCAGTTGCTCCATTGAATATTACATATTTTGAAGAAATCATCCTTTACTCGAAAAATTTCTTCACCGGTAGTTCGCTCTGGAACCTCCTTACAAAATAAATAATGTTCTTTAATAAAGTCTTCGTCAACGAAACGTACAATAGCTATCAGCTGTGCTTTATTTTTAATATCAGTTGTTTCATCGATCTGAAGCGCAAATTTTTCAGCCGATAACAGTTTTTTAATCAGTGCTCCTAAAATATCGCTTGACATATCGTGAATACGTCTTTTAACAGTATCAGCAGACAACGAAACTTTATTCACTTCCTTAACTTCATTGGGCCCAAGCATAAGTCTAACAATTTCCATGCATGGTGGTATAATAAGTGTTTCGCCGACAGTATGTGGCTTCTGACGTGCAATTAATTTTGCAACATGATTTCTAATGCCTTTTCAGAAACTGTTACGGCCGATTTCATAAATTTCATCTGTTTTTTATTTTGTTCTAAGCACCTCTTAAAATATTGTTTGTCTTTGTTGGCGCAGCTAGGATGGCTTGAATATAGATGCCGCTTTAATTTACAGGGTACCATTGACTCATTTGATAGCTGATCGCCGCAAATGATGCACTGTGGTCTTGGTGCCGTTTCGTCACCACACCACGAGAATCCATAACTATTTAATGTAGTCTTCGTCGTACTTTCTTTTCATTACCTTCTTTAGGTTTTTCGTAACACTTGTGCTGGGTTCTTCATCATCTGTACGTGAAGACGAATCTTTCCGACGTAAAAATTTATCCATATTTAACCTTTACGAATCGGCTGAAATTGAGAGAAAATTTCCTTTCCGTATGGCTGCTTATTCAACTTAGGAGACAATTTCTTACCCCCCCCCCCTTGAATGTTCAGTATGATCCATGAGTCATTGTTAAAGTATTCATTTTACAATGGGGTGAGGGGAAGGGTTGCCGATTTTTAGACAGGAATCAAAACAGTGTTAGACGGGCTCCTACATTTGGCTACATATGTCACGATAATTTTTTCTAAATTCTCCTTTCCATCTTTTAATTGGATGGGTTTTACAAGCTTTACGCTTTGAAATACTTATTTAGTTTTTATGAGTATCGTTCATTTTGCAAAATTTATTTTTTTAAAAAGAAAATTCTAAAATTCAAAGAGATATCTTACTAGAGTTTGCACAACAGAATTTCAGGTAAAAGAGAGAAAAAGTTATATAATTGAGATATTTAATAATAATCATATATGAGAAAAGGGCTTTTTCTATTTGTTTCATTCGTAATTTTTTCTAAATCTCCACCAATAATTGCAAAATGTTTTCTTGTTCCTTAAAATTATTTAGTATTTAAGAATAATTAATTAATATAATTATAAAGAAATTTATGATAACTATGAAAGTCTAGTAAATAAATTTCTTAAATTAAAAGTTTCTGTAGTCACATAGATAACATGCTCCGAAAGTATAGCAAACAGAGGCAAAACTTTGAACTAATTTCTTATAAATTCGAATAAAAATAATTTATAATATTTTTTGCTGTGATAAAAATATTTTTCTGAATTTTAATCTTAAGAAAAAAACATGAATTTATATTTTAATTTTAGAAGAATTTTTGCCCCGAAGCTTAACTGAAATCTCAAATTTAAAAAAAGAAAAAAAAAATTGTTATAAGCATTGCTTTTTTTAAATATATAAAAAAGTGAGTTCTTCTTTTAAAAATTTTTGGCTCTTAAAAGAGGCCCTTTTTTTTTATTTGTTTGTTCTCCATTTAACTTCCCTGCCCATTGAAATTCCATCGGTTAAATTTATTTTTTTTTATTCTTATCTTTTCTTTTCAGTTATTTCTGTGTCGTGTCATTTTTAAATAAACTGTTTGATATTCTTCAAAAACAGTTCTGGTCAGTGTAAAGAGCCATGTTGCATGCCTTACGAATTATAGTGGTTCTTCTTTGTTAATTCTTTTTAGCACAACATACGCATCGTCTTT
>BMAW01034217.1:94908-207760 GCA_019974015.1 Nephila pilipes
GTTTTTTTTTTTTTTTTTTTTCCGTCATTGACCAATGAGAAAATTTTGTATCCTTTGTTTTCAATTTTTGTGTCAGTGAAGGCTCTGCAATTTTATGAGTTATATTTCCTATCAAAGATGTTATTAAATTCATTCTAAATTCTTTTAAACTGAAATTTGACGAAGTTTGATTTGACTTAAATATCAGAAGCGCATTTAAAACAGCAATATTCATGCTGGCATTTATAATTGCTGGTATGAACTTTTAACCCGACTTTTCCCAAAAATGGTAATACATTTTACGTTTCCGATCCATTGACCTCTTTCTGCTTTCTCAACAAAATTCCCTGATGTATCCAAATCAACCATATTATCTCCCAAAATGGTGTTTTCTAATTTTTCGCATTCTGAATCACTATCATCAAAATTTTCTTCATAACAATTTCAATCTCCATTTGCGTGAGATATTTCTGAGGCATTCTTAAAAATTTAAGAAACAAACCCGAGAAAAGAAAAATTCTTTTATTATGGACAGCGTAAAATTTTCGAATGGAGAATATCTTTAGCCTTGTAAGTTGTTGTTCCGAAACATAGCCAACCATTTGAAATGCTCACGCAAATGATAATATTGGCGAAAAAGTTCCCCACCCAATTACGGACAAAGCGACACCGAGTGACAAAGGCATCGGAGAACTTCTTCTGAGAAAAGGGGGGAGAGGAATATTCTCTCAATTGCTTGGTACAGCATCTGTACCGAAGCCGAAGTCAAGGGACAAAATTTTTATGGTACAGCATATGTACCGCCGAAGGGAAAAGGTTAAAGGGGTATAAAACTTAAAAATTTTGATACGAAGAACGTTAACCATACATAATTCAGTAAGATAATTAATAATAATTATCGTTAGTGGTAGGAACGTGTTTATTTAACTTTGTGTTGTAAAATAGTGACAACAATGACATACGAGTGAAAGTGATGTACCCCGCGCAAATGCAAATAACACAGGCGCATGAGTCTTCAACGACGCGCATAACGGTCATTTTGATTTATCTATGATTAATTTGGTGGGCCTTGGTGTTTACACAACACACTGTGCAGTTTTCAACTGTTCTCACCAGGGAACCATTGAATAATTATTTAGTTATAATAATTATTCTATAGTATATTTAGAAAAATAGACATTATTCTGAAAAAAAAAAATGTCATTTTGTATTAAATACATGATGAAAAATTGTAAAATGTTAAATACAATGTATTTGACCGCGGCACACCTGTATCTGACTCATGACACACCAGTGTGCCGCGGCACACCGGTTGCGGAGCACTGATATAGAGGACGAAATATATAGAGCTTATGTCATTCTGGAAAAATTGCATTTTTTTCAAATATTAATCAGCAATGCAATTTAATTTGAATCAGAATGTAATTACAGGATCTGAATATATTTCTGTATAAATGGTTCGGAGTTTGTGGATTCTTTGTGGAATAGAGACTGAAGAATTCGAAATGCAGAAATATAATAAATCCTACAGCGGCGCCATCTATATTTTGCAATTGATACTGAATTCATTTTCTGCGTTTTCCTTAAGTAACAGCAATATTTTGTATATTTACTAAATTTTTTTTTTTTTTAATTGACTACGAAAAATGTATTCAAGACCCCAATGCGCATCCATTTGAGGGGCAAATATTGAAGAGAGGGAATCCAACAAATTGATATTTCGACAAATTTTTAAAAGTATTTAAAATTAATGGGGGAATAAAAGAAGTCATCCAAATCGAAAAAAGGAAGAAGTAAATATCTCTTCATATGTTAAAAATATTGAAGACATTTGATATAAATTCGGAAATAAAGAGTCGAAACTGATTAAATGTAATGAACAAATAAATATTTTCACAAATATTAAAAACACTTAAAGTAGTTGAAATTAACATGGAAAGAAAAAAATATTTGAATGTAAATTAAAAGGAAAATTATTTTAAAATAATTTTGAGATTAATTTTAAAAATTTCCTGGGAAAGCGCTGCATTTTTTTGTTGAACAAACTTAAATCAAAAACATTAGTTTGTTCTATTAAATGTCTTATTTAATGACTCATTTTATGTGTCTATTTTCATATTTATTCATAATGGGTTTTTTTTTATATTATCTTTGTATAAATATTTTATATTTAATCAAAAAATATATTTTACACTTTATTGTATCGACATTGTTATAAATTATTATAAGTTATTCTGAGTTTACACAGAGCAACCATATAATCGACAACTTGTTTATTAAAAATTATGCAAAAGTGGTTTCGTTTGTGACGTTAAAATAAACGCGTTTCAGATAAGGAGTGATAAGGATTTCAAGTTGGAAAACAGATTTCAAGAGGAGCTTATTTCAAGTAGAAGATTAGGGGGGGGGGGGCATTACACCCGTGAGATACTTACTAATAATGGATTGATTGCTTTCATTAAAGTCTCTCTAGAAGCAATACGAGGGCTATCGGTGACGGACCTCTAATAATTTTAAAACTCGATCAAGTAACGAGGACGACATCTGAGTTGGCACCTCTCTCGACAAATTTAACGTGCTTTTAACACGAATCGGTGGGTTTTTGATTGCATCGAGACTCGAACTGATGACTCGATGAAGAGCGCCGGTCGACACTATAAACCTTCAAAATGATCTTTCAAAACGATGGTACTGCTATTCGGAAAGTGGAAGTGCTAGCCAATGAACTTAGGCATTCAACGACACAAAATGAAAACTTGTTATTTAACCCTAAAGTCTGTTGCATTGTAACTCTACCTTCAGATGGCTACATGATTGATTAATAGGTTTTATTAACATCGTACTAGAAACAACACGAGGGCTATTGGCGACGGACCTCGTAATTTTGAACCTCGATCAAGAAACTAGTACGACACCTGAGCTGGTACCTTCCTCTCCAAACTACCAAACCACCAGAAGGCTACATGAAGACTTTAATCCACATGAGTATGGTTTTTGTGTTCTTTGTTCTTTTTCTTACTTTCGGTGCATAAAGTTCATCGAGATGCGAATCTCAGCGAGATATTTGGATAGCAAGCCAATACAGTGATTAGATTGCAATAATGTCGCCATTCCTTTTTAAACACTTTTCTTTGAAATACTTTTAAAGCACTCTTTTTTTATGAATGTATATCACATAGATTTAGCATTTACTTACATTTAGTTGAATACCTTAAAAAATAAAAATAAAAAATGACTCTAAATGATATTGCAGAAATAGCTTTAAAATTAACCTCGAATTATGTACAGTGCCTGTATTACTTTTGTACTTAAAAAAAAATTTCTCCAAAAAAATAACAATTTTGAAAAGATTTATTTAATTTATTACAATTTTTCCCTAATTAAAAAGAAATTACTCATAAACACACAAAAAAATACTTGTTAAAATATTTAAAATTAGAGTCAAATGAAGAATTAAAATTTACTTGAAAATCAAACTATAATTTCAAAAGAACCGACTGAGGATCGTTCCGAATTAATTTTCGTAAGCTTATATCTGATTTATGATGAAAAAATTTTTACTGTAGCGGAACAGTTCTTAGAAAAACCATCTTTACGTGCTTTAGAATTGAAAATTTGGACACAATCGTTTCAAATGAAATATAATATTTACAACGAAATTAGCGCAATAAAAAAAAGGAATTGTTGTATTGAAATTAATTTTGAAAAGAATCTACCCTTGGGTTTTAAAAAACTCCCCAGTGTTGCTTTGTGGAAGGAATTGATGAAGAACAATAAACCAACAAGGAAGAGAGCGATGCCTTTTCTACAACATTTATTTACTCTCTCTACGCGCCAATTATACATTCACAAATATTTACATCATTTACAAAATATGCAAGAATTTTCAAACGACTCATACTTTAACAAGCCCGCTGTAGCTGTCTGGGTCCTAACAAGAGGGAAAACGCGCGGTCAAGAACTAACAGTACTCTGAAATATTACCCAAAAACCCGTGCGCTCTCACTTCGACGAGACAAGGCACCTCCTGGCGGAATCCGTATAAATTATTTACAATAGGAATCTACTCCTCGTGTTGTTTCTTGCAATGTATTAACACTAGGGAGGTATCTACTTCTTGGAATTGAATATTGCGTGAAATTAATTCATTTGACTGTTAATTTCAAAGATATTTAAGTAAATATATTCAATTACTTCATGAAGCGATTATTCGCATTTTATAGAATTCCTCAAAAAATAATAATTAATCTCTGTTATGTATTGTGTCTGCATTATTTTTGTACCAAAAAGTTCTTTCAAAAAATAAACAAATAGCAATTTATTCTTTTTTGTTGTGATTTAACCTCTAAAAAAAAAACATTTTTCACTTTCACAACTTCCAGTATAATAATATATAATTTTATGGCTCCTTTCGATGCAATATAATTATTCAGAACAAAATTTCTTAAAAACTTTTATGTAACATTATACCTCTGATTTAATTGTTATTTTGTAAAACATTTCAATTAAAAACTAAAAACGTACTAAACTGACTAAATGAAAATAAATCGAGAAAAGATTTCGTAATGCCTTTATTATTTCATAGGAATATTATATATCTAAAGAAAAAAAAAAAACTTTTTTCGACGTTTCGTGTAAAAAATGAAAATAGTGTACATAAAACTTTATGAATTCTTAAAAGAACTCAAATTCTAAAATTTTATTACAATAATTCTTCAAATTCCATAAATTAAATAATTACTTTACACCACTCTCTATTCTTTTATCATAATTGCTACCAAACCCATTTCAAAGATATTGGGCTCGATGTAACAATAGCAGATATATCCTGTTTATTTTAGGGTACGTTTTCTAGATTAAGTACAGTAAAACCTCGTTTAGCGATTAGAACGCGTTCCTAGACGAATACACGGTAAACAGAGAAGCACGAGACTAAAAGTAAACAAATTTTACAATAATTTTAAGTTATTTTTAAATTATAAAAATATATTGGCTAGGAACAAATGGAAATTTTATTGATTTTCTCATATAATAATGTCTTTGAACTACAGCATATAAATTAACACCGTTTTACGCAACATTCCGAATTATATCGATAGTGCGAACATTGTTTCGCTATAAATGAACAGGGAGCACGAAAACAGGCAGGTTCAAAGTGATAAAGCCGCCGGCACTTCCGTGAATTTACAAAGTAAACACATCCAAGTGTGGTTGTTCCGCATACTATGTACACACACCACATAATCGTGAGTATTGCGTATCACAGATAAGAACATGCGCATAATCAAAAGTATTGCCAAATTACAATATGTATATACACCATTCATTTTTCTTCGGTGATTAGTTTTTCCGTTCCTCTCCTTCCCCATAAGTATTGCTGAAACTGGAATTTTAAAATTAAAGACTTTTTGCATTGAATTTTGTTTTTATTTACTTATTTATTTCACAAGAAAAAATTAATATTCCAAATCCCGTACTACACATAAGTATTATTTTCACCTTGAAAATAAGCAATGAAATTTAAAATTAATTTTAAGATATGAGATCGAGGGGCAGAACTCTCTCTCTCTTCACCCGTCTCTATCCATGAAAAGTTTCTCTCCATGCCCCTGTGTTCGCACAACAAATTAATTACAATAAAACTAATATGAAAACCAGCAATAATAATAAAAAAAAATACAAATTGAATTTGGCTTTGCTAATTTCATTTTAACATGCACTGAAGTGTTTTTTTTTTTTTTCCATTAAGTTTTCGAAAAAACAAAATTATTCCAAATCAACAGTAATTAGCGTAAAGTAAGTGTACTTCCAATCCCTAGGCACCACAAAAGCAATTACTTTAAAGAAAAGAAAATACCTTCATCCAATCCCGAATGGATTTTTATTTTCACGAGCAAAATATATAAAAGTGCAAAAACCAAACCGATGTTCACAACAAAAAGAATAAAAACGGACGATTCTGCCATAAAAATCGATTATTAAATTAAACATAAAAATGAAAGCAAACGATAAATTATTAAAGTAGCAAATAATACTCTGTTCGGGCATTAAAATAAAAGCAGACGATACAGTATGAAATTTGATATATCTTGGCAAAGTAATTACACCAGAAACAAACTAAATGCAATAATTACAATCATGATGTATTACGAGTACGGTGTTTTTAATCAAACACTTTATATCCTTTATTTTACGTCCACGCATTTTTCTCGACGCCATTGGCTCAAAACAGCAACATGTTAGCTCATATTAAAACATGGTGAACTACGAGAAAATACAAGTGAAACAAAATAGCGGTATCTTATCGAATCAGAGTTAATGTGTGTTCTTATATTGAAATATTCTTCAAAGCAAAAGTAAGTGTTGAAGGATTCCTAAAATTTAAATTTAATTCTCTAAATAATAATTCACATGACATCATTCAAAACAAATTCCATCTCGTAAACACCGCTGCAAATAATGCTAAAACATTTCCTCCATAAAAAAATGTTTGTAAATACGGTCCTCTTTTCTTCTGTTCCGAGAAAGTAATGCGAATTTTTTAGGCTAATGTGTAATTTAACATAAAACCAGTAAAGATACAAAAATAGAATAAAATGTATAATTTTCCTCGAGCTTTTCAAAATTAGTTTGTAACGAAGCCAAGTAAACCGAATTCTTTGGCAACTATAGCTATTCTTAAATAAAGAACAGATTTCAAAATTCTTCGTGGGAGTCTTAAGAAGCCATTTTAATAATGACGTGATCGAGAAAAGAGTGAGAAATTTCAGATAAAAAGGCTTCAAAGGTTTTCTGTTAGAGTAAAAAATATGCAATGTTCATACAATGACGCAGAATGTGCACATTGAAATCACTTGCATTGTTTTCAAGCCAGAAGTGTTGTGTAAGGATAACAAAACGGCTAAATTACGAATTTCAGCCGTAATTGTTTTGCCGGTAATTCGTACTTTACTGGTAATTCGGCATATTGGGGATATATCTACAATACACCTTTTTGTACTTATTCTCTAGGCCGCATTTTTATTTATTTTAATAAAACCAGTTTTAAACTACAATCCATGATAAATTCATGGAAACGATTGAAAGCATATATTTGTGCAATAAAAAAATACTCATACTACAAAAAAAAAAACAATAACTTGAAAAAGAAACAATAACCTTTGTTGATTCTGAAAATTCGATATACTCAATATTATCTCATTATACATTGAAGAGAAAATTAAATTCATTCATCAGAAATTCAGAAATGCAGGATAAGCTGTACTTAGCATACAAAAAGAAAGGAAATGTTAATAAAATCATTATAAAAGAAGAGTATTTTCAACAGAAAAATGTAAGTGGGAAATATGCTGAAGAAATTTTCCTTTATATATATATATACAGTAATTGGTTCTGTGGTACTGGGGCTCGGAAGTAGGTTTATTTAACCCTTTAATTAGTATTCATTTTGGAAAATTAACGAAGTCAATTTCATTTTTTTTGTTTATACTTGCTGTGTGTTTATTTCATTCGAATCGAAAATTTAATCTGATTAAGCGTCATAATGACCCCCTCAGATTACGGACACTTTTTTTAAAAAATAATTTGAAATTTTGTTTATTGGTTGCAAACATCCTTTCAATATATGTATCATAAAAGATCCTATACCGATACAAATGTCATTTTTCGTCTACAGCATTTCTTCCTTTTTCTGTATCAGTCCCAATTTATTGAATGTCTTTTTTTTTTTTTCAAATCTTTGTTTAAATGAAATATTTTTGAAATAAACCAAATTTAGTTGAATCAAATGGCCGGTTGCTTCTAATTAATGAAGCTGTTTAAAACCGAAAATGAAAGTTGGATCCTATTTTAGTCCGCACCTTGGCGACAGAAAAACGTATGACGCCCGATATGCGAGATTTGTAAACTCCTTGCATATTATAATGCAACTCTATTTGACTCTTCTTTAAATGCAACCCAATTTTTTGTATGATTTGCGCCATTTAATTTTCCGTTGCCAAGGTATGGGCTGCAATGGGATTTTACCTTAGTAAAAAAAATTATGTACGTTTTAATATATTCAGTGAACGTCTGATTTTTTTGAAGATACAAATGAAATTGGTATTTCAGTCACTTTCGATGAAAGAGCTTAATTAAAACAACGTTTGAGAAAATGCGATGGCTTGAAATAGTGCTGCGGTATAATACGAAATCAAAACTCGAGCTGTTTATTCATTCATAACAGATATTTTCTCTGTCTTTCATTCATTAGGATATCCCTTCGTGAAGTAACAATTTCGTTTTTGTATCTTTTTTTTTTTAATCTAAGTTGTGTAATAGGTTTGTCAATTAACTACATTCAACATGCCTCGTAATTTTAAACCACAGTGAAGTGAAGAGGTTTAAAAAGCTTTATTACTTCCTTATATATATTGAATATTATCGGAAACGCTGACAAGCTATATTCAGCAAAGACAGACATCAAGGAAACGTATTGAAACTTGTCACCTTGACAAACTTGACAACTTGAAAACTTGACAACTTGAAGTTAGCTGTCGTCATGATCGCGATTTCATCGCCTCTGTCCAGTCAAGGGCTCTACTCTTGATTCCGCTATAGAACTGACTTTCAGACGCCCATTACGTCCTCACGTTGGTGCGGTGAGGAAGTTTAAAGAACGGGGTTCCAGATCTCCTGGTGGCAGGGCTAGCCTAATGGTCATTTCTTCGGATTCGTGGCCGGTGGCTTTCGTTCAGTCGCAGGTTCGTTCCTTGGCCGCTAAAGACCCGCAGTGCAGCCGCGGCTGATGCACGTTAAATCTGTCGGGGCCCAAAGACCTGCCGGTGGGGGTGATGTGGAAGTTAGAAGAAGGGGGTGTCAACTCAGGTGTCGTCCTCGTCACTTGACAGAGGTTCAAACTACTAGGTCCTTCGCCAATAGCCCTCGTGTTGCTTCTGGTGAGATGTTAATAAAAACTAAACTAAACTAAATTAAGAAAATCCACCTCTCCAGAGTCATCTTCGTCACACCTAACCGAGGTTCAAGTTACTGTGTTAGGCTCTAGTATCCCTTCAGGGGCGTCTCAGAGAGACGTCTATAAAATATTCAATCAATTAACTAAATCGATGTATTTATTTTTCCTTTTAGGAATAGAATCAAAGTATTATAAATCATTTTAAGAGAAAAACATTTTTTTTACATATATTCAATTGAACATTCCATTACTGGGAGCAGATTTTAACAATTTAAAAATAGTGTATCGGATAATCAGAATTATTACCAGATCTATCACGTAACGCACATTTAGGCGCATTTTTAGAGTCTCTCGAAACCATCCGTTCAAATTTCTTCTCAGAAATCAGGTTTTAATTCATTCCAAAATAAAAGACAAAACGAGACTATACCCTGAAAAAAAAATACATTTCTCCAAATAAAATGGATCTAATTAGGGAGATTTTGAAGGAAAATAAGAATACAAAAACAAATAATTCGAATCAAAACATGTAGAGAGATGAAGACGTAAAATATATCCGAAAATGAAATGTATAAAATAATAATAAAAAAAATAAGGGAATGCTTCGGAGGAAATAATTTAAATTTATAACTTTTTAGAAGAAATAGCTAAAAAGGCTGTTTTACTTTAAAGAATTGTGTTGAAGGAATATTGACCCTGATTAAAGTCCACGGTTCATAAACATAAAATCAGTAAGTAATGAATGAAATCATTTGCTCTCTACGTATTTATTAACGGCCAAACTCTCTTCCTGTGAAGACGGATCCGACGTGCTTGTCCTGTTCAATTATTGTTTATAAAATCGTGTATTTCGAAATATGTATCTAAGCTGCTAATAAGTATTATTAAAATCTCAATTATCTGTAAGAAAAACTGTAACATTAAAATATTATTTTGCTCGGAGATAAATATTGAATTACCCACACAGAGAAATTTATAGCAACGTTATTATTGATGTTGATATCCAACAAATTAAGCCAATCGTTATTGATAGGGAATGCTTGATTTTATCGAACGATTCTGGAACCTTTTATACATTTATTATTCTTAGGATAAAATAAAGCACGTGAGGTTACGTGGCTCGAACAGCAAGTGTCGGCAGAAAGAGAGTTAAATCGAACAGTAGGGAGGAAAAAAGAGGGAATTCCTCGAATTAATTTTATTAATTTAGCTATAAAAAGGGACTCGTGATATTGCTTTAACGCATACGTTTCCAAAGAAGAAATCAGTATTCTTAAAAGTGGAAGGAAAGATTTGGTGTCAAGAATAATAGAATGAAAAGAAGATGATAAATTAAATTTTTCATCTTTTCTATAGAAAGTAAAAACTCTACAATAGTTTTTTTTAAAAAAAAAAAAAAAAAAATTCAGTGGATTTCTTTGATTACTGATCAAGTCATGAAATAATTAAAAGAAAACAAACATTTCATGCAAGTACTTTAAATATTCAAAATATTTTCAAACAATATGCTAATGACAACATAGAACAAGAAATTAATTATAAAAGTGAATTCGTATGCGACACATCTTCATGTCTTAAATAAAAAATGACAAAATGAATAAATAATAGTCCACGTGAATTTTGGCATACTTGTTTTCTTAAATTGTCGACGCGTACTTGTTTTCTTAGTATTTGTTGGGTTTTTCTTTCCATGTGCAGAAGAAGAAAAAAAGGAATATGCAAAAACACACTAAATATAAAAAATACTACATCGAGGAACATGCGACCCTAAAGAATAAATTCTTACAAAAATATGAAATCCTAAAAACATGATTGTATCGAATTGAAAAAGGGAGGAGGTTGACAAAAGATATTATGTTTGTGACATTAATAGTTTGACATCGATGACAAATTGCATCGTTTTTTAAGACAATTATACCCGGAAAAGGTCATCGTGTGACAGTATCCTGTTACCCGTCTCGTCCGTCATTTTAAAGTTTAATCACAAGATCCAAACTTCAACTTAAAGTCAAGCACAGACCAATTAATTTAAGTTATCATTTGTATCCAGAATATCTTTATTTAATCCTCGAATAAGGGGGATGTTCTTCACAGTTTTACCTTCTTCTCTGTGAAAACTAATATGTTCTACAATCTATCAAAGAATGCTCTTATGCAGAAAAAAAATGCGAGTATTTCCTGCAATTGCTCCGACAGCGGCGTTGAGTTCTTTTCTCACTAAATGTGCTGTACTTCAAGAATACTTCGGCTCACATCACACTACTAACATTCTTCTTATTGATATGTAACCTTAATTATTCTCATCTCCTTCCTTTCCATAACTCCTCTTCTCTTTCTCACAACACATGAATTTTTCAATGAACTTTGCTTTGCATAATTAGAAGTTGAGTTGTTCGAATCAAGTAGCCTCCAGGAAAATAAAATTCGAACAGAAGTAAGCCTCATGTCGCTACAAACATCTGGGCAAAAAAAAAGGACATGATGGCTGTGTGATCTCATACATCCTCTCTGAGAGAAACAAAGCATAATACAAAACACAACAGTGTAAAACTAGGTGTCTACAACACTTGTAAACAACTCATATCGGGTTTTTTTCTTCGGATAACACCAATGTAAGAATCAGCCCACCACGAGGAATAATTTTAACCAATGTAAGAATTTCTATCAATCAGTAACGTTTTGTGAATCTGAATTAGGAAGGCACTCGTTTCAAGATATTTAACTACAACGTTTTCAGAATCTTCATTAGATTAATCTAGTCATGGTAATAATCTTTCAGTATGTTGAGCATGTTCTTTGTAGATTAATTGTTTCCCGGGTATTATGCCTTGGGTATTATTCATTTTCAAGTGATGCTTTACCACAAACTGATGGGGCATAATAGAAATTGTCGAACTGGTATTACAGACGCAAGATGAGGTTTTTCTTTCTCACTATCCTGATATTTTAAGTAATTGCTCAGTTTGATTTTCTTCATTTGGAGAGTTAACGTTAAGTGGGTAAGGTTTTGAAGGAATTGTTTGTGGTGCAGGAATTCTAAGAGGGCAAGTTTTAACTCAGTTGGACATGTTTGAAATACCTCGGTAATCACAAAGTTTAAAGAGAAGTTACCTTATTTTGAAATGGATTTTGGTTCATTAAAGGGATTAAAAGGTTGTTTGGGAATAGGTCCTTGTGCCAAGCTATTTGACCTAAAATGTGTATACTGCCTATTTTGATATTTATCGATAGGATATAAAATTCTTGGGATCCAGTATTGCATTTTCCAATTTCTTATTCTCATCGTTTTGAACTTTAATAACTTGGTAGTAGTTATCAGCCATTCTGTTGGATTATTAGGAGAGTTTATAGAAAGTAAATGCCTTAAATTAATGGGTAAGCCATCTCTTAATCCTTCTAATACCACTGGCGTGGATAATCTTAATTGCATATCTGTTTTCAATTTTTCGTGGAAATATTGAGCAACTTTTTTCATTAAATGTTTCCTTGTGAAAGTTATAAATAAGTTATTGACGGGAAAATATATTTTTTTTAAAAAGAAAATGAATTCCTCCCAATTTTTAATGATGTCAAACAGTTTAATATATTCTTTTAAGATAAAGTTCTTCAAGTAATTACAGATGTTTCAAAATTTTCATAAATCATTTAGATTAAGTTCTCGACATTTATCATCAAAAGGTTTTAACCATGAGCTGATATTCATAGAATTAATTGGGTCAAAAGAAATGAATTGAATAGGCTTTTTGATTTTCAGAACTTTAAAGTTCTGATTTAGTATTTGTTTCAGTCATACTTGTATCCTTACTTCCTCGCAGTTGTATCAGTAAAAGTAATATAAATAAAATAAATAAATATAAAATTTTAAAATTTAGTATTATAATAACAATTTCGAAACATATTACATATCATGAATCTTAATTTACAATTTATAATTACCAAGGAAAATCACCACATTTTTATTTATTTATTTATTTATTTTGAAAAATCAAATAAAACTTCCAAATTTTAAAACTTAATTACGAGTCACGAATTTAAAGGTTACAGTTCTGAATAACGAAATTTTTACGCACTGAAATCGTCGAAAATATTGTCGCTGATGTTCACTATTAAACACAAATGTTGAAACATAAATGCATTTTTTTTTTTTTCTTTTGAAGAACTAAGATATGGATATTTCTTTATTTTCTCCCGATCTGTAAACGAAATTTGTAGTATTCTTTCATGTAACATAATAAATTATTTTCTATTGAAGAGCAAGAGTTAAAGTATAGATAAAACAATCTCATTTTTAAGCACAGATTTTTTTTTCTTTTTCACATGGCATAAACTCACAAGAACAATATCCCCATTATCCATTAAGAATAATTTTCGAAGAGATGAATGAAATTATTTGATTTTTATCCATAGAATATTTTTGTTGAAATCCATCGAAATTTCAACACAAATCGATTCCAGTCGGCACGATGAAATTCGGGGTTTCTCTGCCAGTCATTCTGGCGGTTTATGACATATCTTGGCGATGTTATTACTGATGTTGATATACACAGCAGAAGAAGGCAGTCGTTAATAGCAATGAATGCTTGATTTTATTTAATGATTCTGGAATATTATATGAATTTATTATTCCAAATCGCGCGCGCGTAAGATGAAGTAATTTTTGTTTCTACTCTGCGTTCCGATTATAAAAATTGAGATTTTAGTATAAAAGCATGAATGAAGTATTAATTTGTCACTAGAAAATCACAAAAAAATTTACATCTACAATTTGTTGATATAATGAAAAAATACGGAACAAACTATGCGAAATTTTACAAATACATTATTCATAAGTAAATAAAATATTTCATTCACTAACCTGATGCACACCTTGAAAACTAAGAGGAAGTAGTGATTGAGAAACATTGAGATTAATATGTTTTATACTGTGCTATTAAATGGCTGGAATCTAATTTGAATATGTATCCCTCCAATGTTGTTATTATTTCAGGACAAAATAATGAACAGCCGGGATGGTTTCAGGAACAAATATTATTTAATATTCGACTCTTTCCATAACACAAGACAGGATACAAAACATATATAAAACACACATTCGCGAACATATCACATCATTCTGCTAAGAAGTCTCTCTCTTTCATCGTGCTTGAGCTTGTCTCCTAACTAAAAAGAACATGTGACGCCATCTGGCTACCATTTAATAGTACATGGAAGGTAATGCTAAATTACAGTGCTACAAATTTTGATAATTTCTGTAGTAAGCGATCTCATTGTTGTGTCAAGTGCTTATTTTAATATAGTAATTAAGTCATTTTGTATTCAATAAAAAATAGGAAGCACAATAATTGATTTTTTGCCCATAAAAGGAATATTCCTCAGCTATTTCCCGTTTCTAATTTTTTTTTTAAATTTAAGGGAGCGGAAAATCCTAAATTTTTGCTTCAATGTAGAATTGAAGAGTTGGTATCTCAATGCATTTTTTCTTCTATAAACTAATCCACAATAGAATAATGATTTTAAAATTGATATGCAGGTTAGTCAAAAATGTCTTTACTGTTTAAATTAAACATACTTTTTAATGTTTTATAACAGAATATATATATTTGTATATATGACATCACACACATAACTTTTTTTGGAAAAGCTTTCGGTTTGGAAAACGATATCTCTTAGTCGACAATATTGTCCTGTCCGCATATAATGGGACATTCCGACATATTTTTCGCAACTATATTATCTCTTCTTTAATTCTTTAAAAAAAATCTAGTACAATGAGATCGGGAAAATGAGATGACTGAATCCAAATTCTCAAAAACGATATCAAGTCTTTGCTCTTGTTTTCACAGCAATGCTTCCCTCATCGCGATCAAAATTGACTTGGGTGCGAGATGAACGGAGTAATCCTGTTCTAAAAGTACTTTTGACCAACTGTATTTAAAATTTACTTCAACGAACTTTCTAAGCTAATTTTATAAATCAACATTGTTTTTGTTTTCTGTAAATGTGTTATTAAAATTGACTTTTTTTTGGTTTTATAGAAGCGTCGATGAGAACTGTATTACTTTCGAAAAACTTAATAACGGTACCAAAAGACTCATAAAAACATTGGAAATTACTCGTTATTACCACGGATTTTCCAAGTAAAATAGTGACTTGTTGTAATTTTCATCACTTTTTTGCACTTCTTGAGAATGAGATGATCACGATTGAGCCTTAGTTTTGTTTATCGCGGTGATGACAAATTATTTAGATTGATTCAAGTTACCTCTGATATTTTTTTGCAACCCAGTGATGATGATGGATAATGTAATGAAATATTTTAATTTTTAATGCACTCCTTTTCAAGAAAACGTTCGAAGATTCGAAGAAAAGTAATGCCTTCGTAGCCATAAACTTTTTATATGTCAGCTAATTTTTGCAGCTATTGTTATACTTGAAAGCTATATATACCTTCTATGATTTGCATGATTCACTTTTTGTCATACTTTCCAATCTTTTCCCTTGCATATGCACCAATGCATGGCTGAATCGTGCAAACCCATCGAAAACGAGTTCTTGTGGTTACTATCGACACTAGGTTTTAATGGAAACTTTCATCTCATCATCTGAATGAAAATTATGTCCTTTAAGACAAGATCTTTGGGAAGAGATTTGAAGTCTCAAGGTCGGGCGCATCGATGCTCGCTGCTTCACTCTTCGTTCTATGTGGGTCGTCATCTTCATCATTTCTCAGTACACTAATAGCATCTTAGAACCAAGGAAACGAATGCGTTACATAGAGCCTGCATACAGCTTTTAGGTATAAAAATAATTTTGAAAATCAGGTGACAAATAAAAAAATTATGGACATGGAAGCATTACTTTTCAATCAAGTCTCGAATTTTTTTAGATCGAAGGGTCAATTATAGATTTAGTTCCATGAACTGAGCATGCTTAATTATTCTTAAACGGAATTCTATTGTCAATGAAAATTCCTCACCTACTAGAAGTTTTAATTCCCTTTTGTATCTATATTTATATTATTTTGAAAATAATAGTCTCTCTTTTAACACACACCCCCCTCCTCCCCAACATTATGAACAAGTGATAAGAATTCATTATGAAATAATTTCCCTTACTTTTTGGGAAAATTCTACGCTTCATAAAATGTTACACAATGCGGGGTTATTAAAAATGAATCATCTAATTTCAAAATGTTATATTTTGAAAAATAAGCGACACAGAATGATAAGTAATACATGAATGCAAAGTAAAAATATAGAAGTGTTTTTGACAAGTGTTCGATATAACTTACATTAGTTACACGTATAATGTCAAGACGAAATGTAAATTCCTTCCAAACACGATGTAAAGGGTCAGGGGTAATTGATTGTACAACAGCAGAAATCCGTTGTTTAAGTTCAAATAAATCTGTAGGCAATGGTGGTGTATGTACTTCATCTTTTACAAACCTCCAAAGAAAGAAATAGTATGGGTCATATCACGTGACTTAAGTGGCCAGCTGAGTAACATCAAGTCATCTGGTCCAGAGCGACCGATCCTTTAGGTACTTTCTTTAAGTACTGTGAAGTACTTCCTTTTGAAAGCTTCTAAAAGTGTTTTCGTGAAATAGCTTCACGAACACATGAGCGCCACTCATTGTTCACAATATGAAACTTCTCAGTTTTCTTTTGTATTCATGCATCATTCTGTGTCGTTTAATTTTGAAAATATGGAATTTGAAATCGGATGATTCATTTTGAATAACTGTGTACATTTGTTAATAGGCAGCCATTGAATCCTCTTTCTACATTATCATTGGTAAAGGCAATTGAATATACTATATTTAATAGAGGTTTATGCTAAACAGTATACAATTATTTTCATAAGTGCTAAAAAAAATTTCCCTTTCCCTAAAGTGTGCGGTTTCTTACTTTTTTCAATTAGTGGTGATATCGTGCATGATACATGCAGGCCAATTAAATTCTATGTTGCGAAAAACTAGGAAACATAGTTCATTATCTTAATAACCTTTATAGTGATTAGATATTTGGCAAGTTTTATTGTCACGTTAGAAAATAACATTTTACAAATTAAGCACAATGGAAATGGATTATTTGATTGTGAAAATATACGCAAAACGGTATTTACAATACGTTCCGCAAAGTATAGTATGCGTTTATTTTCAGATTTAAATTTGGGGGGTTTCTCCATAAAAATGATTAAATTAAGCAAATTTATAATACATCTTAAAATATTAACTTGATTTTACATATATTTTTTTATTTATAAAATTAATGAATGATTAAAATACTATATATCAACAGTTGCATATTTTCAAAATATTTTTTTTTAATTTCATTTAACGATTACGTCTTTCTTTAGCGGAATTTCTTTCCTATAAATCATACGAAAATTGTTAGTATAATCATTATTTCTTTATTCGATTAATGTTGTTCTAAAATCGTAATCTTTCAAAACGGTTGCAGAAAATATGTAGCATTAAATCCAGATCGGAAAAAAAATTGAGAGGTCAATAAATAATAAAATTTAAAAAAAAGGAGGGGGGGGACAATTTCTCATTTACCAATGAACGCTTCTTAGTTGTAATGATAACTATTTTATGACCAGGAGACTGCAAGCAATCTTCTAATACCGTAAGCTGATGTGCATCCAAAATACAAGTAATTCGGTATGAACAAACATTATTTGAATCCTCAGCGGGTTCACGAGCGATCCACAGAAACGAAACAAAAGTGTTGCTTTGATAGAATTAAATTTAGACGTGAATTTTTAAAAAAGGAGCTATCGCAAAAAAGAACAAAGAATAAATACGCGCAATCATTTATTATTTTCATTCTGAATAAATGCTTTGTAATAGGCTTTTTACATCTATTACGAAACAATTGTTTATTTTAAGAGCTTCCTGAGCATTTAGCAGCTGCTATTAGCAATTTAAAAAAAATAGAAATTTATAATATTATTTTATTATTGTTTAAGTAAACTCAAGTTACCTCATGGAATGAATGAATATGTTTCGTGGACATAGCTTTTAGCAATATGCAGAATAAGAATGAAACAAAATATATTTTCACATCTAGCTACAGATTCATATTTTCATTGTTTACATTATAACACAATTTCAGTAATTTGGATGTACATCCATCCTTTCTTCCTCTCGGGTAACCTTGAGCCGAGTCATTCCATCCGCGGGTTATAAAAATCCAGAGGCGTTGATAAAAACCAGGGGGGTTGAGAGAATTTTTTCATGGGGGATTCTCCCACTTCAACTCATATCTTAAATTTATTTCTAGCTCAAAAACTTGAATTCAATACAAGGTACATAGTGTTTATTTTGTTACCGCATGTTTATTGTTCTTAGGACCAAAACAGGATATATTTTTTCTTTAATAAAATTTAATTTATTTATTTACTGAATGAATTTTTTACTTTACCTTTTTGACATTTTTTAATCTGAGGCTTCGAACTCGGTGGAATGGAGGGGGGGGCTACAACCCCCAGATTCTCCCCGTCGCTACGCATAATTTCCGTAAGTATCCATTGCATCTGCAAAAAGTCAGATTTAAATATGAAATTTTAATCGATCTCTAAATATTAGAAGATCAATAAAATATACTTCAACGATCTATTGGATTCCTTTATGTCAATGCAATGGATTATGCTTCACTTAAAATGTATTATATTTTAATTTCAGATATTCAATTTGTTTCAATAGATACCAACTGTGTCGAGCAGGATACACAAGACAACTTAACCATTTCGGCATTCGATGTTTTCGATCCCTTGGAGGGAAAAAAGTTAATTGACCTTGGAGGCCGACGGCAGTTTCGAACACTTAAAGATTGGGTTCAAAGAAAAGTTGACCGGTCGCTTTTTGTTGCATACCAACAAACCTTTCCCAATCAGACAAAATGTACGTCTCATTCGGGCACAAAAGCGTTTTCGACTTCTGGCTTAGAAGAGAGCCACCGCATACTCCCCCTCCAGTATCATCGTGATGACAACGGTGAGAAATATTTTGAATGATATTTGTAGAGAACGTCTTTTTTCCAGCCATTTCTGCCGAAAAACATCCCCTCCCTGTTATACCGAGTTTTATTGGGAACAGTTTCCATTTGATGTTATCGGCGGTCTCAAGTTGAGTGGCAAACCATGATGCGTACCCCATAGCCGGAATATAATTAGTTGTGGTTTATGTATTTGTCTAGAACACTGTGACGTTGGGCTATTCGTGATTTTCTTTTCCTTAACCTTTGGGTCTATAATTGAGATTGATTGCTGTTAATAACAATTTTTTCCCAACCGAAAGGAAACGTGATTATGTTAATTAGTGGCAGGTGGAAATAAAGTGAAGTGATTCAGATATGAGGGCATATAAGCAACGGGAAATTTGGACGATAGAGGGTGAGTGGGACTAGCGCTGAGTGTATTCCTAGCAAGAGATCGATAATATCAAGAGTTGTTGCCGGTAGTAACTGTCGCTGAGGATTTAGTAATTCAAAGTAACCTCGACTGGAAAGGTGTTGGTTAGAGAGTATTATTTCAATAATAGTTGAATAGGTGAGTTAATCCAAGCCTCCCCCCCCCCGAGAGAGCGGAAACTCCTCAGACATTATATCACAGTAATTGTTATAGTAACTGAAAAATAAATAGTTGAATAACCGACTGCTGTGTCTTTATAAAGATTATTGATTTTTAAAGTTAGTTATATACGATTATATTATGGCACATGAGTCGTTTAGAAGAAGTGGCAGCCACAACACAGAGATAAGTGTTTTGCGTAGGGAGAATATAGAACTAGAAATTCTTGGCTGTTATCCTGGTCCTGGGTCACCACTTCTGCATGTGGTATTTTCCCCGATGTAGCGGGAAGGGATTGTTTTTCTACACGGAAGAAGGAGGAGAGAGCTGCTTGACCTTGGAATTCCGGTGGTGTTTCGAACCCTTAACCACTAGGTTCGAAGAAAAGTTCACAGTCACTTTCTTATCAACTAGGCTAAAAGAGACGGCCTGATAGGGCTAGTTATTAAGGCGCTTTTTTTTCTGGCGTTGTTGCTGAAGAAAGCCGCTGCACCCTCATCACTTTCAAAAATAACGGTCTTAGATATAATTTCGGAATGTCTTATTGTGAGCGTTACTTCATATATATACTGAAACATTAACTTTTTAGTAATAAAAGTCATTAATTTATTATATAAAATATATTTCTTGTTAACTTGTCCACTTTAAAAATTAACACATTGAGAATTTTCTCTTAATTGTTCGATAACAGTTTTCTATTAAACTTAAATCGCTTGCTTTTTATGCCACGTGATAGATTATTAAAGTTTATGTTATGGCTTTAAGATTCCCGACTACCGGCCTTATTGGATTCGGGAACATAATATTAATCCTGTAAGGTTTCTACTGCCGTCCTCAAATCCTTAGTATTTTATCTGATTGAATGCAAAAGAGTGTCTCCGAAAGAGCAAGAAATGATGAAGGTTTTTGCGGAATTACATTTTTCCGACGATACCTAAAAATAGTTTAGTATATTTTTTAAAGACCGGAACACACACGAACGAATCAACATGAGTAGAGATATTTTTAAAAATTGGAGGGAAAATGTAATTCCGCAGAAACCTTCATCATTTCTTGCTCTTTCGAAGACACTCTTTTGCATTCAATCAGATAAATTACTAAGGATTTGAGGACGGCAGTAGAAACCTCACAGGATTAATATTACGTTCCCGAATCCAATAAGGCCGGTAGTCAGGAGTCCTAAGGCTAGCTAACAGTCGAGCAACTGGAAAAAAAAAATTTTAATAACTCCCCTTCGCACGTAATTCTCCCCCAGCCATCAGAAATTCTAGACTTTTCGGCTAAATTTCAAATTAAAAAAAAAAAATATCTCCCTTCTGAGATACAATGACTAATAAAACGATTAAAAATTTCATATCAAAGATCTTTTTTGAAATGACAAACATAACCAAGAATATGTTGTGGAATTTGGTCTTCCACAACCACAGAAAACTTGCAGTTATTCCAATGTTAAAATCAAAAGATCTCACTCAACTAGATAGCTATAGACCGATTTCCCTCTTACCAATTTTTACCATATATGTCCGAAAAATAATTTTAAATAGATTAAATACCCTCTTAAATAATCATGATATTTTTAGTTCCAGAGAATCATTACACATCAACTCTTAAAAACAATTGAATTCTATAAATTCGGATGTAGTAGAGGAGAATCGACTAGAGTGGTTTTCTTTGAATTGCAAAAGGCCTACAAATAAGTTTAGCACACTGAATTAATCTATAAATTAATGAATTATAATATATATTATGTATGTATATATACACATGTATATGTGTACACACACACACACACACACACACACATATATATATATATATATATATATATATATATATATATACATACATACATACTCCACACCATAATTACACTCTAATCAATTCTCCTCTAGAAAATCGAAATGTCTCAGGAAAAATTAATAACATTTATTCAGCATCCATAAATATTGAAGCTGGGGTTGCTTTCTAATTTATTAACATCGCACTTAGAAACAACACGAGGGCTGTTAATGTAACCTCGAATTTTGAGGCTCGGTCAAGTAACGAGGACACCTCCTTCTCCAAACTTCCACGCTACACCCAGGGGAGTTAATAAAACCCGAGATGTATGGGGGAGGGGGTTAAAAACCCAGCAGAACTTTATTGCGATAATTCATTGGGAGGAGGGAGGATCGTAATTTTTCAACAAAGAAAATAATGAATAAATATAACGATCTCGAAAAAACTTCATTCAGTATAAATTGTATGAAGCAAAGTAGTCCATGACGTTATGTGACTTCTTATGCATCGTTTTTTCGAACACAGTGACGCCAAAGTGAAGCCATTGCGTTACACCTTTACGCAGTTCAGACAAAATATTGCTTATCGATAACTTCAAAGGTAAATTTTAAGAAATCTATAGCGAATTTTGAAAAAAAAAATCCCTTGGGAGTGCACAGTATGGGTTGATGCAGCAAAACCTACCTACGCTTATAATAAAAATTATTATAAGCGTAGGTAGGTTAACGTGATTTATAAAATCTACAATTCATGAGAAATGAAGATCTCAGAACAGAGATAAATTTTCCCTCCATTGAAAAATGTTATTCGAAAAAATAGCAGTTCAATTCTTCTTTTAAATTAAACACGGTAACATTAGAAATCGCTTCTTACAAAGAAAAATAGAAAGAAAAGATATCGGCAATAACAATTGAAAATTTAATAGACAGTAATGTATATTACCACTTAACTCGTGTTTTTCTTTTTTCTCGAGTTCTGATCACAGCTTGGTAAGATGACAGACCGAGCTTTCGATTTCGATCGACAATCAAATAACTCGTTGATCTAGATAAGCGTTATGTTCCTGTCTAAAGTAACAAAGCCAAATTTATCTCGCGTTTCGATTGCAAGGATGAATGACTACAGTAAAGAGGGGAGGGAGAAAGAGACAATGAATAGAATGAATAAATTATTATTGTTAGTTTTATTTAATTTTTTTTTCCATTTTCAAACATATACATTTTTTTATCCATTTTTCTTGCATTTATTTATGTATTTGTTATTAATTAAGTAAAGTTCGGAGAAGAGAGGAAGAGAAAAAAATCAGGGCGAAGCAAAAACCGAAAAGAAATTGGATTCTAGTGAAAAAGAAGCGCAAAACAAAGTGAAGTAGAAATCGTGCAGTAAACATCAGTAGCAACGTGTAGCTCGTAAAACCCGATTTCTTACGCAAACCAATAACCTAATCCTATATATTCGGTCATTTTTCTTTGTGCTAATAATAAATTGAAATAATTTGATAATGAGACTGATTTAAGAAAAAAAATTACTGAAGTTATTAGATAATATTAATTTGATTTCAATCATTTTATTAGGGGGAGAAATGTTCACTACAATACGTTGAGTATCGTTCAAAGGTAGAAAACTTAAAACACTTTTTTTTATGTAGCACTACATGATAATTATGAAATATATTTTGTAAATACTAAAATTTATAAAAGAAATTGCTAATTTGAAATATTTTATAGTCATAGATGCTAATAAAATTAAGAAGTGGAGTATATCATTTTCCATAAAATTTCAGAAAATAGATATCAATATATATCGTTTGTAAGCTATGCAAATGTACCTTGTTCTCTTATCAATCTCATAGAAGGAGATTGCAATTGTTTTATTAACGTCGCACTAGAAGCTAAACGATGGCTATTGGCAGCGGACCTCGTAACTCTGAGACTCGGTGAAACGACGAGGACGACACCAGAGGTGGCCTTTCACTCTCCAAACTTCTACGCCATGCTAACGGAAAGACTTGGAGACTCGATTGCTTAAAAGGGTAGACTTTTTAGGCGGGTCCTTAGTGACAATAGGACTCGAACCCACGACTAAACAAAAGGCCGGTCGCACCTCCGCGAAAATGACCACTAGGCTACCGCGGCCACAGCACAGTAGGAGAAGCAGAGAACAAGCGGCAGTAGATTTAGCAAACAGTTCGCAGAACACAAACGGCAGTAATTATGTTTTCTATTAAACTGGCATATGGACACCGCCCTTTTTCTTATCATACTTCCTCTGGATCCATTCTCTATCCGCGACCATGACTTCTTAGCTACTTCTGCAACGGTAGCCGAAAGGACATGTTCGCGGATTCACTACCGCCATTGTTTTCGTCGAGTCGTGGGTTCGAGCCCTGATGCCACAAAAGACTCGAAATGCTGCGGGGACAATGCACGTTGAATTTGATCAAGATCCCAATTCCTAGCGTAGTGTGGAAGTAGCAGCTCATGTGTCACCCTCGTCACTTGACCGAAATGCTAAATTACGTGGTTCGTCGCCAATAGCACTCGTGCTGCTCCTCAATGCGACGTTAAGAAACAATCACAATCATCCGGAATAATATTCTTGTTGCTCGGGAAATTTACAAGTCGTCCTTTGCGTTCACTACTTGAAAATCCGGAAATCGTTCGATGTGCTAGCCAAGGATGAGAACTTAGTTAGTCTTGTGATCCCGAGAGTGGGGGGTCGGTATACTCCTTGCCGTTTTCTCCCTTCCATCGTCTCTCGAATGATTTGTGCTCCTCTTTTCTTCTGAATTGAAACCTCTTCAAAGATAATTTACTCTTCGTTTAAAGCGTGCCTCGGGACAAGTGATAAAGTTGTAACGTTATCTTAATGATACTTGAATCAGAAGTAGAAACGTAAGCTGGTTCTGGGAAATCTATTGGATTGTTGTTGTAAAGAAAGGATTTTTATTGACTGAGTGACAGATTGATTGTTTGTTTAATGGAATTGAGCAGCGAAGAAGTTCGATGCAAACATAATTTGATATGCAATAGGGCCATTGCCGGCCGCTACAGTGACCACTAGGCTACGGCCGCCGCACATAAGTCAATCCATCAATTTTCATTAAAAGAGAAGACTAGTCTATAGTTATCAAAAAGGTGTGTTTTTAATAAGTTTATTGTTTAAATTGAAAAGAGAGCTATATTATTATTTCTTCTGTGTTTAATTTTTAAAAAAGATTTTCCCATTTACATTACAAGTTTCGCTTATAATTTGTTTAGTTCTGTTTTGTGAAGAAGTCATTTGAAATATGAGTATTTTCAAGTTTTTCTGATTCAGCTTTTTGTTTTTATTTGTTGAGGGGAGTCTGTTGTGGGGGATGTTAATGATTTTGGTTTTGCTTGCTGAGTTAATGTTTTTAATGGTGGAGGTTTTTAGATGTTGGTAGTATTACCTAAATCTTCGATATTGTTAATATCTGCGTTTCCTGGGATGCTGAAGTAAATTTGTTCTTGAAACAGGAGCCAAATTTGGGAGGGATACATGTTATTTATTCAAATACTAAATCGATTCTAAGAGGCGTGCTTGGCGTTAGTTTCTCATCAGAATGCCGGTTATCATTGAAGATATTTTCTAGATTGGAATTGACTCAGGGATGAGACATTAGGGGATTCGTTTGCTAACGATTTTAATATCAATGGTAGGATTTTCAGATGTGATTCTCTTAACAATGTCGTGCGAATTGTTATCTATAATAATAAAATGAAGAATTTGCAATTTTTATTGATGGCGTAGCGAAAAGATTCGAAGACGCAGGACTATGAAATTTTGCACAAATAATCTATGAATATTGATGGTGTGCACCACGCCCCCCCCCTTCTTTTTTTTTTTTTTGAAATTCACCTTGATTTCTTAAAAATTTAAATTTAAAGTCAATTTGCCTTCATTGCACATGCGCAGTTCGATCGAAATAAAGGGCCTTATTTTCTCGAAGACAGTGAAAAAATTACGAAATACATGAGCATGAAATTTGGTTTCAAAGAACCTGTGAATTCTAATAGTGTGCACCACAAAGCCATTTTTTTTTTAATTCAACTTAGAATTTATGAACTTTTAATTTAAATTTCATGTATGACGTCATAATGCAACTTCACCAGACAAATTGTTTGTTTTAGATTTGTTTAATAATTTAATCTTTCTTAAAGATATTTTACGATTCTGTTAGTTATTTGTAAAA
The DNA here is from genome assembly GCA_019974015.1 of Nephila pilipes. Lineage (NCBI taxonomy): Eukaryota > Metazoa > Arthropoda > Arachnida > Araneae > Nephilidae > Nephila > Nephila pilipes. The sequence continues at coordinate 120,414 of BMAW01034217.1, forward strand.
TAATTACGATTGTTTTTCGAATGAGTCCTCATCTCAAAAGAATATTGTTTGAAAAAGTACATGTGAAAAAAAAAACTATCTGAAAAAGTCGTCTTTTAATTTGACAATAATTTTCTGTGTTGAAACGGCGGCATGCACAAACGTTGAATTACTACTTTTTGAAGACTTTTAAAAATTATTACACTTCATTTATTTTTGTATTTTATACTATCTGTTTGCTTTTTTTTTTTTTTTTTTTTTTTTTGTGAATCCCAATTGAAATGTCTGATTTGTCCTTTGTAGTGGCCTAAAATACCCAATATCCTCAGTTCTAAGGATCCTGAATTTATCATACTTTCTGCTTCAGTTCTAAGCTACTCCTTCAGTTTATCTTAGTTAAGTATTTAAACTTCTGTAATAACACTAATTTACTTTATATTTTAGATCATAATGAGGGTTAAAATACAGTTTAGCACGATTTTAAAAATCACCAAATTGGCTATTTTTTCGTCGCATGCCTCGATGAGTCATCTGTTCCACATTTGGTGAATTGTTGCCCAAATATATTTCATCGCCAAGTGGCTGCCTGTTGATTAATTTGTCTCATTTTTAAAATCCCTGCTTCGAGAACACCGGCCCTGTTTTTTATTTGGCAATTGATTCTTAAATATAGTGCTAAATTTTATTATTTTGGATGTTCTGTGGGTTCGAAAGCTTCTTGGTGAAAATTTTCTTTCTATCATAAACTAGGAATTGATTTGGGATGCTTTTCAGTTAGCTGAGTACCAGACAAAACCACCAAGCCCGAATGTTGACAAAAAGGAATATTTGACCCTGGTTGACTTTTATTTTTACTATGCTTGATTCTACAAATTATTTCATTTTTTTTTTTTTTTTTTTTTAGATAAGAAGTATATTTTGTTAACATTAATATTATTGAAAAGGAATTTATCCATTAGTAATTTCTGAGGAAATTGTGCCTAAATATATTTATGTCAATGAAGATCATGTGTATTTGAAATCCTACCTTGACTTAATAAATATATTTGGACTAACAGTACTGAAGCTAAGTAAACTTTTGCTTAAATGTAAGGAAAAACTCAGATATTTATTACCTAACTGGCTTTCTTAAAAATTCTTGTTCAAGAAAAAACATGAATATTCTTTTCTATTTGTGTGATATATGTAACATACATTTGTAAAACAAATAAAAGATCACTAAGAACACTTTATGCTCGGTAGCTGGATTGTTAGCGTTTAAAATTAAATCCCTGTGAAGAAATTAAATGTAACGTTCAGTATTAATGAATTTCAATTTCTTTCAAACTTTATGTAACATTTAATGATCAATTATTGCTTTATTTTAAAAAAAAATAATCATTCTTTTATAAATTAAATATTTAAAATTATGAAAGCTTAAAAAGATCTACTAATATGTGAACTACAAACTTCGTCCTCATTGGATTTAAATTTATTTCACTTTTCTATTTCATTTATTAAATCACTCTTTCCTTCTAAACAAATTTGCTCTTCACTCTTACAATTGCATTTAAAAATTGGTTCTCGTTTAAAAGAAAAAACTTTTATTCTTCCATCTTTCATTATTTAATTTTCCCGTGCGAAGAACGGTTTTTAATAATTAAACCCGTTGGTGGCTCTATTGGAGCTATGGAAAATATAGCTTTGTTGGGTATCACCAAAGTTTAGGTGCGTTTCCTGTATTCCTAAGATATCTAAGTTGTTCTCAATGATAATATAATTGAGTTCGCCCAATTTATGACCAATCGCCTTCTAACTGGTGAAAACGAGAGAAAGTGCAACCAGTGGGTTAGAACTGGGCATCCCACTAAATGGTCCAGGGTTCGAATCTACGCTGCCGCTTCGCGACCGCCACAAATGTTGCAAATCTGGGGGAAGTTTGAAAGCTATTTTTATAAAGTGATCAGTGATTTTATTAGCGAGGTATTTAAATAAAATAAAGTTTGAGAGGACTTTTTTTGTTAAATATATTGTTTAATATTCTTTTATTTAAAAGAAAGAGGGAATGAATATAATTGAAGTTTCAGTTGGAACATTAGCGGGCACTGAAACTTGGTCAGAAGGGGAAGCTTCGTTTTTGGCTCTTCTCAGAAAATGGTGGCTAGCGAAGAAGTAGGTTTTAAATTCTTGGGATTTTGCGAGCATCCTAATTTGTGGTGTGAGGGCTTCACAATTGCGACATTTGACTTCAATGACAAAAGGTTTTGAGCAAAGTTTGATTGCGTAATTTCATTCGCATTTAATGTTACAAGGTATTCGGATGGAAAATTTTGAAAAATAGAAGGCCTGGCAGCGGTAACACTGGGTGAGAATTCCCTCAACTTACGAGGTTCATATATTTTTCAATCTTCGATTGAGCTGCTGAACAACCAGACAGGTGGTAAAAGAAGGGAATAAGCTGTGGGCGACTGCACATCTCTCAGTCTATAACCTCTGCTATTATCGACATCATCTCACCATTTTACGTTGAGCTGTAAATACATCAGCATAGGTGGTTCAAGGTGGAAATATTGCAGCAGTAATTCACCGAAAAATGAGCCGAATATACGGTGAAAACTTTATGAGTCATGGTGCTGTGCGTGAATGGTATGGACAATTTAAAGTCGGGTGAACCGACGTTCAGATGGGGAGGGGAGAAGGCAAGGATAAAAATCTGTTCAAACAAACCTTCAAAAGCAGGAAAGTTCTGGCTTTGAATGTTTGAGACCAAAAATGGGTTTTGCTTGTTCATTTTATGAAACCGGGGACTACGAAAATTCAGCTGCTTAATGCTAGATTTTACGACGACTGCAAAAAGCCATTTAAAATTTTAAAAAAGAGGAATACTGACTTCAGTTGTCCTCATTAATGATAATGCTCATTCTCACAGTGCTGCTGTAACCCAACAGCTTCTAGAACGGTTTAAATAGAACATGTTTGATCATCCAACACATAATTCAGATTTAGCACCGAGTGATTTTCCTCTCTTCCTCGAATTGAAGAACTGATTAGGAGGCCAAAGCTTCCAGCCGACTAATGAAGAACTTTAACAAAGTGTAGGTCTATCACACATCGCTGAAGGTAGCCTGCTTTGAAGAGGGGATTAGAAACGTCGTCCACAGATATGACAAATACCTTAAGTTTCACGATGATTATGTTGAAAAGCAATCATGTTTGTACATAACTTTTGGTAGCAAAATCCTCTTTTTTTTTATTGTCCATTTGAGGTTAAAAAATGGTCCTCGTATATGATTCTATTTTTATATTTATGCTTCCTAGGTAATCCACTGAAAATAATTCTTCATTAAATGAGGTTTACAGTGATTGTATTAAAAAGTGTCCCATTCTTATCAGATTTTCTTCTCTTCATGTTGTGGTAAGTTTTCCACTTTGTGGCCCAAAATGGTGAATCCAATGATTATTTAAATTACATCTGTTTCAATGAAGAGCTCTTTTCTAGCGAGTTTTATCATTTTTTTTTCTCTAAGTGATCGAAAGTATTATCAACATTATGTTTTAGAATAGTGCTATGAATCTGAATGCTAGAAGGGAATATTTTTAACTTGAAGCCATTGATTTTGCCTGTGGTTTATTTTTTGTTGAGGTTATTGATAGTTAGCATGATTTCGAAATAACTGTATGTGGAGAGCCAATCGTAATATTTATCACTCTATTTTAATGTTTCATGTCTAATGCAGCATAAAATGACTGCACCTAAAATAAGAAATTATAAATAAAAAAAACGAAATATGAAAAAAATAACGGACGTAAAATGTTCTTTTAAATTTAAATGGAAAGTATTTCTTGTTTATGTTGTGGTCATTCTGATAGTTCCATATATTGGAACCCTAGATATTATTATTATTATTGCGAAAATAACTGCAGGAATTAATTCATTTAAAATGAACTCGAATCAAAGCACGAATTTCAAAAACGAAAATGAAACAGCAAGAATTAAAAGTAAAAATCCTTCTTTTTGGTTTGATAAACCTTAAATTTGGTTCCATTAAGTTGAAAAGCAGTATAAAATTTTGGTATCGTAATTCAAGAAATGAAATTTAAATATTTGGTACACATTCTGGAACCTTTGGAACACATACTGAAAAAATTTTACAATTATTTTCAGGAAATGTTGGTACACATACTGAAAATATCTGGAATACTGTTAGAAATAATAGCAAAATGAAATACACTTATTCAAAAATAAAATTGCTAAATTCATAATTTAAGGGAAGTGAAAAGGCGAATTAAACTATTAATAAACAGCATGGACTTGAGTGTTGTGAACTTCACTAGTTGCTGCAATAATTTTCTGCAGTATAACTTTTCTTTAATAAATCTGTTTCTACATTAGATGTATTAAAAAATTTTTATCGAAACACACTGGTTAGAAAAGTTAACTGAATCAAAAAAAAAAATTTTTTTTGACTGTCAACAATGAGAAATTAGCTGTAATGACTGACAAGATATTATAGATGGCGCAAAACATTAATTAATATTGCATGAATAAAACAGTTACGGAGAAGGACGATTTCAGGAATAGGAATTCGAGGATATTGCACGATGACGAACAACTCTAAGTCTTCGTTCGCTCACTCAATCGAAACTCAAATAATCTTTGTTACTGTTAACGCAGTTCATTTCAGTTTCAAAAACTCAATCAACCTTCCACGAATACCTAAGTCAAAAGGAAGTAAGAAAAACTCCAAATAGAATGGGCTGACGAAACGATAAAAGGAGTGTAACACAGTGAACAAGTATTTGGAAATGTAACTCTTCTGAGCTATCCCAAACCTGAATTATCTTCGTCTCTTTGCACAGATGCCACAGATTGAGCTGCAGGGTCTGTTCTTCATCAATCTGAAAATGAAACCATCTTTTTCTCAAAAAAGAATTAAACGAAGCAATAAAGAATTACAGAACATAGGATCATGAAATTTTATCATATATCTTTCTATTAAGCAATTAGAATTCTTTGAGATTGCTTTGTAATTTATGTTAATCATAAGCCAATTGTTTTTGCATTTCGTCAAAAATCTGACAAAGTTTCACCTAGGCAACTGAGACATCTTCATATTACTGACTTAAATTTAGATTTAAATTACATAAAATAACTTTTTAAAGATACATAACAACATCATTTATTTCTAACTCATTCTACGTTATCTATCTTATCTAAAAGGTAAAAAGAAAAAAAAAAAACTAGAAAAAATATTGTAAAGCTAAAATTTGAATAATTTAAATTTTATCTTAGTTATTCATATAAGAAAACCTTTATAATTAATTTTAAAAAAATCTTAATTTTAACAGTCTACAGCTGCAAGCAACAGTCAATCCACAAATCTAAAAGTATTCTACACTTTTGACTTCATGACTACACTTAGCCTTCCAAAGTGACTTCACTCTGAATGGCAATATCTTTGCAACTAATAGGAATATCAAAAAAAAAAAAAAAAAATAGTATCAAATTATTCAGAATAACCCAAATTACATACAAATTTTATTTTCAAGAAATCAATTTTTTTAACGTTTCAAGGCCCCCGAAACCCCTTAAAACAATTAAGTGCAACTCGCTAAAAAAGGCAATAAAATCCCTAAGGTATCAATTAGGAAGTATTTATCATGCTACTTAGTATTTATAATAATGCTGACATTAACAACTCTATAAGAGATGAGACTTCCGAATGATTAAACTCTCTTAAGCAATTCAAGTTTCTTTACCCCATCATTATTTGTTACAAACTCTTAAATTTCCTTAATCCAACAAGCCAAGCTTTTGCAGACAACAGACTACGATCAACCATCTGCTATAGAGCTCCTAAAAAGTGTAATGAATTTGTTAAGGACCTTCTATAAAATGTGACTTTTAATGAAATGCTTTGAGATGTAAGAGAACTAGTCGACAAGATTGATATATAGGCTAACTTTGAATTGTCGCAGCTACGTCATAGAGTTCAACGGGGGAAAAAAATTTTGATTAAAAAGTGGCGAAAGATCTTAAATTAAAATTCAAGATAGAATTATACTTTTATAAATGGTTTAATTAATACCTACTGCAATTATTTTCTATTTTTCTACAACATATATAATTCAAAAAGATCCACTTAAAATGCATTAACTATACACTGTAAAGATTTGTGGAAATAATGTCGACCGTTAGAAATTCGTGAGATATAAACGCGCTTGATCTAGAAGACGAAATAGTGTCAGTTTTGACCTTATTAAGCAAAAAGAGAAGTTCTATTAAGGTTTTAAAATTAATTTCAACTCTAGAATTTGAGCCCAATCACGATATTGCTTTAAGATTTTTACTTTCTTTGCCAATAAGTGAGACAAGTGGAGAGAAAGAGCTTCTCAAAGTTAAAATTAATAAAAAAATATTCTTACACTCCATAACTCTTCAAAGTGGATTAAATGGCTTAGCTGTATTGGTTATCGAACATGAATTAGCTGAAAAAATTGATTTAAAATATTTGATCAGAAATTTTGTTGAATTAAAAGTGAGAAGAAAAAAGACATTAAGGTTTTTTCTTTTTGTTTATTTTATTATTTGTTTTGAATTTAAATATTTTTTAGTTTATTTTGTGGCTTTTAATATATATATATATATATATATATATATATATATATATATATATATATATATATATATATATATATATATTTGCAAGAACTATTCAAATATTATAGGTTTATATTTATCAACCAATGATTTCTTTTAATAGTATTTTTTACCAAGTGGGGAAGTAAGTCGCATCTTACATTTTTTTCTGAGATAGTAAAATAATTAGAGTCGGCTCTGATGATGTGTTTGTATATTTCTCATCGCTAACAATAATTCTGGTAGTAGATTTTCTCCACTTTTATGAATTGATATATGACCTGCGCAAAAAATATCTGAGAAATTTAAAGCAATGTGTCACGTTTAAAAAAAGCATTTTTAATTCTGTTAAAACAATATCGAACGATTCCTAGTACCGTATACTTTTATCTAAATTTCCTTTCATATCTAAATTGCCCTATCATAAGCTACCGGTCAAACATAATATATTCCGTTTTATAACGGCAGTTTCTCCAGCAGTGGCAATTCCTCAAAGATTAGATCAAGATCGTCTGGAAATTGCTGAAACTTAATTTTAAAATATGATCCATTTGGAACATTTAAGAATCTTTGGAAGTAATTAAGTATCCTCCCACTTCGCATAGTATCCAAATGACGCACCCCATAGCGGAAACTCTAGAGAGAAGGAAATTTTTAATGCCTTGAAATCTTAGACTTTAAAGAAAAGATTATTTCCTCCAAAATTATTTCAAAAAGATTTCAGTCACATTAACCTAATAAAAGCGAATAATCAAATACCGGTACACTCACAGAATATTTTAAAATTTGCTAACTTTAAGCCCTTTGGGTTATTTGAAAGTACGTGTATTTCAATTTGAACTGTAGAATGTAATAGCTACTGTCTAAAGATTTTCCAAGGAGATTTATTGGATCCTCATACTTTTGTAGAGTTTAATTTGATTTCGTCAAAAGATCATAATGAGCTATGGAACATGCATGAAAGTCTTGTTTTTGAAATTTTAAGAATATGATCTTTGCATTATCTGACAAAGGCATTTGTAAAAAAACAACTCGTTAAACTTTTTAGGATTTAAACTCTTAAAATATGGAGTAGACCATTCCATTTTTTTAAAAAATATTAAATGTGATTAAAATTTCTAAAAATATAAGAAATGTGTACCATTTTTTTTAAAAAAAAATAATTCTAGTCAGAGACAAGGAGAAAATGATGATCAAGGGTGGAATCTTGAGATAAACTGTTTCCACGGCCGTTGTTATCTTCAAGTACACTAAATTAAATTCAAATATAATAACATAAATGCCCATATTTTATCAAGGGCTCAGATGTGAACATTTTGGATAAATATACAAGGTACAATCGCAAAATAGCTTTTCTTCCATATGAGAACAGCTTTCCTACCTTTCGACTATAGTTAGGCCTCCATGTAATATTAATCTAACTGTTACCATTAGGAGCAATGAACTCCTCAATTTGAATGTTCCAATTTGAACTGCAGTATTTACACATGGACAGAAATTTTAAGACTATGTATATTTGAGCTCTGTTAAACCATTTAACCAAAAAAAAAAAAAAAAAATTTAGATATTGCTTTTATCCAACAAATGTTTCAATAATCACTCAATTTTTTTTAGCAATTTCAAGAAAATTTCTTAATATTATGTGCAAGCATTGATCACTGTAAATTGTCTAAAAATATTTGTTTCGGTTCTTGGTTTGAAAGCATGCGCAGTATCACTCTAAGTCTGTTCGAATACTCTTGAAAATTATCAGTGTAAATAAATGCTTATTCTGGGAAGAAATAAAGCAGTTCAACTCTCAGTTACGTTATAAAGTGGCTAGCTTTCTCATTTTCTTTTATTGTTGGTAAGTGAGTTATTATTTTGTTAAGTATATATATTTGGATTCTAGTTAAATATGATGACATATTCAAATTTAAACTTTCTATGAATATTTCGAATTGAGGCCATGTGTTAAAATATTTATGAATTATTGACAGTTGTGTACCTTATGTCTCGAAATAAAAAAAATTTGACATTGCATTGTCCATCAGTTGATTATGACAATATTTAATAGTAATTTTGTGCAAAAATGTTTTCAAAACTGTGTTATAAGTGCAATATTAAATATTTTGTGCAATATGGTTGCAAAATAATATTTCGTCTTGCTTCCAAACCTATTAGGAATTATTATTTTTTTTTTTTCTATTCTTATTCTTAGATATTGGATCGTCAAGATGAGTAATTTTTGAGTATATTTTTTTTTTACTTCGAGTAAAGTGTAGTGATATTTTAAAGAGAATCTGTCTTTATGAACACAATTTTCAAAAAAAAAAAATCTGTTTGAATTTAAACCTATCAAGTAAGATTGAACCCTATAATTCAGTATATATGAGTTATAGCATTTGTATTAAAACTCTAATTTAGGCATAATTTATTTTCATTCTTCCTGAAATATTACTTCTTATTAAAAACCAAATGCAGCCAAATGTCTCATAATTTTCAAGAATTGGTCAGATGACAAGGTTGATACTAGAGTTTCTATTCTTCATATGCGCCTCACCAATATGAGGACTTTAATTTGCAGTAGCTCTTCAACAATGTGTCTTTTATGGAAACAAGACTCAAATCTGTGGCTTTATTAAAGCATAAGTCATGAGAACAATGTCAAGACTACTTAGTTACTGCATCGAGAATGTTATGAATTATGAAGTCAATACAATGAATATTTTGGTACCATGCATGCTTTTTTAATTGTAAATTTAATCTCTTGTTTCCTCAAATTTTTTGTATTGGTTTGATAATTTTTGGATTGAGTTTAATGTTAACATCATTTTTTGATTGTATTTGAAAATTTTTAGGTACATTAGTTCTATCAAATGAATTAAGTTTGTTCTAATGTAACAAATCCAAAATAGTTCCATGTATCATGGTTAACTTGATAAATAGATTATGAAGATTTGATTGTTGCTTTCCAAAATACAAATAAGTGATGACCTAGATATATATCTGTATCATCACCTCAAATGCTCAGCCTATCCAGGGCCTACCTTCTGTAGGTAAGTACGAGAATCACATGCCCTGAGGTTCCTAGGGCTGCCGTAGCTTAGTGATCGTAGTCAAGAACTCTCAGCTGACTTTCTTTCTGTAAAATCATGAGTTTGAATCGTAAAGTCATTTAAAACTCACCCTGTAGGGGGGCTGATGCACATTAAATCTGTCTAGGCTCTATATCCTCTCAAAGTATGGTGTGGAAGTTTGGAGAGGGAGGTGCCCACCATGTAACAGAACTGCTGCTTGTTAAATCTGTCGGTCCCAAGTCTTGCTGTTGATGTGGTTTGAAAGTTTGGAGAGGGAGGTACCAGCTTTCGTGTCATCTTCATGGCTAGGTGCAAAATTACTAGGTTTGTCTCCATAATCTTTGTATTGGTTTTAAATGTGATGTTAATAAGCAATCAAATCCTGACTCAGTATACCTGATTCAACTGACAGCATGTCTTTTTCTTGGGAGTTAGCCTCTGAGATCTTGCATGGCGTATGACCTTCCTTGACCCATTTATTTCGATAATTCGGGGGTGGTTCAAAAAATACCTGTATTTGAAAACAGATGGCATCATTAAGTTAAACTGTTGTTAGCTTTAGGTGTTACCATCTCTTAAATGGAGCTCAAACAGGACTGACATTGATTTATAAATTAGTTTTTGTTTGGTAGTCATTTGCTGCCAAATAAAATTTAATTGCTGCTGCATTGTCCACTTTGATGAGGCCTAGATTCATCATTATGCCCTGGAAATCAAGCAAAATTCAAAACATTGGTTTGCTTCCAGTAAATAAAAGGCAAAGAGGGTCGTTTGTCGGAAAAATTATGATGAATTTTTAGGTGCAAAAGGCTTCATGATCACGAATACAAGTAACTGAGACTTAGTCAGCTGTCTAGCAAGTCATTATGCATACTAAAACAAACCATTTACAATGCCACAAGCACGATCTCTTGGAATTCTTACGGACTTGTTGAATAACCCTTGTAATGTGACAGTAAAGGGATTATGATTAACGCCTACAGCGATATCACTGATAAATGGCAGTCCTGATCAAATTCCTACACAATCTTGATAGATTATATATTTACATCACACTTAGAAGCAACTTGAGGACTACTGACAACAGACTTCATAATTTTGCACCTTACTTAAGTCACAAAGACAATCCCTGTACAAATTTTAGTTTTGCAGTAGCATCAGTAGTAGAATGCACTATTCAAAGGGTGGGTGCAATAGCCTAGTGGTCATGGTTTCAGACTTGTGGCTGGCGATTTTCATCGAGTCGGGGATTCGAGCCTTGGTACCACTAAAAACCCACCATGTAGCCAGGGCTGATGCACATTAAATGTGTCATGGCTAAAGTCTTTCTGTTGGCATGGGACCCGTGTGGTGACCGGGGATGACAGAATAGTCTCACTGTAGCTCATGCATGTCGTAAAAGGCGACTAACATGGGTACCCAGTATCTGGGGGTATAGCCGGGCACACTGCCGCTGGGGATTATATCAGGGGACCTCAAGGACTTGCCTTCTTCAGGTAAGTACGGGCATCATGATCCCGGGGCACCTTAGTGATCTTTTTCTTTCCCATGGGGTTTACTGTCTTTGGTAAACACGAGTGATGCACTCCCAGGATACCCTATCGATCCTTCTCTATTTTCGACCCTCCTTCTTGTCACACACACACAACCACTTTTTATCTTTTTTTTTAAACTTCACATCTAGATCACAGTTTAATCTTGTTTGGCGCAGCATAGCCATATCTGGCTCTTGCGCCAATAAACTTTACATTCACTCACTCACATTCTGTTGGCATGGTGTGGAAGTTAAAAGAGGAAGGTGCCAGCTCTGATGGCATCCTAGTCACTTGACCGAAGTTCAGAGTTGTGTAGTCAGTTGCCAATAGCCTATGTGTTGCTTCTAATGTGACATTAATAAAATCAATCAATCAGTCATGACTCAAAGGAAACACTACTGTTTATGCTCACAATTATGATCATTCAATTATTGCAACATCTAAAATGGTAAGTGTTCCTCCTTATACGAGGTGAAATACGACCTTTACACAATCAACATTCGAATGCGACTTCTGAATGAGAAACCTTATTTACATTCTTTGCTTTTACGTCTACTATAACTTGCATTACTCCCACCTGCATTGTCAAAGAGATCTGAACTGCTAATGAGTTGCATATCCCAGCATGTTGTAGTTTTTATGTAATTTTTTTGTGTGCCACCTACATAATATAGCAATTTTAATGTCAGCACTGTAGCATTTAATTTATGTATATTTACCACAATTTGTTCTCTTAGAAACTTTGATAATACAAATTTATGATTTTGTTAGGATATTTTTAAAAACAGGATTATTCTGTAATTTTTTAGCTGAATGTTCTTAATAAAATCTATTTAAGATGAAATTTAAATCTATTTCAATTTTTGATTGTGTAATTCATTTATGTATCTTTTTTTTTTTCTTTGATTTTCCTGAATTTTAGTTTGATATTAAATTTTTAAAATACTTTAAACAACTTTCAGATATTATTATTGTGTAATTAAGGAAAGAACATTGTGATTGAGTTTTTTTAAAAAATACACTGGTATCTCTTTATCCTTTGATGTATCTCTTAACATCCTCAAGAGCCTATATACTATTGCTATATTTTACTGTCTTTTCCAAAATTAACCATTTTGGGCTGCATTTGGCTCACCCACCATTATTAGGGAACTAGGTGTAAAGTGTTCTGTTTAGGTCTTCACAATTTAACATCTGCAGTTGTCCTGAATTTTTTCCTATTTGTATATGAATTCTTAGTATGCAATAAATTTCTTCTTTTATATTTATATTAAAATATATGGAATATTTGAATTTTCAATGACCTATATTTTTATTTGGGAATAACCCTTTGGCTATCCTTGATATACATACTTTTTAAATGTAAGGCTGTTAATAATTTGATATTGTAAATTATCAAGTAATATACATGTCATATTTCTATAAAATAGGCATTTGAGCATGAGCTTTTTAAAATTTGATTGTACATTAGGCATTTTATTTGGCTGAGGAAGGGACTGAAAGCATTTACACTAAGTGTGTGATTTTTTTTTTTTTTTTTTTTTTTTTTTTGTTGTTATATACTCTTTTCAATTTATAGTCAGTTGCATTCTCATGTTGATTTGTGAAATCACTTCCTGATGTCACCAAATATTATTTTATGGGAAAATTAGAACTATAGCAAATTAACTTCAATGGGCTTCTCAGATCCTCATATGGTATTGCATGGATTTTAAGAAAGTGAAATAGCAGCTTGAGTATCATCCTAATCATTCGTTTTGCAAAAATTCATGTAGCACTAGAGCAACATTTATCTAATCCTAACAATTCAATTGAACCTGGAATATATTGTTGCTTGGACACTGTTGTAATATGTGGTTTTGAATCAATTTCAATGATTTAATGAGTGGGGAAAACAATTTATGGCAGAATTGAGAAGATTAACATTTTATGTGCAATCGAGTTAATTGAAAATATAGTGATACAAGCAGTAAATATGCATATTACTCAGTGTTATGGATTACTTTCTGTGCAGTATTTATTTCATATAATTCAGCTTAATCACCAAATCATTATCTAGCCATGGGTTTAGTCACATGGTATCTGACTGAGAGTAAGCTATATTATCTTTTAAATGTATAAGGCAAATTTTGTTATAGATTCATTGGTTAATGTACTTACTTCTAGATAATCTCCCAACATTTTAATATAATAAAATCATTTGATTTTTATTTTTAGAATTTTAAAAAAATAATAAATTTTATAGGGTGTTTACAAAATTTTAAAATTACTGTACTGTAAATTACTGTTTAAATTTACTGCATTTTATTTATGAAAATGAATGATATCTCATAAAAAGAGAAACTTTTAATTTTGTTTTCAGTTACAAATATTTCATATATTTTCCTTTCCTGACATGTGGTTGTTCAAATACTTATACTATGAATACTATTCATAAAATCCTAGTTATTTAAATCAAATAATTAAAAGATTGTACATATTTTAATTTTTCATAATTTTTATATAAATAGTCTTTCATATTTTTATGCAGATTGAATCTTAAACTAGTGTTATGAGCAATCAAAATAGAGGTAACACAAATGGTAGCTATAAGAAGTTTCACCGATCCGAATCAGTGCCAAATACCACGAGAAGATTGGTTGAAATGCTCGATCGAGTTGAAGAACGTGTGGAACTGTTAAGAGAGCAAGCAACAGCAGTAGAAACTGAAAGAAGTGCTCTGCTACAAATTTTATCCACAATCAGGTCTCATAAAGATCTTGATCGGATCACTGAAGGTTAGTGTTGGTTGGTTCTATTTTTGTATATAAAATTTTAAAAGTTAGCAATTGATATTTCCTTTTATATTCTCATTATATCTTATTATCACTTTACTTTTTAATGTCACATTGATCTTCCTGATTTCTTAAAATATATGTAAATTGTGTGTAATATATGAAATTGAAGTAGTGGTAGCATCAAAATAGATGTTGATATTCTGTTTTTAAAAGAATTAGAAAAACAATATCTAAAATAATGGGATAAAGTGGTGTGAGAATTTTAAATATATCTTCAATATTTAAATGTATAACTTAATTATAATTTTCTTTTTACTCTCTCTCAACCTACTTTATTGGTAAAATATAGCTAGAAGTGCTACAGTTATAAAAATACAAATATATTTTACACTTTGTAAATATGTTCAATTATCTTAAATATACTTATGCCTTTGAAACTATGAAGTGTGTCTATATATACTAAGTTATGACATTTATTCAAACTCATGAATTTTAAGTCTTTCTTAAGATGAACTTTGGTCAAGAGTGTGCTCAAAACAAGTGAGAAACATCTATTTAATTTTTGGATAACATAAAAATTAAATTATTTAGTCTTTTAATTATTTATTGTAATTAATTATTGTTTTATTTTTAAACATTGTTTAAATTATTGATAAGATATCTTGAATCATATTTTCTTGTCAATTTTGGCAAAAGTAATTAAATGTTGCCAGTTGGGTTTCCTTACTTTTTGTTACCCTTGTTGCTTTGTTCTAAAGAATATCTCTTAAATCTTTCAATGTATTGAAAGAAAAACTATATTGAAATTTAAATATTAAATGCTCACTTACATAATTGATATAAATCTTTATATTTTAAGAGGAATAAATAGAAAGAGGAAAAAATAAATAATCAAAAAATTAGTTTACTGAGATTTCACATTCCCTAGTAAATATTATTTAATTTAGAAATATTTTGTAATTTAAAGTTTTGCTAACTAATTGAAATAAAAATGAAACATTTATTTTTAACTTGAACCTTAATGTAAACTAAGTACTAAAAACAGTATTAACAGCCACAGACAAAAAAACTGTAGCATTCTTTTAGGATATATATTCGGAATAACTTCCCAAAGTGGTCAGTTTCAATGACTTTGATTTTGTAGTTATGGTTCAAAGATTTGTTGCCAGTTGTAGCCTGCATGTTGCACATAGATGCAATGATTAATCCAAAAGTGTTCTAATAATGAAACCACTTTTAGTGTTAGTCATCCATTGTGAAGTCATATAATTACTAACAATTAAATATTTCTACATTTTGTGTTTCATAACAAAATTAAATTTAGTTTTAGAAAATTTAATCATTTTTGTCAAAGTTGAGTAGAGAATTAAATTTCTCAGTCAAACAGTTGAGAGGGAAGAGCTAAGTATTGTAATTTGTGATGTATCTTTGGCTTTTATGAAATCTAAGCCAAAAAAACTGTGATTGGTTAATTTGCAAGTATTTCTACCCAAAACTTATCGGCCAATGAATGAAGAGTACGGTGAGAAAATGTTTATATAAAGAAAATGTAATTTTGATTGATGAATTTTATAAGATTTTTTAATTTGATTTCTTATATTCTGTATTCTGAAAAAACAATCTCCTTCAGGTATTTTAAAAATTTATTCAGTTTTTGTGTAATTTTTCTCGTAATCAAAACAAATTTTATCAGTTGGCAATAATCTTTGATGCTAGGAAATGAAATAAGTACATACATTTTTATAATTTCAATTCTGTTGTAATGTGAACTTTTTTGATGTAGCACTATCTATCAGAACTCTAAAACAATTTCTCATTTACCCATCTATCCTTTTTCAAAATTGCATTAAACATTTGTTCAGTTATTTGCTATTTTTATGTCAGGAAATACCCAAATAATGACTTCAATATGTATATGGATTTTTTTTTTATCCAAAACCTGCATTTTACATTTGATGTGTGTTAAAGTGCCACTTTCTGCTCTTAAAATTGTAAGTGGATTGTAAATAACTAATCAAAACTATTTATAATACTGTCAAAATTTTATTTTGGAAATGACACATTTGCATATATTTTACCTAATGTTATGCACACACTGACAAATCAAATCATAAAAAATAAACCAATAAACACATTTGATAGGCGATTGCAGTGCCACTTCACAAATCATGTATCAAAGGATTTAACAATGAAAATAAAAATTTAAGAACCTAATTTTTTAAAATTTTAATGACATAAAACTTTTTAAATTTTGCTAGAAAACCATACCTTGAGTTTTCAGATTAGTTTCCCTGCTTTTAGTGTTTTTAATTTTTTCCTATATCAAAAATATACTTTTTATAACACATTTGTTAAGTAGTACCTAAAATTTATACGATTCCAATAAAAAAAAAATTAAATATTAATTGTATCTTTTTGCAGATTTTTAAAAGCCCAGAATCATTCATCTATTTTCTAAAATATGAATGTATTTCTTTATATTAATTTAGCACTAATTCTTTGTGTATGTAAATAGTATATAAAATTAGAATTCAGTATATATATTAAAAAAAAAACTTCAATTTTCTTTAAATTGGTGCAATTTTTCTTTCTTTTTAGTTTTTCCTCAATTTTTAAAATTGTTTTGATTGTAACTGTAATTGTTTGTAAAAATTCAATTACATGTTTTTTGTATATGTGTTTGCAGGTGAAAAAGAAGAAATTGAAATTACAGCTCAGAGACTACTAAATAGAACACTCACAGTAGAAATCAATGTGAGCATTCCAAGGAATGAAGTTCAACAAAAAGCTTTAAAAAATGTTAAAAAATTATATGACGATTTATTGGTTATAATGCAATCTGACTTCACAAATGCCAAAGTAGTTTTAGAAGAATATATTAATGCATGTCGATCTGAGTGCAGGGGCTCATATAACCCTAAATTTCAAGCTGCCATTCTAGAATGTACAGCTGATGATCAGAAAAAAATACGTAAACAACTGGAATCTTTGTCAAACTCGATGCCAGGAATTTAAGTTATTAAATATTAATATTAAATTAGGTGTTTTGTTAAAGTAATTTAAAAAATGTTCCTTGTGTAGCAGTTGATACCCCCTTTAAAATTTTCTATTTTTTTAATAGCTTTTGGATTAATTATAAATAATAATAATAAAAATTCATTAAAGTTTTTTTTTTTATCTATAAGTTATAAAAAAAAAGTCAATAGGTAGCTAGAATTTCAATATTCCTTATTTGCTTTTAGTTGTTGATTTTGTATGCATTATGAATTTATTTATTTTATATAAATGCATTAAGTTTGCAATTGTCTGTTCTTTCATGTTTCAAATGTGATTTTGAATTTGTAGTCTGTAAATATAGGGAGAAGGATTGATGTTTAATTAGTTCATAAGATCATATTCAAGAATTTTTTCTCCCTGAAATTTTGTTGGATATGTAAATTAAATGTGTTCAAAATGTCATTTCATGAGTGTAATTTGCCTACTTCATCAGTTTTAATTTCTGCAAAATCTTATATTGCAGAACTTTTATAAAAGTACGTAATGAAAGGTTATGTGCAACTATTATACAATTTTCATATCCTTGAATGAATGTTTTATTAAATTGTTTTTAAACAATTTTTACAATTTTTTAAACTTTAGTTTACAAGTATTATTTTGTTTTAAACTCGTACTTAATTTTTCTTCTAAAATAATACCTATTTCAGTATTTATTATTAATAGTACAAATGGTGCTTGGTAAACTGAAATATCATGTTTACAATATTTAGTTTTAGAAGTATTGCATATTTAGGTTAAGCTAATCTAAATTGTTTTATCAATAAAACAGGTTGAATTTTTAAAAATAAATTCAAAATGTTTCCTATCTTTGCAGATACTCAACCTGTTGTATATAAATTTAAATTATAATTTTTCATGAATGAAATTTATTTTAGTAAAGTTTTCCTTCTTAATTCAATTTTTTCTCTAGAATGATGTATGAGAAGAGATTTAGTTTAGTCTAGTTTAGTTTTTATTAACATTGCACTGGAAGCAACACGAGGGCTATTGGTGATGGACCTCGTTATTTTGAATCTCGGTCGAGTGACAAGGATACCTGAGCTGGCACCCCCTCTCCTAACTTCCACACCGATGAGAGGACTTTGGACCCCTACAGATTTAACGTGCATCAGCCCCAGCTACACGGCGGGTCTTTAGCGGCCTAGGATCGAACCCGTGACTGAACAAAAAGTGTGAGAAGAGAATAATCTTGTATGAAAATGTAACTTCTCTATTTTTTACTTGATCATAAATTTATTTATTCTTTAAAATGTATAAATATTTATAAAAACACAAAACCAAATTGTGACATTAAATATGCTTTTAAACCGTTGCTTTGATTTTATTTAGTAAAATTTATGTGTGTTGCATTTTTATCTTAACTATACAAGTATAGATATCTAAAACTTGAATTTTAAGAAATATTTTTAAATTTCTTAACTTCTATTTTGGAATACACAATTTGCATTTATTGTATCTGGATTAAAATGTTTCTTTGAAAAACTTTACGTCTTTCCCCGTGATATTTATTATAAAAAATATGGAAAAGTAGATTTTTCAAGGATTTTATAATGATCTTTTCCAAACCATGTTTATGTTTGAAAGCTAATTGTCTTGTTTAATTGTTTAGAAAGATCAGTTATAATAATTCTCCCCGAAATGAACTAAGCATTATTTTTGCATACAGTGAGAGTTCAATGTGTCTTTATTATAAGCAATAGAGGATGCATTTTGTCTAAACATCTTAGAATTATAAAAACATTTTGCAGTTTAAATATTTTTCTATGTAAATATTACATATATAAATTCTGTTGTGTTATAATACAAGCATTTATTTGAATTTTCACCATCCATTACTTTTAAATGTGCAAATAACATTGTCAACAAAATTCAAACTGTTGCTTCTTTTAGATCTCAAAGGAACCTAGATTTTGATTAAACGATGATTATTCAAAACTACCCACATAGTATTATTAGTTGTAAATTTCTTTTCCTTCATTTCTGCAAATCTTCAATTAGTTTTACAAACCAAAAATAGAATTTTGATCATTGTCAAAGATCATTATATTTCCTTGCCATTCAAGTTAAGCTTTCCTTTTGAATGGTTACTTAAATGCATTATATGTAGTATATTAAAAATTTTTATTGAAGATAGAATACTGCTCTTTAATATGTAGAAGTCAACACGAATCAACATAATATACTTTAAGGTAAAAGCATATCATTTACTAAGTTCTTTGAACTTTACAAATTAATTTAAGCAATTGGGAAATGAAACTTTTTACATTAATTAAATTGGCATAAATGTTTCACTATTTTTGTTGAAGTTTGATAAACTGTAAGTACTCTCATACAAATGTCTTATTATAGAAGCAGCGATACTCTTATTTATTAAGTAATGCATGTAAATATGTGGTTTTGAGATTGGATTATCCTATGTGAAATAATATTTAGTGACATATGAAATCCAGCTGGGTCATGCGATATCTACAATAGTCATGAGTTCTGTAACCTGCGATGTATTTCTTTAAGCTTAACTCTTTCAATGTAAAACTCCTTAAGGCGATACATTTTTTTTAACATTTATATTAATATGAAAACCTTGTCTGCCACAGCAAAATGCTAGTGAGGGGCTTTTTTAATGTATGTAGAAAAATCACTTTTATATTATAAATGTGACAATTATGCGATAGGCTATTACTGAATGCATGTTAAACTGATATTAATATTTATGAAGGAAACACTGCATAATATACTTGTTACTTTAAAGCCATAAATAAAAGTCAAACTCATTTTTCATTTTATTTATGATATCAAAACATTTTTTACTTTTTTCTTCCTTTCTTGTTAATTTAAAAAAAAAAAAATACAAGTTTTGACTCAGCTTGGCCAAATATGGCACTTGTATTCATAAACACTACATTTCCAAGCTCCATTATATTTTATTATATTATTCATTATTTTTTGGTTTCATTTAAGTTAAAGCAGAGTAACACAAGGATTTTGTTTTCATTTTATTATGCAATTGTATAACACTTATGCTTGACACAAAATGTCACATATATTACAATAATTTTCTGAACTTAATGTTAGCTTTATGATAAAGCTTTCATTTCTGATCATTAACAGCATTAAAATGGACGGTTTACTCGGTGTTCAATATATATATCGACATTCTTAAAGTAGTGCTCCTGGTAGTAAAGAAGGATTAAAGCATTGTCATTTGTTGAAAGAAAAATGTCATTTCTTCACATCACATAAATAAATAGTCCTGAATACATTAAAATATTATTTAAAAATAAATGTCAACAAACTTATATTAAACATTTGATTAGAATAAAAATTCAGAAAAACAAACATGTAAGTAGCTCGCCAATTACAAAATATAATACTTCAAAAAGTCCCTAGAAACTTCTAAAAGTAGTTTTTAAATGCTAAAACACTATCTAGGTGATTGCAATGGCTATATTTTAATATGAATTACATAAGTATACTTAGCAAATGAATTTTCTAGCCACAATACATGTACATACATTTGAACATTGTCTTGCAATGTAGTTCATAGAAGCAGTATAAAATTTATTAAAAGAAAGACAGTCTAAATTATTTTAAATGGCTAAACCATAAATGCATGCAAATACAAACAGATTTATCAGTAATGTATACAAATGTTGCAATAGTTGAACGTTTTTAATGTTATAAAAAGAGAAAAACCTTTGACATTTTGAAAATTTATGTAAAAAAAAGAAAGAATAAATAACTTTTCAATCATTCATATATACTTTGATATCACTGTATATTTTAAAATTATATTTTTAAATAGCAAAAGTTCACACTAACAATTACTATTTTTTCTTAAGTATTCAGATATTTAATATAAGACACTTGGGCAGGTATTCTTTTAAAACCATCACAAAATTCATAATTTATATGCCTAAATTATTTTCAAATATCAAACACATAAGAAAGTAGAGTAAATTATAATGTAAATACATATATATGTTGCTTAAAACTGTACAAAATAGTCTTACAACTCAAAAAAATTTTAGAAGATAGAAAACTAATTTCTTAAGAATTAAAAACAATGAATTAGAAGTTACACATATCAAAACAAAGTGCAAATAAATACAAAAAAAAATTCAAATCTACAATCAAACTATTATAACAGACGACAACTACGGAAAAAATGCTTTTTACCACTTTTACTTCTTTTTGGTTTATGTAAAGAAATAGTTCCATTTGTGGCATTCGAATATGATGACCTCATGTACATATTTTGGGGAGGATAACCATCATAATCATCTACATAAAAATAAAATATATATTAAGCATTTGCATAAGAATAAAAGTCAAAGATTTTATTATTTAATTCAAATTGTTAAAATTAAAGTATTTAAGATCTAAATGTAAAAAAAATATATATATAATACAATCTCTGTAAATTAATTCACACTATTATATATAGAATTTTTATCTAACAATAAATTTCTTTAAAAAAAATTCTCTTCACTACTTAAAACTAGCTATTACAAACAACTCTTCCAAATACTTAATGAAAGTAATTACATAATCCATATATTAAGACTAAAAATGACATAAGTGCATTATAAATTCACATCAGCATAAAATATAGATTAATAACCTACATTTTTTTTTTTTTTTTTGGAAAAGAAAAATATCTTTTAATATGAATGATAAAACTATCAACCAAAAAGTGCTAGAATAATAAAATAAAGGCCTTATTTAAACTACAAAGAAGGCCATTAAAAACATTTCACAGTAGGAAAAACCAAACAATTTTATTTGCACATGTACAATAAGATGGGAGCCGAGATTAAGTTTATAGGAGCTTTGGGGTATATGGCATGTAGAATTTAGAGCTGCCACTTCTGGCAGCGACAACAGCCATAATCTGGCTGGGAGTCGAGACGAACTGGCCTTGCATGACAGGTACATCATTCCGTGTGATTTTATCTATGCTTAAGTTCATCAAATGTAGTGGTATGCAACACATGAACAAATTTCCTCAATGGTTGACATAATGGCCATGGCTACAGACAAACACATACTGCATCAAAAAAGGTCAAGACAGTATGTGCAATATATTCTAGTGCATTATCTTGTTGAAAAGTAGTCATGGAGGCCTTGAAAATAGGACAAACCTTATCACAAAGAAACATGACTGTTCAAAATACCTGTTGTATAAATGAAAAATTCCCAGGATATATACCATCCATCCCAGATGCTGCACTTATATGATGATAATGAAAGCAAACTAGAATTGCTTGTTCTCCATACAAGGGTTTGTGCTTATGATACTGTGTACATAGAAATAGGTTACTTTAATTTTTTCTTGGATCACTCCTACATCAAAGCGTCACTGAAAATATGCCGTCTCTGTGCATCACTGTCAAAGGAAGCTGAAACTATTTTTGTCGGACAAACTGTCCATTCTTCTGAAGATATCGCACTTTTTGTTCAACAAACGAGCCAAGCTCAGGACATATGACATGGCTGTGTGATTCTGAAAGTCCACACAGATAACACATTTGCCTCTTTGGAAGTTAGAGGCCAACATCTGCCAAGAACCTATGTGGTATTTTGTATAGTCCTCTTGGACCTATCTGTTCCTTAACTGTGTGACAGACCAAGGATCATAACTAATGCAAACAGCAATGTTATGGAACAATAAAACTGCAGTCCTAGCAGTCACGATTTTGCAGCAGTCAAATTCTGACATGTTCTCTGATAGGAGATTTTCCTTCTCACATGAGGGATAAATATGACTTTTACAAAAACAACTAATGTTCGAATGAGAAACCTCCAGTACTACCTTACCTCTCAAACCCCCAGTACTTAGACTGTAGAGGGCATTAATTCTACTTACATTGTTCAAATGTGTTGATATTCTAATGATCTGCATATATATCCCAGTATTCTTGCACCTTTCATGTAAATATGAAATTTGTTAAGTGCTACCTTCATAATGTAAATTTGAATCGGACTTGTAGTGTAATATATGTAATCTTTACTTAGCAAAATAATTTTTTTTATATTTCTTTGTTTTCTATTAAAAAAAAGATGAATACAGAACATTAAAATGTAATTATGTGAATGTAATTTACTTAAATATGCATTTGCATTTACAAATAATAATAATAATAATATTTGTTTATAATAAGGGACATTTAACAATATAAAACTTCTACTTGTAATAATAAAATGATTTTTTTAAAAAAATTCAATACAGTAAAATGAAAAAAAAATTCATAGCTGATAAATAAAATAATTAAACAATCAAGTACTCTGAATTTAAAAAAACATTCAACAAATGAGCAAAATTTATAAAGACATATAAATTATATTGAGCAGTAATTCTCAAAGTAAGGAACATGTACTCTTGAAGGTATTAGAGCATTGCTCAAACAAAAAATTATTTTCTGACAAATAACTTTGAAAGACACCTCATTTTAAAATATAAAAATTCAGCCTTTTTTTAATTCAAAACCCTAGCAATTATAATCATCCTCCCCTTATATGCAAGATTTTCACCATGGGAAATAAACTTCAGAAATTGATGACTTCAAAAATAACCACAAAAATTAACTTTCCTATGATACATATTTGGTTTTCTTACCTATAATATAAAAAAAAAAGCTTTCTTGTAAAAAAAAATAATAAAGTAAGCCTCAATTAAAATGGTTAATTCTATTATTCATTTTATGAACATAGCAGTCATAAAATGTACATCAACAATAGTTATACATGAATAGAATTTTTAAACACTAATATAAACTTCAGCATAAAACATAAGAATGAATAAAATCAACATTTATTCTGGAATACATATATACCTTCAAGGGAATACACAGAAAAAAATGTATCATAGGTTCACTGAGAAAAAGTTTGAGAGCCTTTATTATAGAGTATTTAGATAAAAATCAAATCCAAAACCTTTTTTAATGGACCACATATTGATAAAAAAAAGTTTCTTGAATTGAATAAAAAACATGATTTTGAATTCAACAATGGATTTATGTACTTTAAAATAAAATATACAATTAAGGAACATTTAATCTCATAAAAATACTTACGATTTCCTAAAGAATGTATATTAGGAGTGAATTCTTCCACTGGTTCATTGGTTAGTTCCAAGTACTTCTTCACCAAATGACGAAACACTAGTGATTAAAATTTTTGTTTAATTACATAGTTTTTTTAATAAGTATGCATCCCTTATTTTAACCTTTTTTAATAAAATAAAATTTAGAATACCTTCAGAAACATTATAATCCTCTTTTACAGAAATTCTAAAGAAGTCTAATTTTAGTCTTCTTGCCAAAAGCTCAGCTTCATCTCTGTTAAGAGGAAGGAATATAAAATAATAAATTTACAATATTTTTCCTTAATCAATAGCGTATTAAAAGCAATATAATGTATTAAAAGGCATGGTTAAAATTAATATTCATGGGTAAATCTTTAATAAAACTATAACTGTTAAACATAAAAAAAATAACAAATTTCATACTTAAAATATCATAAAACATACTTAGCTACAGTAGCTTGATCAATAAGGTCAATTTTATTCTGTACTATAACAGTAGGGATTTCTCCACATTCATTTTCAACCTGACGAATATATATATACAGTATTACAGGAAGCTGATAAAAATAAGTTTTTGAAGTGAAAATATTTCTCTTTTCAAGAAAAGATATTAACAACAAATAGGAACTATTCTATTTTTACCATATCACATTCATCAGGAAAAATAAAGAAAAAGAATTAAAAAATTTTAATTTCTACATATCTTCATTAACAAATTTTCTCAACATATTATTACAAAGTTATATTTTCTCATATAACAAACCATTAAAATACATCTTATATTTAATTTACTATCACTGGATAAATACCATGTAGCCAATTTACAATATTCTGATTTGTAAACTATTCAGTATCTAATTATGTTAAATAGTTTTTAAATATATAAGAAAAATTTATAATTAAATCTTACTTTTCTCTTCCATGATTCAATGGCTTTGAACGAATCACGATCTACAGTTGAAAATACTAAAATACATGCTTGAGCTCCTATAATCACGCAAAAAAAGTGTAACTAGCTCATTAATTCTTATATTATGAATTGAGGAAACACTAACATTTCATACATTCACTAACATAAATACAGATAAAAAGACATTAAATACTAAAATATATCTTCTATAGAATAGGTAATTCATTTATTTTAATACAGAAAAATGTAATATAAATTATTCATCAAAGCACCTTGGAGTTACATTTTTACCATAAATTTTATTAAAATCATAAAACATTTTATAGAATGAATAATTAATGTATGTTATGATTATTCCAAAGATATATGTATATTGCATAAAAAAATATATAATTTGCTAATATATATATTAAAGAGTTAAAATTTATTTTAACTATTCTTTATCACCGTTATAAAAAGTTTTATAAAATTTCCTTTCGATTCATCACACAGCAATATTGAAGATAAAATTTTAATTGCTTCATTTCTAGCAAATGCGACATGAAAAGCTATAAAACCAACTTTAAACCCACAAATATATATATTGAATATAAGAAAGGTACATTAACATAATTTCATAATAACAGCATTTTAATTTATAATAAATAAAATATAATTATTTATAAATAAAGAACATGTAATGAAAACATAATAACCTCTGTAATATGCTTTTGTTATGGCATCAAATTCTTCTTGGCCTGCAGTATCCCAAATCATCAACCTTACATCTTCACCATTGTAGCTAGAGAAATCAAAAATAAAAATTGCAAATATTACTATCACTTTGGAAATTACACATTTAGCACTAACACACATTTCTTTTATCCCAATTATTTTCATCTCATACAATTATATTTCATTTTTAAAAAAAGTATTTAATTTTAAATTTTCTACT
The DNA here is from genome assembly GCA_019974015.1 of Nephila pilipes. Lineage (NCBI taxonomy): Eukaryota > Metazoa > Arthropoda > Arachnida > Araneae > Nephilidae > Nephila > Nephila pilipes. Next base: position 146,368 of record BMAW01034217.1, read on the forward strand.
TATTACACTCATTTTTTCCTTAAATTTTTAGTTTTACAAAAAAAAAATTGTCTTATGTTTCTATTAATTCAATTTACCCAACCAATTCTATAAAAAACTTCAACTTTTATGATAAATATTAAAGACAGTGAAGAAAGCAAAGATAATACCAATTCTAATTACCTATTTTTAACACAAGATTTCAAGACTATAATTAATTATTTTGTAATATATTTTTCATATGTTACAAAATATATGAAAAAACTATTATAACTGAATATTCAAGAAACTGTCATCACCAACATGTTCATACAAATGATATCTGATAAAAGCAACTTTCAGCAATGAATAGCCATCCACTTTTACTATAATTATGCATCTAAATACAGAGAAATTCTACTTATAAATTTTTCAAAATTTCATTTTTCTGTATTTAATTTTTTTTTTTTATGAATTTATTAGTCAAGATAATAAAGAAGTGAGTCTAAAACTGATAAGTAAAAGGCTGAAGATTTTAAGATTGCTAAAATTTCTTTAAAAAATTTTTTAAATGATGCCTCAAAAAATGTTTGTACAAAACACTGCTTTGAATAGTTAATTTTTGCAGGCAATTAAAGTTATACTCAGAAAAAAAACCCATCAAACTTGCATTAGCTCTCCAGTAATTATAATATTCTCTAAATAAGACAAACATAATGCATTAAAATATCCTCTGTGCATTATCACAAATTAAAAATAATTTTAAAACTATTACCATTAAATACAATTTAGTTCAAATTTTCAACTAAATGTAGTTTTTCACTTCACATGCAATATTTGATAAGGCATGAAATATATTTTAAATTTCCAAAGTGTACTTACTCAATTTGCCTTTCTAAAAAATCTACACCAATTGTCTTCTTATATGCATGAGTAAAAATACCCTTGCAATAACGTTGAATCATACTAGATTTTCCAACAGCACCATTTCCCACCACAACCACCTATATTTATATATTTGAAAAAAATAAATAAAAGTATATAAATTAAAAAAAAATTTAATTTTGAACAAAGTTTAATTCTTACAGATACACCTGGTAAAATGCAAACAATATAAAAAAATCTAATTCATTGCAGTTTCAAATATTTCAAGTCAAATTCTTTATAAGGTGAACATCACATAAAAAAATCATAATCAAAAGGAACTACACTGTACACAAGTCAAATTTTTAAATTGACAGTGATTTTTTTGTCATACAGCTAAAGATATTGATTTTTAACTATCAATTATTCTGCATGTGTGTAAACATCATATAAAATACAGATTATAAAATCTTAAAAAAAATTTAAATTATTTAGAACAAAAAAAAAGCAGAAAGTTAAAAATATATTTAAAAATCATATTACAAATATTATCAAATGAGAAAAAATTCTTATGAAAACAAGTCAAAAATTTACTTAAATACATCAAACAACAAATTAATTTAATACAGCAAAAATCTTAAATAATAATTACATACTATATAAGAATTGAACTACATTAAAATCATATCAAAGTAAGAGAAAATTAACAATTAAGAACAAAAATTGGAGATAATTTAAATAATACTGTTCTATATTTTGGAATGATATATATATATGATCATAAATCAATTTATTATCCTTCTTTTTATTTCAGTTTCTATATGTAAAACTTTTCTTCCACTTTTAAAGATACTGAATTTTTCTTTGGAGAAGTGCCTGTTTTACTACATTACAAACCCATTTTTTCGCAGACTAAACAAAAGTTTTTGGGGGATTCCGACTTGCATCACTGCTATATATATATAAAGGATCTGTACAATTTACTATTCTTTCTCTTTCCTTTGACTGTGAGAGCAATGCCAAAATGGGTACTATCTTAGGTCATAAAATTTCATTCAGTAAACAAAGATTATATCATATACAACATAGCTGTCTGCTTCTAGAAGTCAACACCAACAATTACATCACCAAAATGTTACATATATATAGTGGTGGCCCAAATTGTGGACACTTTTGGAAATTTTTATGTTTTTGAACTTTGTACGTGTGTAAGAAACATTATATTTCACAAAATGTAAAGCCGTATATATAATTTTTAAGAACATTTAATACTGAAGGTAATACAAAAAACAAAACTCAAATATTTTCAGTAGAATAAGAGTTGAGCAGCAATAATTATCGATATACATTAGATACTGATGTTTGCAGTGAGTTGTCAGTTAGTAGGATAGCCTTTATTCTTTAATACAACTTGATATCGATGTTTCATTGAGCTGGTGAGAATTTTAAGCTCTTCCCTTGTTATTACATGATGCCAGGAGACAATTATAGTCTTAATTAGTTCCCTTTTATTTTATGGGCACCTCATTCGGTCAAAAGTTTTCAAACAGTGCCACAATTTTTTGATAGGATTTAGGTCAGGACTGTTTCGTGGCCAGAACAATTCAATGCTCTTTATACAAATTTACTATTTTGGTAATTTTGATGAGTGGCAGGGAGCAGAATCCTGCTCAAAAATAAATAAAGCATTGTTGGGGAAGAGATCCCTGATGGAATGTAGAAGTTTTGGTTTGAAAATAGTGCCAATATGTTTTCTGGCATTCAGTGTCCCGTTGATGACATGAAGACGACCAGTACCATCTGCAGACATGCATGACCAAATCATAACACTAAATGGATTCCTCAGTTGTCTGAATGCAGTCAGGAATGTAGCTTTTTTCCTATTTTACATCTTACATATTTTTGGCCATCTCTACCAAATAATGTTATTTTAGTTTCATTGCACCATATAACTTGCGACACTGATCATCTGTCCAATTAATGTGTTCCTTTGCTCATTGTAATCATTTTTTGTGCTGCTGTACATTTAAATAAGCTTTTTTTCATAGAATTCTACCTCTTAGTCCAAAATCTGTTAATCTTCTAATTGTTCTTGAACTGACAGAAACACCAGCATCATTCAAATCACTCTCCTGATGGTCCTTGATGACATTCCTCAATCTTGGAGGCATAGGCTTTTTATTCTTCTGTCATCAACAGATGCAGAGTAACTTTTTCACATTTTTCTGCTTTATTTTTTATTGAATTTGTCTCCTGATATCGTAAACAAAATTTTTGGACTCCAGATGTAGTCACTGAATCACCAACCTGTTCTGCAATTTCAGCATAAAAAAGACCACTTTTTCATAACACAATAATCTTGCATCTCTTTCTAGGTATCCAATCTACTCTTTTATTTGATGTCATTGCTTCTTGACTAATAATAGCCCTTGTGTTGTTTCTAGTGCGTAGTTAATAAAATCAAAACTTCTTAACTAAATATTGAAATTTTTTATAATTCCTACTTGTAATTTGATTACATAAGAAACAGTCTTCCCCCCCTTCTACAGAACAAAGCACAATAATTACTTGTTCCAACTGTAAACATGATGTCAGCTACAACTTGCAGTTACTAATATTTGATAGGTTTCCAGAACAAGAAAAGTGATAGGCCAGGAAAGTTAAGACATTACAAACCACTTTATAACTGTGTTTGCTTTTTAGATAAAAGTTCACATAATGATTTTTGTATTGCAAATATATTAAGTTTGTTTTTTAATTGAATTAAATGATAAATTATCTCTAAAATGATATATATTACTTTACATTTTGTGAAATATAACATTTTCTTAAGCATACAAAGTTAAAAAACATAAAAATTTCCATAAGTGTCCACAATTTTGGTCACTACTGTTAAGAAACAATTACTTTTATTTTCATTTAAAGAATGTTTTATTTGTATAAGTTTCCAAAGGTCCTGTAAATTTACAATCAAGTTTCACACAAGTGTTATTTTCTAATGTAGCTAAAATTAAATCTTATATGCAGGAGCTAGTGCTTGCATATTATTGCCTTAAGCACAAGCAGTTTAATTCATTTGAAGCAAATAATCTATTATGTACAAAGTGATAAAAAAAATTATAGCATTTCCCTTGAGATAGTATCACTGTATTTCCTAGTGTTTAGGGTCATAAATCACTTGATAAGTCGATATCCAAACTCACAATTTGGATTTCTTTTTTCCACACAATCGAGTACTTTTCAATGCTCTTATACAAATAGCCTTTACAATTAATTTTACAACAGAAAGCTTCAAACTATTGCAAACTGCTCATATTCATGATCAACTTTATCAACACTTTAATCAATAACTTTCATGAAATTATGGATTGGTCATGACCATATTTTTTTTCTAATGAATAATGTTAACAATCTTGTTTTTATAAGATACAGTATTATTCTGCCCAGTAGAAAGCATTTTAGTTCACTCAAACAAGAAAAGGAGATCAAAATAAAATTATATTTTTTTAATAAATGGAAACATAGAGAAATGTTACATAAAACATTGAAATAGAAAGGTCAATTCCCCTTCAATAAATATGATCTCAATGTTATTGAGAATGATGTTAGGCAGTGGTTTTGACACAGATTATGAGGTTTTTTTGGAGGAACCAATATCTTTGAAAATATTTAATTGGCTAGAAAAGTTGCACTTATCCAAAGACCCATAAGATGAATTAAATAACTAATAACACAATTATAAAAGTAGACAAAACTGTTAACTGACCAAAAAACAAAGCAAATAAATTTCAATTATACAATATTTCTTAACCTACTTTCAGATAACCTTTTATCTCAGGACTATTTAAATAAAAAAAAAAAGTACCCTTTTTCAATTCCTTTTTTTTTTATAATTTCATGAATAATTAAGCATTAAATAAAGAATTAACAACAAAAATAAACAACACCAAAACTATTAATAAAATATCATTTGATTAATGTCATCATTTTGAAATTGCTTTTTACTTTTGATTATTTTATCAAATAAATATACTTCTTATCCCACTAGAATTATTTCTTATGCTGCTGCAGTCTAAAAGAAGACATTTTTAGGAATCACGTTATGTTTACCCGATTATAGTAAGTTTTTTTATTCCTGAACTGAGCACAAACATCAGACTTTTTTTCTTTTCCTATAGCTATAAAAGAAAATTTTCTGTTCTTGAGTGAAATGGAATTTGTATGTTCTTGACTTTCTATCATTGAGAATTTCCCAACAACTTTGCTTTTTGTTTTTTTGTTTCTTGGTAATGCTAATAGAATTTTTATGTACTCCATTAACATATACATACACACACACACTACAAGACCAATTCTGATTTTATTTTATGATGACCCTCTCTAATAACTACTTTTATATAACTATTAGATAAACATTAAATTACTAATACAATTTTTAAGTGGCTGTGTGGTGTAGTAGTTAGCATGTCTGACTGCAAACACTACTAATCCAGGTTCGATTCCCAATGGCTTTGGCTTGGGCAACTGGTCATAGGTCAACTCGATCTGTCATCCCTCCAGTGTCAATAAATGAGTATCATGTTTGCTTGGGAAGTTAATTGGAGGACCTACGTCAGACTAGCACTTCATCATGGACACTAGCAAGTAATTAGCAGAAATATGATGTACTATAACATGAGAAATTTGATTAATTCTCTGAATCAAAGTCCAATATTAACCAGAAAGTTTAACAGTTCTAAACAGGTTCATCATTCAATCATGCAGGATTATTGATGTTGACTAAATTACATATGCATTATAAGAGGCAAAAACAAAATAATCTGTATATTTGTTTAAAGATATAAAATATACTTGCAACTTGGGTCATTTCTATAAGTACATGATAGTTCTGCTAGGAAGATTTTTTACATTAAAAGAGCAAACCATCTCATCCAATGTATTTTAAACTAACTACAATTTAAAAGATTTGAGCAAAATATTACACTAGGCACATAGGTGGAAACATGTACAGAAAAATGTAGCAATACATTAATTATATTATGCAAACTACTGTCATTTTTATTTTCTATCAAAAATATCTAAAACGAAACATAATTTGTTACATTAACACACATTACCTTAATCGCAACTTCAAAATCTTCTTCTCTCATGATAATATAAATATGATAACTGTATGTTCATGCTTTATACTTTGCAAACATATGTACATATATTTCCAAACTTCTAAGAGAAAACTTCTTCAAGTGTTTGACAATACTGAAAAAAAATAATAATAAATATAGACAATAAATTTAACTTATTAATAACAATTATTGAATAATTTTAACAAAATTTGCTTTGCTCTAAATATATGTATGAATGTATTTAAACAATTTGAATACTTAAATAATGTATATATAATGATTTCTACTGCATGTGGAAATAAATATTATAAGCATTCTCAGCATCAATTTTCAAACTTACAAATTAAATGAAGAGAAAAATATTTACATCTTGCTGGCAAATAAAATAATTGGGAACTATCCCACATATTGAGACATTTTTCTCTTTCTTTTTGAAATACAAAAAATTGGATGGAAAACATAATATGCTACATGAAAAAGAGTGTATGTAAAGATATTTTCCTCCAACTTCAGAAAAATTAATAATTAAAGATTTCACTTTATATTCTTCATATCCATATAAATTCTAACAAAAAACACATTTCAAATCACATTCAAAAAAGGTCTTTTATTTTGCTTTCGTCATTTCCAATAAAAATAAAATCCCACATAAATGTTGGAAATAATATTTCCTATTCAATTTTTTTAGCTGAAAATTAATTTTAAAATAATATATATGAAAACATATTGGATAATAATGAAACAAAATAATAATACTTGAAACTTTAACGTCTTAATTCCCCCTATCAACCAAGTTCCTAATTCTCTTCGGATAATTAAGAATAAAAATTTTAAAAAAAAAACCGCGAAATTAATTCACCATTAGATTCATACGTTTTAATATACTTATTTTTTCATTTGCAAGCAATAATTTCATATTTGTGAAAGATATAGGTTGGATAAAAAAATAATAAATATTTCCGTAATTTTTACATAATATTAAAGTAAATAATAAAAAAAACACGGCAAACCATGTGTAATTTTTTCGTAAAAATATGAAGAGAATCCTTTGTCGTAATCCCTCTGACAACACAATCTCAAGAAAGGAAAAATACACACTGAGCATCAAATTTGTAGAAGTTATTCCTTTTCATGCACTTTGTTAAAAAGAACTTCGCTTTTATTCTTCTCGCTCTTAGCTAACTTCTGACACGATGAAGTAGAAACAGCTAACCGGATGAAAATGATAAACAAAACTTTTAAAAAGACACTTGTTATGTCACTGCACTTCACTCTATATACTGATAATTCTCACCTTTCATGACAGTAAACATGATGTATTTAATAAAGACACATTTTAACCAAATAACACAGCCACAATATCCTACGATTTCACGAATAACGTGTGGGAGCGACTTCTTTATGTAAAAGCGGGTAAAAGGTCGCTGGCTTCTCGCTCCTCGTCATGCTTGGACAGCATTACGTTTGCGCCTACGGGCAGAAATTGCATCTTGGCAACCTACTTCCAAAAAGAAATAAAGAACTTTGCCAAAAGTACAGCGTGGCGAAAAACTTATTGGCATTAACCTTGAAACTTTTCTCGCCAAGTAAGGCGATAAACAATAAAATATAGAGTAATCAACAGTTTCCTAATAGTGTCTGGGTTGCTTCACGGGGGGTAAAATGAGTATTCGCAAGAGAGAAAATCTAGGAATGGAAGTCGGTAGCGGAGGGTATAAAGGCGTAATGCAATTCATATTGTATTCTTTTGGAATTACTTATTTGAAGGGAAACGAGTTTTCGGTACCGCTATTTTATACGTTTGAAATTATTGTTCGTCGCTCATTAATGAATGAAATGACCTTGCATTTCATTTTATTCGACGCAAGCTTGGAAAAAGTTATGGAATAGAAATCGTTGATTTCTTTCAGGGGGTAACATAAATCAAAATGATTGCATAAAGTGTTTGTTGAAAAGTCACACGAATAGTTATGGTCTTATTTTAAAATTTTCGGATGAGAAAAACTTGCTTGAATTGTTTTCATTTTCAAAAAGCCGATAAAAATTTCCGTGTTAAAATGTATACTTAATTTGGTATATAAATTTTTTTTTTTTGATAAAGCAATGCAATATTTTCATTGTGACAAACAAATGATTGATTTCATGAAATTTAAATGCATGCGTCTAATAGAATTAAATATACTTAAAAAAATAGCACCCAATATTTATTTAAAATACTAATAGAAATTAATCAAATAACAACATTTCTTATCGTTATTACAACTATTTTCATTTTGATTTCGGTAAACGAAATTGAAATAGAAAAAGAAATATAACTATATATTTATTTAAGACTCTATAATTCATTTACAAAAGAAAACTTGCAACAATTAGATTTATTTCAATTGTCGTTGAATTTATTTAATCGACTTTTAGTAATATATCATTTCCTAAATTAAATTATTTTTCTTTTAATTATTAAAGGAAGTGCACATAAATTGAAATGAGTTTGGAACAGGCAATCAATCACTCTGATTGCAGCCACTTCATTACATCAATTAAAAAAAACATAAGTTATGACAGATGTATCTTCATAATAAAAGAACAATTTTATGCTTCATTCCGAAAAAAAAATAAGTAATAAAATTCTGCATAACTCTCGTTCGTTTCAAAAATCAATGCATTGATTTCGTTCATGAAATAAAGAACTTCAGAAAAGTTTAAAAAGAAAGTATGATTGTTACGAGTATAGCAATAATATGGTGTAATTCAGAAGAAGAAAAAAACCCTCCAGTATCATTCTGTTTCTTACTTTTTTTTCATTGTTCTACAGTCTGAAAAAAAAAATTGTCTATATTTTCCTTTCCTTTCGTTCATTTTCTTTTTCTCAGAAAAAAATGACTTTGTATTTTGAAAAAATATTTCAGCGATTAAAAATTGTATGCCTTAATCGAGATAACATTTTTTTTTTATTTCAGAAAATAACTGTCACTCCAAAACTTGCATCGAAAACAAAAATTCGTGTAAAAAGAATGACGACAGAAATAATTTAAAAACACTTAATTTTCATAAATTATCATATTTTTACTAATAATTAACTGCTGCCGCCTATTTAAAATACGTTATTTGTTCAGCATGTATAAGCAATTTTTAAAAAGAGCTCAACCTTTTCTTGTAATTTATTTCAAAAGTGTGCAAAAAAGTTAACGTTAGCTGGCATAAAAATGCTTTTCCTGTAATTTTTCTTTACTTTCGCATTGGAAAATATTTGTTACGTAATCAATATTTTAAAGGCACATTCAAATTTTCGAAATAAGTGAAAATAAAAATGACATTAAATTTTTATATGTGTATGTATATCTATATGTATGTGCATTAAAACACGGATTAACATAATCCAGCATTTCATCTTAAATATCTTTTTCTAAAGTTCGCTATTTCATCAATAATAACTAGATGAACCATTGATCTATTTAATCCAGCGATTTTTAAACTGGTGATTCCGAACGGTCTCGAAAATTCCATTTAGATCATGAAGTGAATGAATAAGTTAGTCGCAATTTATTCCTATCTTTATAACTAAATATTTTTTACATTTTCCGTGCAGCGCATTTATAAAATCATGCAAAGCCAAACATTTCGTTAAATAAACATTTAACAAATGCTATTACAACAGACTTTAATTGATTGGTTGGTTTCCTTATCGTCGCACTAGAAGCAACACGAGGGCTATTGGCGACGGACCTCGTCATTTTGAACTTTGATCAAGTGACGAGGACGATACCCGAGTTGGCACCTCCCTCTCCTAACTTCTAAACCATACTTGAGAGAGGGCTTAGTGAGCCTCGACGGATTTAACGTGCATCCTCCTCGACTACATGGCGGGTCTTCAATGGCATTAAGGTTCGAATCCACGACTCGACGAAAATTATCAGTCGCGAGTTAACGATTATGACCATTAGGCTACCACGGTCACAACAATGTTTAAAGTTCGAGCTTCTTAAATACATTTGTAAATAGTTCTGGTTTTCTTTTCGTTTTTGTTCGTTGCTTATGTCTGTGTTAATATCTTACACAGTTAAACAATTTAAAATATAGATATACCCATTTAATGGCAGGTTTTTAAATCAATTTCAGTTAAAAAACCAAAAGTTTTAGAATAGTTTTTGTTTTTAAATAATTTTGGATTAACCTACAATGGATTTTCTTTTTTTATTTATTAAAAAAAAGGTTTGCTAATAGTTTTGAATTAAGTTTCGCTGTATTATTTATACTTAATTTCGAAATTATATTATGTTCAGTATTCAACGACCAACTAGCTCTGACAGGAACTATCGACAAACGCTTAACGTAAATAAGAAAACTGATTGATTGATTGGTTTTTGTTAACTTCGCACTAGAAGCAATACTTGGGCTTTTATCACGAACCTCGCGATTTTAAACCTCGGTCGAGTGACAAGACGATACTTGGGGTGAAACCTCCTTCTCGAAATTTCCACACCACGCCCATGGGAGGGCTTGAGTCAACGTCTAGATTTAATGCACATCAGCCCAGCTACACAGCGGGTCTTTAGTGGCATCAGATCTCGAGCGCGCAACTCAACGAAGACAACGCCGGTCACGAGTTCGAAACCATGACCACTAGGCTGCTGCTGCCACATAAATAAGAATAAACTTGGGTTTCATGTTGCAGAAATAGTTATTGCTCACTGCGCGTGTATATGTATAAAAAATTCAATAATGAAAATATTTCGTTTACTTTAAACAAAATATTTTCATTATTGAGTATTTCAACTTAGTTACAATGATTTTCAACCAATGATCCTCGATAAATATTATATACTCTATAAAAGTCATTAATTTGATTAATTTCGCATTAAGTATGAGTATACGATACGTTAATAAATCAAAAATAAACTTCAGTTTAAGTTGAATATATGAGATTATTACTGTTATGATGAAAAACATATGCATAGTTTACATAAACATAGTTTAAATCTATATAAAGCAAAACATATTTTAAATCTATATAAAAATATTTATAACAAGCACATTATTAATTTTGATTATACTTTTGTGTTTTAGTTCAATCCTTATAAATAAATCTTAAAAAGAGCATTGTTTATTATTTATTTATTTTTTTATATTATTTATTTATTTTTTGTGATCTTATATCATTTTTTCTTCGTCATTTTTATTAAAAAAATCTGTGGAAGCTTTAGACATTGAACAATTCGCGATTCTCTCTTCGTTAACCTCGGGGACTGTAATAATTTGAATTGCATAAAATTACACTTTCTTCCCAACTAAGAATGAAACGGGATAAGAAAATTTAGATGAAAGTGGAAGTGGCGGGAGTTATAGATAATGATATATAAATGAAATAGAAATGAAGGGAGGTGGAGCTACTGTTAGTGAGAATTCTTGAATTTAGAACAAATGATTTTGTAAACCAAGATTTCACACATTTAAACCATAATCTATTACTGTTCAGTTCATTGGGATTCGAAAGAGACGACTTTATCTATTCTCCAGTGATTATTAATGAAATATATTAGTTTATTCTTTCGTCTCTGCAATCAGAGCCCAGTGGTCATTGACTAGTATACTCCTAGTAGATTGAGATATGACGCAAGAGCTGAACAGTGAAGAACAGTCTCACTGGCTTAACTAAAGTTTCAAATTTGTCGATGCATAAAAAAGTTGAAAAATATTATTTTCAAGCGGATCTGAGTATTTGATTCTATGCCTAAGCATTATTTTAATCTAATAACTCTGAAAATAAAACCTTTAGTTACCATAATGCGATTAATAAAAAATATATTAGAATATTTTCTCTTTCCTTATAACTTTGCAAAGGATTACCTTGAATTTCTTGTCTGGAAAAAAAGGGGAGTTTCGTCACAAAATAAAATACTTAGAGCTTTTATTAATCGAAACTGTCGACGGGGTTAGATTCTGACATCTCTCTTAATTAATAATTTCGTTCCGTTGAAGAAAGAAAAGAAATAATTATAACAGCAGAAGGAAAACGGTGCCAAAATAATAAAAAAATAGGGTTCAATGAACGCGACTATAGAATAATCTATAAAATTCGGGAGTTGCATTGAATTCGCAAATAGCATTGCATTCTACGTTAAAAAAAAAAGAAAAAGAAAACACGAATCGCGCGCGCGCGCGTTAAATAACTTACTGTAATTTCATGTAATGGCATACTCTAGAAAGAATGGAATTAAAATAAAAATAAGGTCTTCTTTTTTAAAATTCAAGAATTTGGCAACGAATTTTTTTCGGAACACAAAAAGGAACCGATTTTTGTGATTAAATCGCAACCAAACGCGAAGTTTAATTTTAGGTCATCATTCTATTTAACGGATTACAGTTTTTGCAAATGAAAACTACAAATACCTCTAAAGAAGATTAATTACTTAAAATAGCTTGAAAAAAGTTTTTCTTTTTTACGAAATTGACATGATTTCATAAATCAATACTCAATTTTTCAAATTATGCAGTACCTCAACATAATAACAGTAATGCTCATTTTTAAGTTTACAATAATTTCAAAATTTTCTTTCGTGTGATATTTAAAATCTAATTATTGTTATGCACGTTTAGTTAAAATGCGGATAATTAAGTGATCAAACAATTATAAAATTAACATTTTTTAAATACATTTTTGCTTTGTAATAATTATGATTTCAATAAACTATCTATTCTTATTGGAGTTAGTTTGTTCGTTTGAGAATCATTTTGAAGAGCCTTTTTGTTACGTTGACAGTAAAAAATATTTTCTATCATCGAATACTTTTTACTTTCACGTTGCTTAGAATTTATATCGCGTATATTTTATTCCTTTTTTTGAAATATTTCAGATGTTTCAAGTATACAGTAGATCCTGTGTAGACAAAACTATAAACAACTTCTTTATGATGGTGCAGTTGTAATATTGATTGGCTTTACAGTGTATACGAAGAGTTTTTTCCTTCTTTTTTTTAAATCCACAATTACTATGAGTTTTTCCAAGTTTTCCGAATTGGTAGTCATGCTCATATGTTACGAGTATTTTAAATTAATATACTTTAGAGTATTTTATTAATTATAGGTATTTATAAATTGTATTAATACACACTCGATAAAGAAACGGCTTTTGACTGCAGGAACCTAGTGGTCACGATCGAGAGTAGGATGGTCCAGCTTCGGTGTCGTCCTCGTCACTCGACCTGGGTTCAAAACGACGAGAGGCATCGCCAAAAGCCCTCGTGTTTCTTTTTTGAATGTTACGTCAATAAACAATCATTCAAAAACATAACGGTGCTACTTTTACAGTTTAGGATTGTTTTTAAATCGTGTTTCTTCTACGTATCTTCACTTTCTTCTACCTTCCGACAGATTTAAAATGCATTTTGTTTTTAATTTTCACAATTAATTTTATTTCACTTTCTTAAAGGCTGTTATATGTTTCAAATGTGTTTTATTTTATTATAAGTTGTGGAGGCCATCAGTGACGGAGCGGTGAGGGGAATATATGGGTTGGAACTTCTCTTCCTTCCCCCCATAAGGGTTGCTGTATACTGAAATTTTAAAGCTGTAAATTTTCGCTTTAAAATCTCCCCATCAGATTTTGAAATTGAACGACATTTCGTATTTCAGATTTTTTTTTTTTTTCCGAAAAAAAAAAAAAAAAATCCAACTCTTTGACAAATAAATACCGATTCTCATCGAGTGTGTCTTTTTAATCTGAGTAATAATATTAGTTTTCATGGAATTATATCTATTTTTCAAACAACTAGCTTTAAGGATTAGCTTGATAAATTTTCCACGCTTAACTTTTTACGAGAAAAAATACAGATTTCTGTTATTTTTTCAAATGTAGTCTCTATCCGACACTTTGCTATCATGACTGGAACTACCTTGTTCTACAATAATATTTTTTGCTCTAGTACAGTGGTTTTGTTTCAACCAGTCTTGAAGTATAAGAAAAGAAATTTGTCTAAGAAGATATGAGTACGAAAGATGTTCTAATCGAAGATGTTATAAAGAAAATTTAATCTTTTGAATAATTGCTTAGTAAGATTATTACAATGAACACATTTAGTCGTAATAGTTCTGAAGAATTATATTGTTTCTAATATATGATTACTTAAAGTGAATATTAATTTTGTACCTCACAATTAAATCTTACAATACACACGCACGCACGCACGCACACAGATATATCCCAGAACATGCGAGGAATTCTGTAATATCGTATCTAAGACTGCTTGTTTTTGAGATATATCTCTTTTCAAATTATTAGTAGAATTTAGAATTTTTTGTGTGCCTAATAAGGATATTCTAATCATTCTATAGAACTATAAAAATAATTTTTGTCTTAAGGGATTTTTTTTCCCTCTCAGTTGAATATAGACATGTTTTGTGAGATATTTTCAAAGAAACTGTACTGTATTGAAGACTATTAATAAAAATGACTTGTTTTCAGGACATCACATTTATTTGCGCACATCTTTTCAAACATAAATTCAAGACACAATTTTACACAAGCACCACCTTTTCAACGTTCGTCTTTACCTCTCGGAACCAAACGCAATACTAAATTTCATATCCGTTGCCAGTAAATTATCTAAAATCAAAACTATCATCTGGTGCTGCCAAAAAAATATATCTTAGTAAAGAATATTGAAAAAGGTATCACTTTAAGTTTAAATCGTCTGCTTTTAAAAGTAGAATAGATAATGTCTTAAAAAAAGTATCACATTAAATTAAATCGTCTGCCTTTATAAGTTGGACAGATAATATCTTTAAAAAAGTATCACAATCGTTTGTTTTTAAAAATTGAATATGTCACAAAACCTACAATACACAATATGGTTCCAAACTCCTTTCAGGCTTTTATATAAGGTATTTGTGCATATAGTGAACCTAAAATACTTTTTCTTTGAGCAATACCTAAGTTTCAAGAAATAATTTTTTGTATGAAAAGAAAGAAAAAAATTAGTTCTATCATTGATTCAAAGAAAATATACAGAAATATCATTAAAAAGGTAGGTTCACTATATTTTGTGTATTATTTTCCATATGATGAATAAAATATTTTGTATATTTATAGAATATTATTTTTAAAAATGGTACATAAATTCAAATACATCGGAATAATGGTGACCTTGAACTCAACTCAACAAACACTCAACACGTCCCATTCCACTCAAAAAGAAAGAAAGTCTTTTTAGACCAAAAAATACATTTATAAATTAATAAAATGATTGAAATATCATTATGAGGCACACAAAATTCCGAAGCAGTAGGAATAATTTATAAAACATAAATGTCTCAAAAAGAAAGAGGCTTAAAATTCGGCATTTTATTTTCCCGCTTGTGACCCGGTACCCTTAAAATCAAAATATGTTCAGAAAGGTTACGAATGAATATTGTACGAAGGATTTTTCCTCTAAAAGCCTTCGAAGTTTAATGAAATATACCATTTAAAAATATTAAACATGCCTTTATGAATCAATAAAAATTATCATATTTAATTTATTGAATTCATTTCTCTGTAATGTATTCATTTTATGCCTTAAGTTTTCCAATAATGATTTCTAGAACAAAATTTTAAAGAAAAAAGTTTCCTTTCCACATTCGTCTTCTATAAAGATTCAAGTAATTACTTTAACCGAAATTATCTATATGTGCATTTAATAAAGTGAAATCGACTATTTACATTACCATTTCCATTTGATTACAGCAAATCAGAGCATGACTATCTGCTAACCTTTATTGTTCTTATTCAAAATGCATTCAAATGAACCGCTCGGGTATTGACAAACGATCCGATGGCAACAGAATACGTCAACAAAATTTGAACTCAACATAAAATTAAAAGGGTTACCCGTACCTTTACATTGTATTTTAAGTAACTCAGTCACAAAGACCGGTGTAGAGGTTTGGTTTAATTGAGCCAATCTGGTTTATTTAAATGTTCATTCGATAAACACAAATAAATACGACTGCAAATCGTTATTTGCGTTAGCGAATTTTATTCATAATCGATTAAGAACAGAAAAAGATGTTTTGTGGGTAAAATTCTTTTTGTTCTGTAATCTAATCTTTTTACTGACAGTTATTTCATTTGCTTCTTTGTCATGAAATTGGTATAACTTTTCCTGGTATAAACACGTTTGGTACCCTAATAAAACTAAATAAATCCAACAAAAAATTTTTTGTAGGATTGTAGAATTGTAGGATTTTAAAAATTTTAGTTAAAAATTTTTTGATGATGCTCCCATGATAATTTAAGCAAGATTTAAATTTAGAAATTGTGATAATTATTCATTTGTAGAATATTACATAACTGATGCATTGAATATATAAATTACTTTCAATTCACATTAGTGACAAAGGAAATAACACACATAACGTGTTTCATTATATATCATTAATATGAAAATTAACATTTAAAAAAAAAAACGTTGTAAGTTGCAGTTAAAACTTTAATTAATGAAAAGTGTACATTTGAATGTTTTTTAAGTGTCAGATGTATTTAAATACCATTCACGTGTTATTTTTCTTGAAGTGAAAACGTTATTTATTTATTTTCTGTTTAAAGTCTAAAGTATATTAAATTTAAGAATTTAGAAATTAGATTAACCACACGCACGCATATATATATATAAATTTTAAGGAATATTTTAACTGCACTTAATTTAAGTTTCTTTTGAATGTGATAACATCTATCATTTAAGATAAATTAATGTGGTCTTTTGAAATTACATATAACCTTATTCGACCTTCCAAAAAAAATTCCTCATTCTTGGACTATACTAATGCCTATGATCTCCATACTCATTAGAGGCTATCTATTATTTTTTCAGATAAAATTAATTATAGAGAACTGGAAGGGGCCCTAAACACTGAAAATCTCGGAGGCCCAGTAAGGATAGATATGCTCTTGATTTTAATGAAGGATATTTCCTTTCATTAATCATCCTAGACATTTTTTTTTCTACTGAAACTTAGGAAGAAATCACAATTAACAATCTGTGAGATGAAATTATTAGGACATGAATCCAAGGCAAGCTTACTTAACCATATATATATAATTAACTTTTCTTTATCTCTCTCTTTTTAAACAATGTCGTTTAAATAATGACAAATAAAACAATAGCTACATTCGAAACCTGATGTCTTTGAATTAGTTCAGTGTCATTAACTAGAAGCTTGCTAACTTTTAAGATATAAAATAAAGGTGTGCAATAATATATTTTGCAGAATATTATTTTAGGTATATGAAAGGAGTCTTTCTTTATAAAAAGAATTTATGTTTTGTATTTTGTGAATGAATGAAGTCTTAAATTTATATCTCTGTGTACTTGAAGCATACAGCTTTTAAATATTTTTACCTCAATAAGTAACAGATAATTAATTCGTAAATAATATTCATTTTCGTTATTCAAACATTTTTTTGAAATTAACCAATTTCTAACTTATTTTTAATATTTTTTTGCAAACTTATTATTTTTTTTACTTACAAAATAAAATGCTTCAAGTATTTTGGATTGATTTGATTTAGTTAATTCAGTTTGTGTTCGTAATTTAATCCATGTAGATGACAAGGCTAAAACCAAGGACATTACAAAGCTGTAATAGTACAGGGATGTTTTTTTTTTTTTTTTTTTTTTTTTTTTTGAAACCATATGTTTGTGTACAACTCTTAGCAATTAAAATTTAAAAATTTATCATATTAATTTCAGTACACAATTATCAGTGTATGTTACTGAATTTCACTTGGTGTGTGTATGTATGTGTGTGTCATCAAATTTTCGATCGTTAATTTAACCAACTTCCCATCTAGCTAGAACTCTGAATCTTTGGGAATCGTTCGTACTCGTCTAACAATGCAATATTTAGACGTTTACGACAGGTTTTAACTCATATTTCAATAATTTTAATAAGTCAAAATATTCCTTCCACTCGACGCTTTTAGGATTGAGGAAAAAATTTCGTTCCCCCTCTGGAAACACCTGGAATTCCACATACGCTACATGAGGTATCGTAAAACTTTTATACTCAGAAATGGGAGATAGTAAGGATTGTTGACATTCAGTCAGTAATCATTCGCAAGAGAGAAAGATTTCAATATTTGGCGCCATGTCATATCACAATAATTTTCTCTGAATTCTGGTTCCCATTTTAATAGAAGGACTTACAAACTTTCAAATG
The DNA here is from genome assembly GCA_019974015.1 of Nephila pilipes. Taxonomy (NCBI): domain Eukaryota; kingdom Metazoa; phylum Arthropoda; class Arachnida; order Araneae; family Nephilidae; genus Nephila; species Nephila pilipes. The sequence continues at coordinate 164,505 of BMAW01034217.1, forward strand.
TATGTTTTGATTTTATATTATGAATTTCTTAATACGCTCACAAATGTCTCTTTTTAAATAAATTTTAAAGTTAAAAATTATGTTTTCTAGAATTTGATGTACAACATTTCAGAAGTACAAAGAAAGTAGAATTTAAATGATTGGCATGTCGATTAGAAATCATGAATTAGTAAAAATTAATAGATACATAACTTTTATTTGCTCCATTCGTAATTTTTTAGTCTACGCAAATTGCTAAAAACAACTTAATCTGAAAAATAATTTTTTGTATCCATTGCTTAATTATGAGATAGATTGATGAAGGATCTGGTGCAATATAGGCTAATATCCCTTAAGTATGAGAAAAATATTATGAAAATATTAATAAGGCATTATATAATAAATATTTGTCTGTTGAAATAGGTTCAGAATTGTTTTTAAAAGATTTATTTTTATTTTTTATTCTTATTCACGTTTTGGGGTCTAGAAGAATATGACGCGTAATACATGTAGATTTATCTACACTTAGCCAATCATACTCAAATTAGCCTCACCTCACCTCCACAACGTTAGATCTGGTAATCCAAAAATATTTGGAAACTAAGAAGGAAAGGCTTGAATGTGTTGTAAAATTTTCAATAAATGATCGATTAAATTGAATTTAAAACTAAATTTTTTATGTGTTTATCAAGTGTTTGTTTTGAATTTAATGTATAATAATTAATATACTTTGTCATTATATAAAAACGTTGGTTTTTAACTCGAATTATTTTCCTTTTATTTCTTACTTAATAAAATATTATATTAACTAAACAGTAGAATGTATCGAAGTTATATATGTATTCATCGATTTGTATTGTTTTTGCTTGATTATGTTTTAACTTAAGTGTTAAATTTCTAATTTTCTTACCAGAACAAGCTATCAAAATTTTATGGGGGAAGTGATTACGCAGAAACGGGTCCAAACTATCTATAATTTTAAGACAAGCTTAGTATGGTTCTACCTTACAGACCGCCTCCAATCTCAGTGTCTACCTCGCCACAAAATATGTAAAAAATTTAGATTTTTATAATCCTATGCAATCATAACTTTATGCACTGCATCGGCCGTGGTATCCATGGTCGGCATTGTTTTCGTTGAGTTGTATGTTCGAGTCCAGATGCCACTTAAGACCAACCGAGTAATGGGACTGATACACGTTAAATCTCGTAAAGGCTTCAAGTCCTTCCGTTAGCATGGTGTGGAAATTTGGAGAGGGAGGTGTCAGCTCAGGTGTCGTTACCGTCACTTGACTGATGATCAAAATTACGAGGTTCGTTGCCAATAATCCCCGTGTTGCTTTTCAGTGCGATGTTAATAAACTATCACAATCATATTTATGTAAGTTCACATAATGTTTTAATTACTAAAAAAGGCATAAAGTGGAAAGTACAAGTTACCTTTATATTAATAGAGTTAATCTATAAACAATAAACATTTGTCGTTCCTGACTTGCTGCTAGAAAGAATTCGATCTGTCGCAAGTTAATAAAGTTCAGTCACTAATTAACAATTCTAAATAAGCTTAGAATCAAGTTCTTTGCCAAGTTTTATTATTACTTACTAATTAGGTCCGAGTCAGTACTAAACATGTAAGCTGGATCCGATTATCTATAAGTCTTCGTTGTCGATCACTACACACACAAAAACCTTCCAATCTCTCTCTCTCTTACCACTCTTCTCTCTTACAACTAGTTCCTCCAACCTCTTGTCTCGTCACTTGACCGAGGCTCAAACTTTAGAGGTGCGTCTCCAATAGTCCTCGTGTTGCTTCCAGTGCGACGTTAATTAAATCGTTGGGCCGAGATGGTCGTGTTACCAACTCGACCCTACCCAACCTAACCCCTACATGACCCTTAATCTTCCTACTATCATCTACCATGTTCTTTCTTCTATCCTTCACTATATTTCAATTTATGTAGTGCTGTTTAAGTAATTCACAAGTCGAGGTTTTCAATCAATCAATGTCTTAGAAATTTCCATAGGGTCAACTGAATGGAAATATTCTTACTAACCTGTTACAAACTTTCTATATAAGTATCGACTTTTCGAAGCATTATTTTTCGTGTTAAAATTTTTCTTTTTTCTTATGTTTAGGATTACTTTCACTTCTATTCAACAACTTAATACAGTGAATCTACCCCCTCGAGGTGTCACGTTTTTTCGTGCTTTGAAGATAGATTTAAAAAATTCTGATTCTGTTTAAAAAAATAGATAAGATATTTCGTATTTCCTATAAGTGCTTCCTCGTAAATCATAAAAAGTAAAATAGTATTTTCATAGAATTATCTTTTACCTTATGGTCTGACAGAAGAGTTTTTTTTTTAATAATAAATAAACGCTAGTCTATTCACCAATTTTAGAAAAAAATTTTATAAATATGTTAAACCATAGTAATATGTAACTTCTATTTCCTCTTACAGAATAGAGAGTTATTCCCTCAATAAAATAAAAAAAGGCTTAAGAAAAATTTACAGTAACAGTAATTTTTAATAATAATGATCAAAGTAATCAAACAAAATTTTTTAAAGAAATATTTCTTTGACCAATTAAGAAAACGTAATGTTAAGGGCTTTAAAAAACGATGCTAATATTTCGTGGAATATAATCAATATTTGTGGAAGGGCGAGGAGGTAATACATAGTTTTCCCTTTGAAGTAAATTTATAACATATTTTTTGATTAAAAACGAACACTTATTATATCCTTCAATTAAATGATAGAACTCGAAATACTTCCTTTTATCTTCCTTTCCTACAAAGAACGATAAATTTAATTATACTACTCATTTAAACTATAATCCATCCATTTTCTCAGATAAAAATTATGTTCCATGTTTTCCATGTTTTGACTGCAGCATAGTAATATTTAAGCGATATTTTGCTTTATCTTTTAAACAGTAAAATTACATATTTTCTAAATTGTTCCAAAAAATTCTTAGGACCTCATTCACTAAAGAAATATACGTGTTACATTCACTCTGACTTATTTTAATCCTGGAACATTTTTTCCTACCTAAAAATAAAATCCAAGTTTACATTTTGTCCCGAAACGTTAAGCTTTTTACAGGAGACAGCTTTAAAATAGTCATTTTAGAAAGATTTTATAGAGTAACTGTATTAATGTGGTATCAAGAACTTTGGTAATGTGAATTATAGGAGGAGAGGGCAAATTATATACATATATATATATATAATTCCATTCCAAAGTACGGAACAGTATAATTACATTATTTCCATTATTCTAAATGTTTGTTTTTCTTTTACTTGGCTTTCTCTTATAAATTTTCTGGTACTTTAATAGATTTTGCTTTTTAGTTTTAAGATTTTAAATTTTAGGTTGCTTTATTATTTTTAAAATTTTTTTATATGATTTGCATAAATATTATTTTGGTTTCTTAATGATTTCTTTAAATATTTATTTTTTTATATATATTAATAGTATTGAAACTATGATTAATATTCTTCGATTGATCTTAGATTGTTATATGTTGTGACATTTTGTGAATTATACTATTGGTGTTATGTATATATATATACAGCATGGCATTATTTAGATACTAGATGTGGTAATTTTGGTTCGAAATTGAATTATTCTCTCTCTCAAATCTCGAGTTTAATTTTAACTAAGGTTGAAATGCCTTAAGTTTGATTTCTGTACGTGAAAGATGAACGAAATCAAATAAAATATCGGAAAACAAAGCTTCACTGATCAGACAATCATTCTTTATCTTCACCCACATTTTTAACAAGCTCACTAAAAGGCCTGGTTTCAGCTCATCGACCACCATTAAGGATACATATTAATTTGTGATTTGGGTGCTATCACCTGCACATTTCCTTCAACTAATCAGACTCTGTCCTCGTTTATTTGCCAACTCCCAAGAAAATCCACTTCTCAGTACGCGCATATTTGAACTGCTACAAATTTACAGATTATGCAAAAAATGCTGCCTCCAGCTTGAATAATAATGCACCATGGGAACGTTTCCCAAATGAATCGGGTTTATGACGACTCACAACGAAAATGAAGTAACCGATTGGGCAAATACTTCCTCTTCGCCAGATCATCAATAACGGTAGTGACCGCTGCACAAACTGGTTATTCTGAGGCTGAAGTATGTCAAGACGCCAGGTCAAGCCAATTACGTCCGCCAGTGAGAATCGCACCCCTTTCTACACTATGGTTCTCAAATTGGTTCAGATGTCGATTGGATAAGATACTGCGACATTTTTTCTTTTGTGTAAAATCCGGAGAAGAGGACAAAGAGTAGTGAATTTTATCTGTTGAGGGTTTATTTACCTTCTTTTTTTTCTTTTCTTTTGGTCTATTGATGAGTTGGGTAGTAAATATATCATGGGATTCAATGTGATTCTGATGATAGTTGTATTCGGATTTGTTTTGGAGGTTAATTTTTAAAATATAGAGATTACCGTAATGTCATAATTATAAATAACCGAGAAATCTTGGGGAAAATTTATTCTGCATATTGATTAATACTTATGTACATGATGTGATGCAAATTATAGCTATTGATATGTGATTTCTGTTAGTCGTAGACTGAAGTAACCCGCAGTAAGGAGAAAATGGAATTCAGTCTGCTGAGCTGAGTTGTACATGGGCTGCATTCGAAAGGACACGAAATGTTGGGAGAAATGTAGAACTCTGGATGGTGACTATGTAAATGAGTAAATAATAAACAAAAATTAAGTCCCTATCTAAATCATATTTAGTAATAATTAAAACTTTATAGGATTGCAGTTACTTCAGCTGACGACTATCATAAGCCAAACAAATAAAAATTATTAGCTGTAGTTTACAACATCATGGACATAAGAATCAATTAAGATACGCAAGTTTTGTTCAGACATATGTGAATAAATCTTAAAATCTAATAAATAAACCTTAACTATACCTTCTTGTACTTGTTCGAAAATACTTTTTATGACTATACATACATTTTTTTGATAAAAACGGCTATCAAGAAATAGGAATTATTAAAAAAACATGCTAAGGATTTTTTTTCTTGTGTTATTTTTTTCATTACTTAATATCAATTTTTTTTTTTTATCTAATGATTGTTATTTCTCTTCGGTCTGAGGTCTGAAGCAAATGCAAAAATTACAATAAGTGTTCCAGTGTAATTCAGAAGAGTTCTTCCAATAATAAATTGTGCTCAGTATCAGAGATAAATGTTGTCATTATTTAACACATTTTATTATAATATAAAAATTTAAGTAATGATTGAAATTATACTAATTTTCTGTACGTAAGGAAAATCGTTGTTGAATAGAAGATTCGTTAATTTTTGGAAATCACCAATGTTTGAAAAATCGAAAATATTTTTCGCCAAATACTGAGCATACAGAAACGATACTAATAAATCTTCTGTGTTAAAGTGCTTATTGTTACTGATTAGACGAGGATAATTTGTCAATCAATAAATCATCATCTCAAATGTTCAACGAAATTGGTCTATTTATTAGCAAAAGAAATTTAACTCGTGCATTTTGTATTGATGCAGCATGTAGATATTAATCAAAAGTTGGTTAAAGATCCTCAATAAAATTTGAAGATTATAGATCTAAAACTGCAATCACTTTATGAATAAGAAAAGATAACGTATAAATTTCTTCAGAGTTTTTGCATATTAAAACCTGAAGTCAAAGGACTTTGGTGAGTAAACTGAGCAGGGGGAGGGAGCGACATAGGTTTCAAAATCGTCAATAAATAAGAATTAAAAAGAAAAGTTTCGAAAATATTTAAAAATAATATACACAATTAAAATTCATAAATATTTTTCTAAAGTGTGTTTCCCCAAAACCGGAAAATTCTTATATATTTCTTTTTTTTTAAATCCATTCGGTTAGTAAAATTGCGGATAATACTGGAGGTTGCTCGTGTTTAACATGTGAACGAACCTTTTAAATCCTCGGGAGGGATAAAGTGGAATCAGTAGAATAAGGGAGCTAACTCAGGTATCGTCCTCGTCACTTGATATTGTTTCGTAATTCTGTATTACGAGATTCGTCAAAAATAGTTCATTGCTTTTCTTATGGATTTCTAGAAGAGTCGTTACCTGACGGTCGCAATATTGCGGTGGAGGACGTCATTAACCTTCCAAGTCAAGTCTTTCCTGGGAAACCATAGATTATCCGTTCGTTTATGTTCCGCTCGCTTTCAACGCTCTTAAGGAAACCACGCTATCTGGTTGACAAAGGCGACGTTTTAATGACGTCATCCATCGCAATATTGAAGCTGTCAGGAAACTATAGCTTTACATTTATAAGGATGTTAATAAAACGAAAGTAGAAATATTTTCTTTGACCCATTTTAATTACAGAAGCTCATTTTGCTTGTTGGAAAGAGGTATACTTTAACGTTTACAGCATAAAAACTTAGTTATTATATTTGATTTGATTGCTTATTAACGTCACTCTGAGAAAGAACACTCGGTTTATTGGAGAAGAGCCTCGTAATTTTTGGCCAAGTGACGAGAACAACACCCGAGTTTCCACATCACTCTCCACACTTCCTCCCACCCCCCTTGAAGGATTTGGGACCCCGATGAGATTTAACATGCATCAGCCCCTCCTCACAGCGGGTCTTATGTGGCATCAAGGAACGAACTCTCAACTCGACGAAAACAACTCTGGCCACGAGTCCTTGACCATGCCCACTAGGCGGCCATGGCACAAAATGAACAATTGGAATGCTTATAGAAGTTCAACGCACATTCAATTATTAAAATTTTATTATTTAAGGAAAATAAATATTAAAATGGTAATTAAACTTTATTGAGTCCAGTTATTTGCATTGAGACTTTTTAATTAGAATTTGACCAACAGTTCTTGTTTTCATTGTCTTACAGAGAATTCAAACAGTTTTAAAGTAGCCTTATTTATTATTTTTTCATTTTGTTGAATTGTTTTCTAGTTCCCGTATACCTTCATATTCTGCCCGAGAGTATTGTGTTTTGTCACTTTCTTTTCATATACATATTCAAAACCTCGGGGTTATTCTATCTTCCAAATTATAATTTTACGTTCTTTAATGACAAATCCGTTCCCTAGCTGCATATAGCTACATACAAGACATGTATTCTTATGTCCCTAAGCAACCATTCTATTTGTAAATTATTTTTGAAAAAGAAAATAATAAAAAACATGTACTTATTCAACATAATACATATATTTCTCTAACCAGACCCATGTTGAGTTGGTCGATAGACATTGGAGGGTGAGAGAGATCCTTTCTCATTGCCCAAAAAAGCCTCTCATTTTTAATTAAATATATCATGCAACACTTGATCCATTTAATTTAATTAAATGTGGAGTAAATTATCATTCGTCAGTTTCTGAAGTATATTATTATTTTAATCATAATCAGTATATCTTAGATTTCGTGATTCATAACACTTTCTTTCCTTCTGTAACACAAACAATTTCTTTTAGAAACATTTTTTAATATTGACAGTTTCGAGCCGCACCTGCAGTTCTTCTGGTAGGTAAAGACGTTAGTATACTTTCCCTATCGTAATTATCTCCCCCCCCCTCAAAATAATTTATTGGGCTTTTTTTTGCCTACTGTTAAAATGTTGAACGAAAAACAAAAATTCTTAACTAAGAATTTAAACTTGTCATTTAAATGAAAATTATATCGAGGGTATATTTAGCCATCAGTATTGAAAATCAAACTAATATTTATTCTTTCTTTAAGAGTACTTAAACATCAAGATGCTTATCAAGCCTGTGGAGCAAACTTTCGCGCATCTACTACAAGAGATAATCAAAAATAAATATTTATAAACTGGGTTTTAAAGGTGAATTAAAATCTGTAACTAGGCTCACAACTCAGCGTACGCACAGGAATAATCTGATAGTTCAGATCTTCCGATAACTCTCCTTCACTCTTGCTACTAACCCACAAAATAAACTCTTCGCGGTTGATAAATGCTGTCTCATCAATCTAAATACACTTCAATATTTCTATTCTAATTTACATAAGCTACAGTTCATTCACGTGAAGAGGTTCTTCAATCAAATGACATCCTATGAGAGACCTCAAGAGGTTAGTTGAAGGTAAATACTTATGAGAATCACGTTATACCGTTACAAGTGACAAAAGTTAAGAAATGACGATGAATTTAATTTTTTTATGCGTCAGCATAGTATCGTTAGATGTGGTCGAAACTTGTGATGGCTCACCATCACAGATGGTGAGTGTAGAGACTTGTGATGGCTCACCATTTAAGCTTGCCGTCCCTCTACCACTGCGAGAACAAGCCGGCCATTCAGGTAAAGTAAGCCAGTTGAAGTAGACTGAAACTGAAAGGCTTCTGCTACCGTTATTTAAGGTAACATTGGAAAGCAAGCAGGAAGAGAGATGACTCGTCGAGGAAGCAGCTTGGTTCTCTCATACATTTCTGTCTTTCTTTCTCTTGTGTTAATTGATCAGGTAGACAGCTTTCTTTTCATTTAAATTTCCATTAAATATTTTTAATAAAATATTGTTATTGTTGGTTACGTGTGTTCAGTCTTCCCGTGTGAATTTTAATTACCTTCTGATCTAGAGGTGGTTCTCCATGTCACTAATCCTTAATAGCATCTCGTACGTGGAGGACGTGAATTATCTGGCGAGAGCAAGATGCCCAGGAAATATGTACAAGCTGGTGGAAAACTATTTGGCCATATTGAAGGCTATCGAATGATGTTTAAAACTCTCAGCTACAACAAGAGTCAACATCTCCGATTCAAGGTCGTTTCTTATTTTGCTACAGATTCCAGACAACAAATGTAAGATAACAACTTTACAGAAGGTAACAATAGAAAGAGAAGTCCTCCTACTTTGGGTCAAAGCCCATGCAAGAACTGAGGGAAATAGACAACTAGAAGTAACAGTTCTACTAAAAATCTCCAAAAGGAGGAAGAAATAGCAGCTAAAAGATGCTGCACTGAGAATGCGCAAACGAGATGGAATACAAACCAGAAAGGAGGGCTGATGCATCAGATCCAGGATTCAATATGCGCGTCAATGACAGGAGATTGATCCAATTAGTTATAAGTCAAATCAGATTCCCCGTTAATCTTAAGATAGCCAAGAGTATTATTATGTATGTGGCGATTAATAGTATCATTAAGTAGATACGGAAGCAATTCTATGCATTGCCTCACAAATTGCTTAAGGATATGTAAACTGGCAGAATAGTTGAAGTTAGAAAAGGAATCGGCTTCACTCTTACAACTGTGTAAGCTTGGTGACCTGAGGTAACCAAGCTTCATTCATTGAGTTCATTGTAATCCATTGCTGTACTGTTTTTATTTGTCACACTGTTCAATATATCCGACTGAGTTAGTGATCCCGAGGTTTCAGCTTCAGAATCAAGAAAAAGAAAACCATCAAGCAGCCCAGAATCAATAATTTCTTGTTTTTCCTTTAGCTGTATCCATATTTTTCATTTCTTCTGTGGGAATATCGTCTTCATCCTCCGTATTTTCAGAACTCTCACTACAGACAAAGAATCCAGCTTTGGCAAAACTGTTATGAATGGTACGATCTGTAACATCACATTTCCACGCTTTCGAAAATTCTGAAATACTTTCCCGTAAATTGATATTTGGCACGGACTGATTGTTTTCAAGAGTAGTGATAAGTTTTCGCAATATCCTCTTGCGATAGTGTACTTTAAAATTTTTTATCATCCCTTGATCCATTGGCTGCAGTTTTGATGTGGTGTTTGGTGGAAAGTAAAAAACTGTAACATTTTTCAATTTGGGGTTGATTTCCTTCGGATGGGGAGGAGAATTATCTAAAAGAACAATCCTCATAATTTCCGAATGCTTGTATTTGGTAGTAGTGAGTCTCCAGCCAAATGGATTACCAAACTGGAGTATCACGTCTCTGAACGAATAATGAAAGTAACCTTAATATACAATATACGAGGCATGTTTTTTAAGTAAGAACCGTTTTGAAATTAAAAAAAGACATGCAAAGATATCGCAATAATTTTATTTTTACATGAAAGCCTGTACCTTAATCTACTTTTCTACATAATTTCCGTGAATATTGAGGCACTTGTCATAATGTGGCACCAGTTTTTGAATACCCTCCTCATAAAATTCTGCCGCTTGACTTGTTAACCACTGTATCACAAATGTTTTGACTTCGATATCGTCTTGAAGACGCTGACCGCCCAGGTGTTTCTTCAAGTGCAGGAACAAATGGTAGTCGCTGGGCGCCAGATCAGGGCTGTATGGAGGATGATCTAGTGTTTCCCATTTAAAAGATTTGATGAGATCTTTGGTCCGATTAGCCACATGTGGACGGGCATTGTCATGCAGCAAAACGATACCCTTACTCAACTTGCCACGTCTTTTGTTCTGGATTGCAAGACGCAGATTGTTCAATGTCTCACAAAAAGACGCTACATTGATTGTCTCATTACGAGGCAGAAACTCCACTAGCAATACTCCTTTTCTGTCCCAAAAAACTGTGCACATGATTTTCCGGGCAGAAATTGTTTGCTTAAACTTCACTCTTTTGGGTGATGATGAATGTCGCCATTCCATGGATTGTTGTTTCGATTCTGGTGTGACGTAGGCCACCCATGTTTCGTCACCAGTAACAATTTGGTCTAAAAATTCTTCACCTTCATTGCGGTACCGCTCAAGGAAAGTCAATCACTGCCATAAACGTTGGTTTTTGTGCAAATCCGTCAACATTTTTGGAACCCAACGTGAACACAATTTCCGGTAATTCAAGTTCTCGGTCACAATGCGATACAAAACACTACGAGAACGTTGAGGAAAGCAGTCGGACAATGACGAAATTGTAAAGCGTCTGTTTTCTCTCACCTTTTCGTCCACTTTCTGCACCAAATCTTCATTTACGACCGAAGGACGCCCACTCCGTTCTTCATCATGCACATTTGTGCGGCCATTTTTAAATGCTCTCACCCATTTCCTTACCATTCCATCACTCATAATGTTTTGTCCGTAAACTTCACAGATCTCACGATGAATATCGATCGGTTTTACGCCTTTAGCACTAAGAAATCGTATAACCGCCCGTACTTCACAATCAGCGGGACTCACGATTGTGGAGGCATCTTAAACACTCAGTAAACAACGTATACAATGAAGAATCAGACTGTAATGGCGTCATTGCGTAGACAAGAGATGTAGGTAACCAGCGAGCATGCGCGGAACGCCGACCGGAGCGCTGCGGTGGTGGAATCGCAAAACGGTACTTACTTAAAAAACATGCCTCGTAATATTAAAATTTATTTTAATATAAAAATTTTAATGTTTAATATAGGGATTCATAATTATGCTTAGACAAAAAGCAACAAAGATTCATTGTGACTTCAGGGAGACTTGTCCAAAAAATTTTCTAGTTATCTCAATCACATTTTTTTTTTCATTTTATTTATATATATTATATACTGTCTTATAAAGAAAGGCAGGAATAAAAGGAAATGAAATATTTCATTTGAAGTCTGATACATCGCTTATTAAGAGTCGTCCTTCTCTATAAGGGGGCCAGGGTGCAAGAATCCATTTGGGTCCCTAAATTTTTTGTAAAGTAAAAAAAAAAATTACAAGCACGAGCATATAATACTATTTCACGTTTATTTAATGGGGGATTTTGTTTTTGCAAATTCATTAATTTCTTAAGAAAAATTACAATTTTTAGTAATTTCTCTTTCTACACTTAATGTAACAAGTACATTTAAACGTTCTGCTCACATGCTTGACTGAAGATAATTCTTTATTAATTTTAATTTGCGGAAAGAGCGCTCAGCACTTGCTATAGTAACAGGCAATGTAAAGGAAAGTGTTAACTCAGTTAATTCACTTTGAAATAACCCATTATAATTATTGCTTAGAATGTATTGTAATTTGTCTTGTGCGTTATTTACATCCCTTTCACTCAATTTCAAATCCTGTAGTAAACCGATTTCCTCGATTAAGTTTTCATCTACATCTGTATAATAAAATTTTTAATTAATCACAAATCTTTTAATTCTGTTTCGTAAAAGATTTCTACTCTACCCTGAACTTTCTTGATCGTTTTTAGGTGAGCAAACCCCATTTGTCTTATTTTTTTTTCTCATGTTCCTAACTTCTCTTATTCGGAGTATAACTTTGATATTGCAATTTAGAACTGTTTTGTATGTTTATCTCACGATATGTAAAATAGAAGAAAGGTATTATGGTTTTCCCTTATAACAAGAAGTGCTGACGTAATCTGAAAAAGTATTACCACGAAGTAATTAAGCATCCTTCTGCCAATTCGCCTCTGTGAGTATTTTCTTCCCCGTTGGTGACTGGACGGAAGGAGGTCACCTCATCCTGTCCGTGGGGTTTCATACCTGCACCCAGTTGCCACCGATCTCTGGACTGTGAGAAGGGATCTTCTCTGGTAGCAGGTTGTTATATATATATATATATATATATAATAAATTACATTTATTTTTTGAAATAATGTTCAATAATGATGTATGTTGTCGATGAGATTCTTACGAGTATTTATTTCTATTCCATTTCTTAAGTGACGTTAGTGTAATTTAATAAGATATTGTCCAAGTTCTGACGAAATCAAAAGCTTTCATAGTTTGAAACATTTCCTCAAATTTCAACTAATTTTAACAATGTTTTATGTGTATATTTTTATGGATTAATATATATCTTTTTTCTCAATATATATATATATATATATATTCAGAACTCGAAATCATGATTTGAATCAAGTGTTACCGTCCCTTAATATTCGACCATCACCACTAGACGGCCCGTTTAAAGTGAAGAAAAGGGATTTGCACAATTATTCTACTTTATCTACTTTTCGATACATTATAATTAAAGTTATAAAATTTGCAACTTTCATTAGATACTTTTTCTACGAATCTCACTACTGTAACTAAAAGAACAACCACTCTGCATCATTAGAAAAAAAAAAGATATGATGGTCCAGAAAAAGGTTTTGAGCGCGTGTATATATCCGAGAAAATCTACAAAACCACTCAGAAGTGAACGAATTTTATACTCTATAATGAGATATAATTTATTCAGATTATGCTTAATTTAATTTATTGGATTAAAGTTCGTCCTAAAACTAAATGTGATATCTAGCTTCGTGCAAAAGGTGAATTCCTATTTCCTGCGAACGATACGATTTGTCGCAAACCTTTCAAACGTCATTTTCGTGCAACAAACTCGAATGTCGTGCTCTTGAAAGTGGAAAAAATTTCTCACAGATTTGGTTCTTGAAAGTAAAAGTTCAAAGCAGTAGATTGACATCACGCGATTGCGAGGTAAAAGAAATTACTTCTATTTGTGTAGTCACGAGAATACATTATTAAAATGATCGGGAAAAATACCACTGGAAAAGTGTCAAATAAAAACGTATGAACTATGCATATTCAAAGATGAAATTCATGCATAATTAAAAATATCATGTGACTCACGGGAGTTACCTGTGAAAAAGAAACTGTGCATAATTGGTATTCTCGAAAATTTTACCTCCAAGTATCTTTCAAATGTAGATTAATACAAATTGATGTGTTGGTGTACAAAGTACAATAATATCCTCATTGAGTTAAGCATATCTCTTTAAGTTCAAAATTTCCATCATACAAAAGACTTTTGAGGGCCTCAACCCAATAAAATGTGTAATGTTAAAGGTTATGCTTGTCTTAATGTAATCTTTTGATAGATTGAAATAAAAAAAATCGCATTTCATAAATTTCCGTTTATTTTACCATCATTCTACAAGATAACCTCTTAATGCCTCTAATGCTTATACCTCTCTTCCTCTTAGAAAAGGACTTACATAATCTAAAACTCTGGAAGAGAGGAGTATTAGCACAAGAATCATCCTCTTCATTTGAACCGTGGCTCAAAATTTCGAAGTCTATTTTGTTAAGAAAATGAGTTGATGCTTCCCTGCAGCGCTTCTCTTTTGAGGGAAAGATAGATTTACAGAGATATCACCAGTCAGCAAAAGAGAGTTTAAGCAATTGACCCCTTCACCTTGGCGACTGAATTGACGACTTTGGTGACAAATGGAAAAATCTCGAAGGTGCAAGAATCTAGACAAAAATTCGTTTGGAAAAAAGGTTAAGAACTCTTAGAGAATTTTCCTTTGTGACGTCACGCCAGGCCGGAAAAGTATGAATATGCCAAGAGCTGCAGTCAAAGAAGTGAGTCTAAGGAGAAATCGTTCTGTATATGGAATCGGTGTTCTGTGGAGTCTGCTTTGTAGACCGATCGGGAAATTGTGCCCATAGTAAATCTGCTGGAGATTCGGCCTGAATCTATACGAACTGTCACGGGGAGACTGTCTTTGGAGATACTGTTGAGGAGATAGATTTGGGGATCGACTGCACTCTGTTGGCACTCGAAGTGGAGCGAGACGGGAGAATTTACGAAGGAGCAACGTGTGTCTGCTGGGAATCGTCGGAGCCTGCCCTGGAAGTGCAGAATATTACTGCGGAGCTGTCCTCAGTGAAGAGTAATAAGCTAGTGAGCTGACCGTTGCTGAAATAACTGTGACTGTACTTAATGTGTGTTTTGTTCCTGTATCTATGTCATTGAATTGTGCAAATGTTGTGTATCTGTTATTGTATAAATTGGGCTACCTGTGTGTTGTCTTGAAGATTTACAAATAAATCCTCATTTGTCGTTATCCTTAGAGTTGGTATTGATTTTCACTCCCCGCACACGCAGAGAGAATTTTTCAGTAACAATATTCAATAGTCCTCGTGATGATTCAATCAATAATAAAAACCATTTAATCAACTAATTCTAGAAAACACTGGTGCATTGATAATTGGCGTGCTGTAGAATTTCCTTGTGTATTTTAATAAAAAAAAAAGGCCAATCTATTTCTAGAAATTCTTGTGGTAAAATCTAAAAATCGAATTACCTAATCATTTTGAAGCCAAAAAATAAAATTGAGAAGTTTAAAATTGATACTTAAAACAAATTTACCTTTTGAAGACTTGATTGTAATAAACTTCATAACGCCTCGGATTTATGTCCTACACTTTCCATTACCATTCGCAGTTAAAATAGTCACGAATAGAAAGTCATAAAGGGCGGTGGTATCAAAGTTAGGTTATTCGGATCTATAGTACTAATAATCCCTAGCCTACTATATTTGTAGATACGCCTTATACGCAACAGAATCTAATGTTTAATATATTAACCAAGAGCTTATCTTACCGAACCAATCGGGTTAGAGTCCTTAGTAGGTTTAGAGATGAGGCTCCGATCCAGTAACTTTATGTCGGTTTTTCCTGACCGTCGTATTTCCCCTACTTTTAATTAATTGTCTCTCGTTTCCTTCAAGTAGAAGCTTACTTTTCTTTTGTATCTCAAGCTACGAAAATCCAGCATAGTTAATTTAAATAGAAAGAACTATTCAGTCCTTACAATTTGTTAGATTTTGTTTATTTGATCTCCGGACAATTGAAAATTAACTAAAGATACACCGCTATTAAGGACTCAAACGTAACAATGATATTCAACATACTTTAGATGTGAAAAAATATTCAGGAATAATATATAAACAATGAAATAAATAATAAATGGTGGTCAGGAATATAATATGCGAAAAAAATATAGTAGGAAATGTATTTTCAAAAGATATGAAAAACTGAAACTAAAAATTAGGAAAAAGATTTATCTGTAAATGTATTGTAGAGATTTTACAGCATAATATAATCCTATTATTAGAGCATATACTATATAATCATATATATATATATATATATATATATTCTATGATGAAAAATAGACAAACTAAAGCTTAAATTTTAATATGCATTACAAAATTGTTCGCTCGTAATTTTTTTTTAAATTTGAAAATAAAATTTCTTAAAAAATTAAATTGAAATTAATCTCTTGTAAAAATAACTATCTTAACTTATCAATTCATTTATTGATTAATTTTATGGAATATCGAACAACAAAGACTATTATCTCTTTAATGATTTATTGAACAAATTTATTTATGTATATAAAAAGAAATCCAAGACATGATTGGCGACAGGTCTTATATATTACAATTTTTTAAGCTGTTGAATGGTTCTACAAAACTTTGTTACTGAGCTCATCAAAGCATATAAATTATTTTCTTCTTAACTTAGTTCTTTTCTTAACATGTTCAAGTGATTCATTGATTGTTTGTTTATCTAAGACACGCTTAGAAGCAAGACGAGGTCAATTGGCAATGAACCTCGAACTCATACTTTTGAAAGACAGTGACGAAAACAGTTGAGCTTTCTCCCCACTCACCAAACTTCCAATCCTCACCAACGTGAGGACTTTGAGCCTCGACATATTTAACGTGCATTACCCCGCTAGTCTTTAGTGGCATTAAAATTCGAATTCACGACTCGACTGAAACAACACGGGCGATGTGTTCGCGACGCCATAATCCTTTAGCCATCCCTGCCACTATGCTTAAAAAAGAATTAAGCAGTTTTGATATTCCCGTGAATTTGAACACAATACTCACGAAAAAAAACCCTTAAATGAAGCTTTATAACACCTACAAAAAATTCTCTTTATTTATATTTAGTCATAAGTAATGTTTGTTTGATATTAAATTTGCAAACAAGTTCTGTTACACCTTTCCATCTACACAGGAATGTTATTTTGTCCTTGTGGTATTCAATTAAAAATAATAACTAAAGTAATTTTTTGAAATATTTTTAGAAAAAATTTTCTCTCACAAACACATATGTCAGTAAAGTGAAATTTAAAAAAATTGTGTTTTTAAATTTATTCGATCATTCGTATTCAGAGTCACGCAATAAGTGATATGTCGAATACATGTCTTTTTAAAAGAAGCTGTTCTATGAATTTGTGTAACAATTCATAGAAATACAAGACTCGGTTCTAAAAATTTTATTCATGAAGGAGAAATTTTTTTTATGTAATTAACAAAGATTATTCTTCCTCAACTATAGCATTCGTTTTCCGTACTTAAGAAGAAATTGGTTGTAAATTTAAATTGCGGAGGACGTGAAAATTGACAAAATAATGATGAGTTTCCATCGGCCTCTCTGAACTGTTGAGTTTTCATCATAACACTCTTAAAGAAACAGGCACCCAAGTGGGACGATTACGAATATCGTATATTTCTTAAGACATATTACGAATATCTTTTTTCTCTTTTTCTTTATGCTCATTTAATTTGTTTGAGTATCGAAAAAAAACCTGTGTGAAATATACAAAACTCACGAGAGATCACTGTCGTGCACTCTACCGTAATGTAATTAATCAAATTTTCTAATTCGTTTTCGTTGCACTTCATCAAAAGCTGAAGTACAGGAAAAAAATAAAAATATCATTTAAGCAAATATTTACAGTCTTTGAACCGTAACAAATCTTAAGGTATTTATAAGCATTCTTTGTAAACTATTAAAACTCCTATATTAATCTTTCGATTTTACTGAACAAACAGAACTAGATTGGAAAAAATTGGCCAGTATAACAACAAAGTATGAAGAAAACAATTTTATATACATGGCAGAAGAGTCTGCCTTGGAAAAGCAGGGTTTTGCTGTGGAAGTTTGTCCGTAGTACCAATTAGCAACACCCGAACATCGCTCATAGAACTGCGGTAACAAACGCTGTTCCTGTACTTGTTACAATATTCTTTACAAATGCTGTGTTTTCTCTTAGTGTTGTCTGCTACCTGTGCAACGTCTTGTCCAGAATATTTGTGAATAAAATGCCGCCGTGTTGGACACTCGTATACATCAACACGCACGATTGGAATTTTTGTAACAATAAGCATATATATATATATATATATATATATATATATATATATATACATACTTACATATACACGTGTGTGTGTGTGCTTTCAGATTTTACCTAAGTTGCTTACATTAATGTGCATCATATAGAATTAAGAGTTTCTCTTTCAAAATTGGTTAGTGAGAAAATTTCTATAAAGTGAACAGTGTGCAGTAATTTAGTTTAATATCTGAGTTTAACCTTTACTTTAATTTAGCTTAACATTTACTTATTTATTATCTTACTGTCCACATTAGCATTTCAATTAATTGCTATGAATGCAGAATATTATAAACCATCACATTAAGCGAAACTAATCTTCGGTCTTTTGATTACATTGTAAATTTAAACTAAATTGCATTACGCAATGTTAAATGATATGATGATTTAATATGTAATAAATACTTTTTTTTTAATTAGAAAGCAAGAGATATTTTGTCAAAAGCGCAATTTATGCAGAATTTTTCTGCATAAAGCTTTTCTTACGAATCTATTCTTCCGAATAAGCAGACAAAAATAAAAGTAAGCGAAAAAATCGGTATTTGTGCTTAATATTTTTTAAAAATAATTTTACATTTTAATACAGCCTTCGCTTATTTCATTACAGTAAAAACATATTTCATCACTTTACGTTCCTTAATAAAATCAAATTTTACATTTAAAATCAGAAAATAATGATTCTTATACTGAAAAACTAAATGGTACAAATGATTAGATTCAAACACAAAATTTGAAAATCATGTTTAAACTAAATTATGTTAATAATGTTTTAACATATACTTTATTAAGCTTGGCTTAGCAAAAAAAAAGCCTTCTTTTACAAAATAAGTCTAAATTGGAAGCGTTAATTGTTTTCATTCTAAATGATTCGAAACCATTGACATTAACCTTGGCATTATGTACTTTTGAAGTTATTAAGGCCATCGTGTGCTTTCAAAAGATTTGGCGAACTTATTTACGGATACTGCCATTGAGAACTGAAGAGGTACAAAAAGGCCTCGAGTCATTTCCTTTCTTCGAACTTAATTAAAAGTGGGGCCCCACATACGGTCCATTAAGGAACAACTGCCAATTATCTCTAAAAGTTGATAGCTGCACACGCCTCTTTCACTTCACAGCAGTCTAAGTTTTCCCTTCACTCGTAAACTTCAGATACTCTATAACTTGAGGTACACAAACATCGTATATTAGCTACAAAAATCGATTGTCCTATTCCCAAAACTCAACTTTAAGTGGCAATTTCTGCTCCGATTAAAGTTAATTTGATGCACTTCGTTCGCAACCTGCGGTATTTTCATTTTTTTCTCTAATTCAAAAGGGTAGTTTTGAAACCATGCGCTCTGAAAAAGAAAAATTAGAAAGATAATTTCTTTCAACTTATAATTTGAATTGGTTACTTTATTAGAAAAAAAAATTGGACGTCACGAAATTTTTAGAGCAAAAGAAAGTAGCCGTTGAGCAGAAAAAGGCAGACGTCGAGACTTTAAGGGGAAAGACAGCTATTGTTAAAACGAATTAGTTCGTACAGAAGAGGGTTGTGCTTGTAACAACGAAATTAACATAATAAATGCAAATACGTTGAATATAGAATTATTTCGGCATAAAGAATGCAATTTTACAAAAATCAGATGCCAATCGAATGAAACATGGATGTTTTTTTTTTTTTATTGTATTTTACGAGCTAGCTTTTTTAAGTACAAAGTATAATCAAAATCTTATTTAAGAAAACAAATTATTAAATAGGTTTCTAAAAAGATATTTACTGAAATTAATTTTCTCTTTTTAACATAAAGTATGCTTTAAAGATGATGGACTGGATAGGAATATCACGTATAAAATGTTTTTCTCAGCTTTCAGCATTTCAATCATGTGAACTGCTTGTCGACAGAGTTGCCATGGTAACGTAATGAAAAAGAACAAAACACTTACATAAATTAAACTTATTTATAATTAATGCAGAATAACTGTGCGGCCGATACTTTTGAAAAAGTTTTCTTCCCTTTCCAAAAGAGGAAGGAAGAAAGAAAAAGAGAGAAAGAGGAATAAAAAGAAGAAAAAGTAAGGAAAAAAAACAGATATTCGATGGGAATCGGTTTTATTGTATTATTTTCAACAAAGCAGAGCCAAAATTTGTAACTAAATAAACGCGAAATGTATTCTGCATCTCTTTTGCATTCTATACAAGATACATAATTGGATTTTTTTTAAAAAGAAAAAGAGTTTTTTTCGAATGTTCTTCGTAATCTGAAAAAAAAACATAATTATTTCCCAAATTTAGGGAGCATGACAAAGTAATAATCCATAATCTAATGATGTTTTTGCAGCTAATTTTATCTAATGGAAAATAAAATTCTTAAGTCTGGTAAATACGGGATTAAAAGGAATAAATTAGCAATTATTGTTTTCGATCCCTTTTTTAACTTTTAGAATTTTTCATTTCGAAAGGGAATGGGAAAAATGAAGAAATTTAAAATTCGAAATTTAAAAGGAGCAGTATAAACTTAAAATATTATTATCTTGTGCTATGAAAAATCAAAAATTGTCGATCGGTTCAGAAAATTTGTATATCGTATTACTGTTATAGATTACAAATCCTTCATGTTATGAATGTTTGGAAGGTTCATTTTGATTAATATTCATTTGATTTCATATTTGAGAGGTAGTTGCATTTGAAATCCGCTGATTTTATGAGAAATAAAATTTAAAATAATCATATAAAAATATTTCTCTAAAAATATAGATATTTTTATTGAATAAATTTTGAAACAACAATAATTTTGAAGTGTAATGCAGTAAAAAAAATTTTGAATTGTTTCTATTTGTCATTTTAATTCCTATGAGTAATTTTTTTTTTTTCCATCCTATCTCTATTTTAAATGTTGTAAATAATTTAACATTTACCGTTTTTAAATTAAAATGATGAATAATAATTTTGCATTGTAACAATTCTACTACAAGATAAAGAAAAAAATCCTTTTTTTTTTACTTATATTTAAAAAAATTCCGTCAAAAGGTTTTTCCCTTTGGGTGCAGCCTTCATTAAAAAATGAGTGAGAGGGTATTCGAAAAATCGTTAAAGTAGAAGTATGTAATGAATTGTGAGCAGACGATAACATTTCTACTCATCTCCCTAATGTCCACTTCGAAGCAGGCAATTTCGGGGAAAACGAATAGATCGCGTTGCCAAAACTGCATAATAATCTTGGGTTATTGAACCTTCGCGTTTTTGTTACGATGTTACCCGCGAAACAGTACTAGGAAATTCCCATTTTTATTAAAAATTACAGTTCGAGGCCCCAGCGGAAGAATTGTTTGAAAACTCGAGAGAAAAGCCGGAAGGGCGTTAAAAAAGGGGAAATTGCTCTTTTCAGTTATGTTTTTCATTTCTCTTTCTTTGATGGATTGACACAAGTGTTACGAGTCTTGTTAAAAATATTTTCCGACGGGTGTGACTTCAAATTCTTGGAACTCTAAATGTTTTTTAAGATGTAAAGAAAATTGGAACGTGTTATTTTTATGAAGTATCGGCAACTTGCATAGCAATCGTGTTATATAATGTTAGGCAACAATTCGTCATATTTAATACACGATTGTTGAACCATCTTTAAAAATTGAAAATTATTTTTATAACTGCGTGGGCTCAGAATTTGTGACGTATTCTTATAACCCGACTCGTCTGTCCTCTTAATTGTTAATATGATCGCAAATCTAAATTTCAACTTAGTTCAAACACAAATGAAATGATAAAAGTGGTCACATGTCAACAGTTCAGGAATCTAGTGAATTACGTTTCAAAATAATATTTGTGTTTTTAAGTGGAATGTTCTCGACCAGTGCAAAGTCCCTCTCTGCGAGTACTAACAACCTCAACAATGTCTCAAAGAATACATTTACCGGAATACGATGCTAGTAAATCCACCAAGGATTTATTCGAGCTGAACACCATCGAATCCTAATTTTCGCAAATCATGTAGATACTCAAGAATCTTCCACGCGCTGCATATAAGCACTTATTTCTATTACCGTAATCTTTTCTATCTCTCAAATCCAATTCTTTGTCTCTTTTATACGACATGATTATATCTATTTACTTTACTTCTATAATTTACTTAATTTGCGTGACCAAGTTTCATTTAGTTGGAAGGATGCTAAAAACTTAAATATACAGTCGGGGGGAAAAGATCCAGCTACCAGTTCAGGAAAGTTCCTTGAATGCCCCATGTTACAAATTAAATTGTTGTTCATAACCTACTTACAGCAAAATTTTTGTTCTTCGTTATTTAATAAAAAAAATAAAATAAACAATATATATATACCTCTAAAGACATAAAAAAAATAGAAATGGATTTCTCTTGATTCGTGTGTTTATATTAAGTTTATCATTATCAGATTGAGAGGACAAGTGAAAAAAAAATTCAATCTCTATTAAATAATGTAGTGTTTTAACAATTAAAAAAAGAAAATTGAGCCATCTCTAATAACTTGTAGATAGCCCGATTGATTAAATAAGATTTTGTCGGTAGCTTTCGCAAAAGTAGAAGAATCGGAATTATTAAATTATGATGGTACTTAAGTCCTGATATGTTATGATAAGGAAGTAAGAAGGTTGAACGTCATATTCAATTTCGGTTACTACGCTAATATTATTTAACAGACGTTTGTTTTTGTTTTCCTTCTTTTGACATTATGTCGCCATTACATAATTGACGTCTTACAATGATTACAAAATAGGGTGGTTTTTTTTTTTAAAATGTATCTTTGATTACAAATTACACATACAATGCACGCACATGTTCAAGTTATACAGCGAGTAACACGTATGATACATGCACACTAATAACTACTACATAATCATTAACAAAAATTTAGATTTAACAATATCGCTAGAGGTCTGCGCAAAGGATTACTAATAACAAACCTTCAAATCATTGCCATTACACGACAAAAAACGGCATTTTTAGTGACCACCTCCGCCGAAAGTAAAAGTTGTATCTTTAAATCTTTTTTTTTTTTTTTAACTTTTTGAGAGTATTTTATGACTTTTTTTTTTTTTTTTTAATTTTATTATTAATTCGTTTACTTGTTCATTTTTATTTATTTATTTCTGTCATTTCAGCAATTTTAAGATGGTTGATGTCCGTTAAAGGGACCGGAGCAAATTGATAAACATATGGATCTGGGCCTACAGTATCAATTCATACAAGTATATTTTCCCATACAGCGCTACGAAACATACTAATTTACAATTAATATTCAGTAAAATAGCATATATAATTTTACTCAAATTCAATACAATTGCTATTTTCTCCCTGCTTTTTGAAAAACAAAAGATAAAAAAGGAATGTTCGGCTATTTGGAAAAGTAGTAAACGTTCTCTCAGCTCTGCTATATTACTTAAAACATCTCGAGATATTTCTCAATGTGAAAAAGATTTTGATTGTACTGTTATGTTTCCTGATATAACTGTAATTCTCAACACAGACCAAGAGAATTTTAAGCTAATTAATGTTCCTTTTTAACTGTTCTTATTTTCAATAACTGTACTTACTGTTTAAACAAGTCCATAAGGCTGAAGAAAATTTTCTTATCAGGGAAAGCAAAATGGCCGAAAGTAATCTGGCCGAAATCCGAGCAATCTAATGCACGTTTAATATCGTCGAGGTCCCAAAATTTCCCATTGGCATTGTGAGAAATTTTGGAGAGGGAGGTGACAACTCAGGTGTCGTCCTCGTCATTTGATCGAGGCTCAAAATTATGATATCTGTCTCCAACAGCCCTCGTGTTGCTTCTTAGTATGAGATTAAAACAATCAAATGTTTTGGAGGGAACTAGTTAGAAAGCAGTTTTCCTGCAAACGATAACAATTCTAAATGAATTTTAAAATTCTAGAATGAATTTTGATCTCATATATATTTGGTTACTGTGACATATATGAGTACAAACGGATAATCAAACGTCGTTGCAACAACTGATCACCAACTACATTGTATCACCAAAAATGTTAACTGTGAACGAGTACCTGGTGGCATCTTTCACATGTCGAAAGTGACTCCGAATTATTTGCCTACAAAAACAATCCGCGTTCTTGGCAATGAAGAATAACTTTTATATGTACACTTTGAAATTTTTGTACATGTAATATATATTTAATGTATATAAGCACGTAAAATACTGAAAAATAAAATGTACTTAATTTATGTTCGCCCGTGAGTTAATTGATATTTGCCTCGTTTGGATAACCAATTTCTTGCTACATCATGAAGTTTTGAGTTCGACTTTTAATATAGTTCTTTCTTATGCACTCCTTAGTTACCGCACAAATTTATTTTACATGCGTTATGAAAAATATACTTCACAGCTACTTAAGAAGTTTAAACATATTTTTCATGCATTTGCTTTCGTGCGATTTCTATCCTTCGCACACAAAAAATAGGTTTGAGTGCAAAGACAAAATGAGTTAAAAACACAAAATTTTAATCAAACCTCCAATTGAAGGACTCTTTTTACAGTATTTATGTTTAGGAAGTACACGATTTCATAATTTATGAATCATGCTCTACGATTCAATCAAAATATTACCATAAAACTTTCATTAGCATTGATGCTTAATTCAAACTAAGATTTTTTTACAAAAAATATTCAAAAATTTTTATAATTAGTTCTAAATTTAGCCCACTGAAATTTCTCTTACACAGATAATATATATATATATATAGCGACAAGAGGCATTTTTCTTCAACAAGAACTCATCAGTCCCTTAATCGATTAATGTGTGTGTGTGTCTGTATGTGTGACATTAAAATTCTTTAATGTTTCTGACATGTAAAGTTATTTAAAACGGTTCAACTATTAAAAATTCACTGACAAATTAGCAGCTTAAATAGGGAACATCAATATGTTAAATTCAGAGATAGTATGTGGTGGAGAAATAACATTTTTAAAAATACTTGTATTTAGTTCACTACAACTTTTAAGGTCAATCCGAAGTAAAATAAATGAAAAGAATGTGAAACATTTATCACCTAAATGCTATTTCAGCACTAGAAAGAGGGGGAAATAAACTTCTTATAGGGTTTTAAATCAAACTGAACTTTTAAATAGATAGCGTTGAGGAAATAAAATGGACAGATGGTAATAAGGAAATAAAAGGAACACATATATGAATACGCACATTAAATATTGAACATTAAGAAATGTTTTTTCAGCTCAACGTATTTATTTCACCTTATTCCTTGACAGTGGCAGTATGTTAGAATAAATATCTCTGATCTTCGAGCAAATTAAACTGCTGAAATAAAATATCAAGTTATTTTCTTACTTCCATTCAATGAGTTTATTTTTTAGAGTAGGTTATATTTTAAAAATGGGTCAACTCTGGTGGAAATTATCCCACCAAAAATCACTACTTAAAGTCTTAGCATTTCAATCATGCGACCGCTTTAACCTTGATAGTACGGTATTTTACTGTACTATCAAGTAATAACTAGGATAAGATAAATTAACTTATTTTAAAATTTGCAAAAAAAGTCCCCTTAAATGATTCTCAAAACAAAATTTATTTCATATATCGGTTGTAAAAATTTTTAGAAACATTTGATACAAATGAACTAAATAAAATGTCAGAGATCGAAAAGAATGGATTACAAGTTTGAGAACTAAGAAGCGATTGAGTTGATAATTTTGAATTGAAATAAATTCATACGTTGAATGGGTTTTTTGTCTACGACTTACTTCTAATATATTTATTTTTATAGTTAGTGGATATATATGTCTTGTTACTAGTTTCTTGCTTTATTTTGTTTTTGTTTCCCTGTGCATTTTCTGGTGTATTCTTGAATTATCAGATGAATAAAAATTATAATTCACTTCAAAGGTCGCGTCTAATCATTTACAATTTTATTTTAAGAAATTAATTCCCCATATGAATAAAGATATTTTATGGTGTTTTTTTTTTCAAATAATCTAAAATTTTAGGATTACGTCAAATATTCAATTTACATATAATGAAAGAATTTAGACTTGAACATTCATCGAATCTAGAAGCTATAAATAAAAAAAATTAATATGCAAATATATTGAAATCGCTTGAATAATCGTAAAATCCCAATTAAATCATTTATGTAATTGGTTTAAATTATTAAAATTTATCATTCAAAAACATTAATAGCTCCAATTTTTGTGTGTATATCGTTAATAATTTTAATTATTAATTTTAACTATTAAAATCAGCATTTTTGCTCAAAAAATTAATTAATACAGCTCTAGTTTCTTCAGTGAATAAACTTTTTCTGTTATGATTCAGTATTGATGAATATTATTCAATGAATCTGTCTGGAAACTTCTAATAGAATCTCTTAAATATTACAATACTTACACGAATTCTATTAGAACATCGAAATAATTAGTATGACGGAATACTAAGTTTGAAGCTATTTATAGTTTGTCAAGAAACACATTAAGTATACATAATACTAGCATACATAAAAGAAAATGGAACTTTGCATTAGAAAAATAATTAATTTATCTTTATATTAAATTTGGATTCCTATTTCATATTTTTAGTTTTAGTTTAGTTTTTATTAACGTCGCACTAGAAGCAACACTAGGGCTATTGGCGACGGACCTCGTAATTTTGAACCTCGGTCAAGTGACGAGGATGACACCTGAGCTGGTACCCCCCTCTCCTAACATTCACTCCACGGGAGGACTTTGGACCTCGAACAGATTTAATGGGCATCAGCCCCGGCTACACGGCGGGTCTTTGGCGGCCAAGGATCGAACCCGCTACTGAACGAAAACCACCAGCCGAGTCCATGACCTTGACCACCAGGCTACCGCGCCCCTCCTATTTCAGATATTAGAAAGTTTTGAATACCTTTAAAGGGTAACGAATGTTTTTAGAATTCGCTAAATAAAATAACTGTGCCCTTATGCTTACTTTCTTTAATAATTTATATCTAATATAAATTATTTTTCATTATTCAATAATTTTCTTGCAAAAAATATGTGAGGTGGGAGAGGACTATAACTCTATATTTTTAAAAGTTTCTTTCTAGGTTTTCTTTATCCTGTATTAAACATCTAATAATTATTTCTTATCAAATTTCTATAATATCTTACAGTAAATTTATTAAAAAAAATACTTATATAATTTACCTTATTTATGCATTAATTTTAATTGCTTAATCGATGCTTTGAAAGTGTAAGAATGAGGCAGAAATTTAATTACGAATATTAATGCACTCTTTATTCCAGCTTTTTTTTCCCCCAGTCTTAACGATTTCTATTATACAGGGTTATTCAAAAAGCTTGGCCTAATTTAATTAATTTGTATTTCAAAAAGTATAAATTGGATATGAACAGTCTACATACCGAAGTAAAGAGGAAGTTTCAAAATTTTGCTTACCATCGCTTGGGGATGACAGTTTGGTAAACAGTTGCTGCAACTATCCGATGATTTCTGAATCAATTCCTTCTTCGGCGATGAATAGGTCTCATGAGTCATCAAGATTGGACTGCACTTCTGGCCACCGAGATCTCCTGATCACCCACCATGCGACTTTTTCTTCTAAGGCTATATTAAGAAGGTTGTTAAAGTCCAATATCCACCAACAACTGAGGTCGACTTGCGATACCTGTTACTGCTACGATGCAGTCATTAATACAAGACATGATTTTCGCGTGTTTGGCACCCATTTGTCTGTTTGCCGCGCAGCAAAGGATTTATAATCTGTGTCAAAAAAACCTTTGAAATTTCCTCTTTTCAGTAGTATGTAGATTGCTCATGTCTAATTCACACTTCATTAAATGCAAATTAATTAAATAGGTTTTATCGTTTTGAATAATCCTGTGTATTTTTGCCAATAATAATAGAGATTTTCCTATCAAACCATTCTCATGAAAATTATTTCAAACCAAAAAGCATCTTTTTTATTAATTTATTTGCAATTCTTGTAAATTTTAATGAATTCAAAACCAAAAAACCTTAATAGCAAACATTGTTAAGCCAACCCTAACTTGTTTCCAAAGGCTTAGCCTTGAGACAGGAATTTTTTATGTAGGTGTTATTTTCAATTCAGAAACATTAAATTTTCTAACAGGCAGCTAGCAAATTTATAAAACAACTTTAAATACAGAAAATCGAAGCCAGATGTTTAATTATCTATCTTGTTATTTCTTTGCCTTTTCGCTAAAGAGATTATTTCAGAATTAAAAATTCTAAATCATTAATGAAAAGTTAGAAAATTCGTAATCATTTCATTCGATTTTAACGCTTTAGGAAGAATAAGTATCTGAACTTCGATTATCTTTAATTCTAAACATTGTACAAAGATATGAAAAATTGAAAAGAGTATAAAGAATACAGTTATCAAAGCCTGAAATAACGACCATAATTACTTGATATGTCTACTATAAAAATGCTATATATTTGCATTCTCGGCACTATATTTAAAATTTTAACACATATACTTTGAAAAACTTTGTAATATTTCAAATTTCAAACCTAATAAAATTGATGAAAAATATATAATAATTTAAACTTTATATGATTTTGAAACTATTTTAGTAAAAATTGTTAGATTACTTTAAAATATTTATTTCTCTCTGAAAGCTAAACTTGACAAAACTCTCTCCATTAGAACAGAAAATCAGATTTTAGAAGATATTTGCAAAGTTACATACATGTATGAAATACTAACATTTTCATATATATATATATATATATATGTCAGTGTGTGAGAGTGCGTGTCTATGTGTGTGTCAGACAAAATGAAATTTGTAGCCATTAAAACCTATTTAAAAATTTATTTAAAATTTATAGAAAAACTAAGACCGACCAACCAAATCAAGTTAAAAATAACCAAAAAGCACATTAAAATATACTACCCTAAATTTTATAAAAGCATTTTCTAATGAAAGTAAACCAAAAATTTACTAAATACAATACAGATATAAACCCTTAGTTTTAAAAATTACAATCAAATTAAAAACTAAACACCCTTAGTCATCATAACAAAAATCAAGAGAAAATATAAAAATAAAACAAAAATGGAGATAATGCATTAATATTGTTCCATACTTTAGAGCAGAAAATATGTGCTTACACTAGTATTAAGAATCCAAGTATTACAACTTCAGCGAATACATTATAGCAACATAGAATAAAACACCTGAAATTAAGCAGAAATATCAATTCAACCAAAGGTAAAAAAGAAATATGAAAGAAGTTGTACATTATGTGTGTGTGTGTGTCAATACTGCAACAAGAACATACTTCTTTTCTTTATCATTTTTAACATCTTTTATCTCTTTAAAATGGCCAGACAAAAATTTATAAATATATATCTTCGAACTAAAACATCCATTTATTATAAATCTACCCAAAATATGGTTTTAGATTCCATATTGTATCACAACTTGTTATTATAACCTACCAAAAATTTTTATACTAAATCCTAAAATAGTTGGTTTTAAATGAAAATTAAAAAAAAAAAAAAAATGAATGCCTATCCTGCAGAGATATAAGTTACAACTATCTAAAATTAAAAAACCAGAAATTCAGTAGAAAATATTTGTTACTTACGAATTTGTAAATATTCATTCAATGTATACTAATACCTAATAATAAGATACACTCTCCCTACCAGACATTTTGTCCCTTAAATCGAGATGTCAATTAGAGATGAATACATATTCTATTCAAAGGGACCGGACAACAAAATTGTCCCTTAAATGGAGGAGCTCCTTAAATGGAGGTGTCCTTTGCATGAGATACTATTGTATTTATATGTATTTTTTTCCGAAATAAAACTGAAAAAAATATTCAGCACTCTTTTTTCACTTTCATGTTTCTCAAACAACCATTTTAAAATTAGAATTCATTTTTTCTAATTAAATTAAATCGTATGCGATAAAAAAAAAGTGTTTTAACAACGACTCTTCTGTATTTCCCTATAAAAATGAATAATAAAATAATTTGAATTGATTACCAACTCTTCCCTGAACAAACTGCGTGTTTAAGAGAGCTTTTAGTCAAACAAAAACACAAATAGTTAACGATCCATTCTTCATTGACTAAACACGAACTAAAACGTTAACCGTCAAAGCAACCTTGACAAGGAAAAAATTAAAATGTGAATGCCAAGTTCACAAGTATATAGATCCGTTGTTTAATATAGGCATCTAATACGTTCATAAAAATAGTATCGTCGAGCAATTTTTCAAAGCTTAATGTTGGTGAAAAGATTGCGACAAAAGACAAAAAATAAAGGTACATAATAGGTTATTGGTCACGTGGTTCTGTTTTGGTTGCTAGGGTTAGCTTTCCCTTTCCTCTATCGACACAAAAAAAATCGAATAATTGATTTGGGCTTTTCACAATACAAAAACTCACAGCCATCGATGTACAATGGTGAATTAAGACTGTAACTTACTCTATGTGTTTTTTTTTCCCTTCTTCTGTGCGTGAATGGGGCTGGTATTTAATAATTAATCAGTTTCAGTTCGATTGAGTGCGATTGAATATGCTTTTGTATAATATCATGCATCACCTTAATTGTTGCTTCATTATGATATATATTTTATTTCTTTAAAAACATGTTGGAATGTATTTTAGAGATTTTTTAAACTTATATTTTATCCAAACAACTTGTTAAACCACTAACATAGAGTTTTTTAACTTAATAATGTTTAACGGGAAGGACCAATCAGTGGAATAAATATAAAAAATGCATATCTCATTCAGTGTTATAGGATCTATAAGGAATGAATTGTGTGAACTACAGCAAAATACTAATAAAAAGGATTTCGTAAAATCCCTTTGTTTCATGGGCGTTAAAAATTAAATAAATAGTTACTTGTATAACTATCAAAATCAATTAAGCTTATTTTTAAATTAAAAAAAAATCAATAAGTTTTTTCAAAAAAATTCACGATCAGTTCCTTTGTATTTCTTATTTTAAGAAAATAACTATAATTTTTTAATTTAGATCGATAAAATAATGCTGTTCTAAGCTCTCAAAGCAATGCATTGGTAATTTATTCTTTGCTGCGTGTTTTTAAATAAATGATATCGATACATCATAATTGCATCAGAATTTGGCAGGTCGCGGCATCGAGAAAATACTTCATAGGTGATTCCTCACCCTCACCGATTCCCGGATGATTACGATCTGATCTCTTTTAAATTTGATTTTTAATTAAATTAATTCTGCAATATTCTTTTAATTAATGAGTTTAACTTCACTAATAATGAGGAGGGTGTAAAATTTAAAGTATTAAATTAGGTACTTTAGAATTTTATGCATTTTCCGTTGCCGTTGCTTCGGATTTCTGTTTTGCAACGACAACTCGAAATTTCATTATTTTGGATGTAACTAATATTACTTAGTACTACATTTTTGCATGATACATTTTAAAGTTCTCCTTGGTTACCCATTGATTCTTAGAACATTGTTTTTTATTCTTTTTTTTTTTTTTTTTTTTTTTTTTTTTTTTTTTGCATTCTATGAATTAAAATTTCTCACATGATTTTTCTACTCAACTCACAATGATGACAGCTTAATAAAATTTTCTAATAACAGAATAGAACATGAGAATTTCAATATTCCCATCGCATGCAATTGTAAAGATTGTGTGAGATAATAATTTTTTTTTTATTTCACGTATCGTAGAGTTTTTGAAAACTAACTACCGAAAGAAGTAGAACAAAATTAGTGAATACATTGAAATAGTCCAATTGTATTTCTTCATACATTCCCTTGTATGGAATAAGTCCCATTGTTCTTTGTGACAGAGAGTAGAATATTATGTAAACACGATAAAACCATTCAAAAATTAATATTTTATAATTTTCTCAAAGCCTTGTTAATCTTTGTGAAAAAGTGGGAGAAATATTGAGCCTTAGTATGCTTCTTTTTCTATGAATAAAGGTAAAATATAAAGTTAATGACATCAGGGTAAAAAGGTGTAAATTGCAATGACAGTTAAACCTGATTGTCTAAATTTAATTCTACAGCTGGGGTATTCTTATCTTCCATTTCAGTGTAAGCGATTACATAATTACATAAAGGAATAACATTAATTCCTTTACGCGGCCTACATTCATCTCAGTTCATCTAATCTCTTATTTCAACCGTTTTTCGAAGGAATCAAACACAAGAAAAAGAAGAAGAAATACGTATTTCACTTTAGTTCTTACATATTTGCATAAACTTCAGGAATTCAATTGATTTAGAATTCGATCCGAAGTAAAACAGATAAAACCAGAATAAATTTGTACAAAATGACATAATAAAAGTAACAGTTCTCAGAAAGCAATTTGAATAATCGGATTGTAAAAGGTAACTCATTTCATTTTTCTCCTCATTTTTTCAACGCATCATCAATTACAAAAGTACAAAAAACAATAGACAGCAAGATGTTTAAAACGAGGTAGTTAAATTTAATAGAAATTCGATAGCACGATTAAAATTACTGGCAAGATATTTTATTACAATATAAAACATATAATAAAAGGAAAATAATTAATTTCATCATATAAAAATAAAATAAGTTTCCGACTTTTATTAAAAACTTCTTTGTGACTAATTATTTGTAGATTTTAACAATAAATTCAACTGTTTTGGCACAACAATAAATTAAATTGGTCATTATATTGAAAACAATTAATAATTCTTTTAGTGTGCAAAATAGATAAATTCTTTTAGCCCCCATAGAAACTGTCGTTTTAGTTAACCCCAAAATGTTACAGCTGACCGCTTATCCAAAAAGTACTTGCACATGTATTTGATGCCTGATTTCACTAGTAATAAATTAATTTTCAAAAATATGTCATAACAAATTTTTTCTAAACTTTTTCTCGGACTGAAATAAAACATGCATACAAATTGAGTATTTTATTTACTTAATAAATAATTTTAAAAAGTCTTTTTAAAATTGTTAAGTACTTTTGAGTATTTTATTTACCTGTCTTAAATCGTATGTAATCAGGAATCAAGAAATGACTAAAAATGAGTAAAATTATTCGGAATTTTGAGCCTAATGTGAGCAGTCATTTTTGCATCAAGAATTTCGAGCTACTACTTTTTTAATTCGGCTTCCTTCTTGGAACGTTTTGGGTCAAATGATTTTAATATTGTTTTGATAATAGGGATATTTACCTTTGTTGCTTCATACCCCATAAAATGAAACAAACAAAACAAATTGTTTGGCCATTATTACCCAACAAAGGGGCTGTTGTAATAGATCGCGTAATATAAGTAAATTAAATTAAAACAAAGTCTATTTAATGCGTTGTAAAGAAAAGAGTTCCTTTGGTGGCGAAATCTGTTTCTTCGCAACGCATTGCACAAAACAAATTTTTGTACATGCGTTTTTGTAATTAAGTTTCCATTTGTTTATTCAATATTGTTTCTTTTTCTTTTGATGCGACATGGATGGAAATGGTTTTCCGACCGGACTTAAGAAAACTTTGCATTGTGAAAAAAATTTAATTTATTGAAATTAGAAGTGGTGAATTAATTCAGTTCGAAATTTTGCTGCAGGTAATACGAGATTTAATTAATATATGCTTATTCTTAAGCCTTTTATTTAAAAAAAAAAGAAAGTTTCAACCATCATTTATTCAAAACTTGCCATCGTTTTTCCTTTTATAAAGACGCAATCCTTTTTAATAGACCAATACGTAATCGGGCGCTTACCTTGATAACAATTCAGTTCATTATGCAATTTAAAATAAATATTACTTCCCAAGATAAACAGGAAAATATTGCGTAAGCACAAAAACTCACTCGCATATTTACAGCGTTATTTTTAGTTACAAAATAGAAAACTTAGATGTTAGTGAACTGTTAATTCTTGTTCGATCATTTGTGACATTTAGCTTTGATTCTCAATTTAAATTTCCGATGATGAAAAGGTTTTTCGTCCACAAAATTACAGTAATAAGCAAAAAATAGGATTTACGCGTGCCAATGGATTATTCAATAAATTTCTATTGATTTGTTCAATAAAAAAAATCCGATAGATTATTCAATAATCTCGCAATAAATTATTCAAATAATTACGTGTAGACACATACAAAAAATGTTCAAAATATATTTGTTTTGTTGTTTATTTGTATTTTAAGCACAAGGTATGACTCAAAAAAAAATTATAAATGCAAAGAATGAAATGATAATTAAAATAGAAACAAATTCTATGAAAGCCTGTGGAATAATGATAAATTATACCTTTGGTTTTTCCTAAATATCCCTCCAACAGTGTATATTATTAGAATCGTTCAAATTTTTACTTATATTGAAAAGTATATTGTTTGTTCACAAATAATTTGATAGAATTTCGTCGGTAGTTTATGAATGCACTGTTTGGATAAAGATACATGTATGTATTTGTTGAGTATGTTCACTTTCCACGACAAAGGTTGCATGTACTAGTGCGTAAATTAAGTCCTATTTTACTTACTGTACATTAAATAAGCATAATTCACTAAATTTTCAAATACACACACACACACACATATATACACTTCATGGATATGTTCAATTCACAATTATATCAAAAAAAGAATAATTGTGTAAAAAACAATTTTGGAGAGATTTTTCAGTAAAATAGACAATAGTATGAATAAGAAAATAAATATGAATGATTAATTTAACTCTAAAAATATCTATATTTATTTTAAATCCAAGTAAAAGTGCATATAACAGAAGAATTTCAAAGCAGTTTTAGACAACTCCTAATTTTGTTTGCTAAAAATCAGTTCTCGGAAAGCTCAATACGCTTAGAATTTCCAACAGAAACTATTGCTTTTCTCATCACGAAATTTATTATTATTATTCACATTCTTCTAAAATTGGCGACTGGTGTTCGTATTGATTGTCTCTTCAAAAACCTTTTGTATATACAATAAATCTTCCTATTTGTAAAGGAAAATTTTAAATCAACCGGTTTGGGGAATATTTTTAGTGAATGCTTCCGGTAAATGCAAAAGCCACTTCTGTGCGTCAGCGCACAGAGCAGCGTGTTTGCTGTTGTTTAATCCCCACACAACTCTCAAAACAGAACGCGCAGATGATGAATCCTTTTCTGGGCGTTCACTTTTAACCTCTTCAACCATCAAACAATGAAACAACATACAAGCTCTGAGTAAAAAAGCTGTGTTTGCAAGCGTTTCTTTTTAACTCCCTTATCCCTAGTTGATCCTAGGTTTAAAAACATTCTTTTTTCTCCTTAAGAATGCTTCCTAGCGGTGGCTTAGGATTTGTTCTAGAATAAGATTTTGCAGACATGAATGCAGAGTTTTTAAACTGCTTTTTTTTTAAATAGCCTCTTTTAAACTAAGATAAAGCTGTTCGTGGACAAAGAGCAAAATCAACGAAGGAAAAGAGTTTCCATATTGTAGAATAAAGAATTCGAAGAACGCGAAATGTTACAAGCTGTGAACATAAATGAAAAAGGATATTTTATGTCTTTTGGTAAAGGGAATGAAAACTAAAATCGTAAAGAAAGAGGATAAAAATTTGATGAATTAATAAACAGGATAATAAGGAAATACGAAGAAAAATTTCATGTAAATTAGAAATCAAAATAATGAAATAATAAATAAAATAAATTTTCAGTTAATTAAATAATAAGTAATGAATTGAGTAAAATTGGAATACGAATTGTTGAATAATAATTGTATTTGGAATACGAATTGTTGAATAATAATTGTATTTGGAATACGAATTGCCGAATACGTGCCAATTAATATGTGAGCGTTTTTATAACCTTTTTATAACATTCCAGGAAAATGTATTATTTGCCTGAAATTGAAGTCAACACGATTCGAAAAAATTTTACAAGCATAAATCGAAACCGGCAGCTCTAAGAAAATTCATTAATCTTTTTATTTTGTCGAAATAATCTTATTTTCATCAAACATTAGAGGAAGCGTTATGAGTTAGCACAAAACAAAAAATTATACGTTAGCACAAAATAAAATTTCTTCTAAAATTACTTCAATTGCTGTTATATAGCCAAGAATTAAAGCTGCAACTTAGATACCGTAAGCATATATTTTTGCATTTAAAGCAACCTGCTGGGACCATTCTCGGCTTAAATAGAAGAGAGCTGAGTTCAAGAACCGAATCCTCGCCTTCATGTAAATAATTGCAGATACTGCATTTTAATTTTAATTGGAACTTAAAAACGTCGCGTGAAGTTCCCTGGAAAGATGAACTCTGAATAGAAGGAACAAAAGTTAATTCGTATTGAATTTATAAAATTTTTCGTTCAGTTTTCTTTAGACAAAAGTTATATTATTATGGTTAATTTGGCTTTTTAATTCTGTCTCGTTGAATTTTTTTTAATTTGGGCAGTTAATTCTCGAATGCTGTCTGTCACCAATTTAACCACTGGGCTACAATCCGTAATATAATTTGAATATGGAAAATTCAAATTTATCTATGCACACCCTAATCTAACACGAACATTTACATAAAGAGACATCAGTACAAAAGTTGCTGACTTATTACTCAGTTTTCATTAATTGCAAGCGAAAACGTATTCATATTATTTTGCTGACACGGATTGGGCGCGAAAGCCTAGTGGGCATTGCCTCTGCCGGTGCTTTTTTTTTAAATTGTGGGTCGAGGCCTGAAGTCATTTACGATCCACTATGTAGCAAGTTAATGCAAGTTAAATCTGATTGGGATTCTAAGGAGTGATGTGGAAGTTTGGAGAGGAAAGTGCCTGCTCAGGTGTCGTCCTCATCACTTGACCGGGACTCAAAATTACGAGGTCCTTCACCAATAGCTCTCGTGCTGCTTCTTAGTTCCACGTTCATAAGCAATCAAATCAAACTGTTAACAATTAAAAAAAGGAACAAACATATATATTTTAATGAAAAGGGGGAAACTCTGCATAGTCTTGATAATTAAATATTTACAATAATTTTCAGATGAAAAAAAAGAGAAGCATTTTCTAGTACGAATAAAAAGGAGAGCATTCTAATTAAATGAACATCACAATCAGATAGTACTATATATTAACATATTAAAAATTTTGCGAGAAGTAGAGAACAAAAGTAGAGAAAATTTTGAGAGAGTATAAAAAAAGATTGAACTCTGACTAATTCTAGATTTGTGAATAAAGTTGCATTGCATAAAATTATTTGATTCTTTTCACTTTGGATTCAAGATATCATAATACAAATAAAAAAAATTGGAAATTTTAATAGCTCTTAATAAAGTATTTTAAGTAAATGGTACTTGTTGCTAAACTTCCTAAATGAGAAAGGCCCTTTTTACATTAATTTCTGTTCCTTCAACATAAGTAGTTTTAAATAAATAGAATATTTAATACAAACAATTTGTAGTTATTTATAATATTGTACATCAATTTACGTTCCTAGTTTCTAACAGAAACGCAACACAAGTAGTAAAAGATATTACAAAATAGAAACATAACACGTGCACTGATACAGTACAAGTTAAATAATTATAATATCGAGCAGTTATGAAATAAATAGGAAACTGCATTATTTCACGAAAACGAATAGTATTTTGAAAATGGCTAAAGAAGTGAGAAGGATTACAGAATATTAAAACAACATTTTCTTGTATTTCGCAGTGCAGTAATACAATTTCAGTTAGTAAAATGAAATAAATACCGATAATTTTTGTTTATCTTTACATTCAAAAATACATCAGAGTTTGTTAGTTCGAGTAGGATAAAAAACAAATCAAACATCTGCTCAAGAAACAAAACCGGATGGAGAAAAATTAATTAACAGTGTCAAAACTGTAATATTTGTATTAGTGGTTATGCATTTAAAAATAATGGAAAGATATGAGATGAATAACAAGCACATTTTAATGAAACGCAAATTCTTAGAAGTAGGCGACGACTCGATGGAAAGAGATAAAATGTGTACAATAATTATTAATAGTGTTTCCCGAACTTATTGCTTCCTCATGATACGAATATTGTCGAATTGATAATAAATTATTTATGGATGTTCTAGTTTCCAATTCTAAAGCTCACAAAAATATCGATATTTTGAAGTGTTAACAATCTTAAAAACACCTTGTAGAAACCTTAAAAAAAGAAAAAGAAAAAAACGAAGCACAAAAGTTATATAAAATTAAATGCATTGTTTTTAATTATATTTAGACATAATTTATCTTTTTGTATAAATATTTGTATTTAATTTATTCTTTTAAATCAATCGATTTTAATATTTAATTATGTTGTTCGTGTAATTTATTAAAGAGCAACCTGTTTTAACAAAGGGAAAAAAGAGGTAAAAAATAAAACAAAATGGCTGAGTTGTTTGATATTTGTATTTAATCTATCTTTTAATTCTGTTGATTTTAGTATTTATTTTACATTGTTTCATTTACATTTCCCCCCCTGAAAACAATTAACAGATTTAAGACATTATTTTCTGTGTTAGTTAGTCGTAGAAGCGGGAAAGAAATTCAATCATTGTTTTTTACTTCGTTTATTTTTTGTTTTGTTTTTAGATCCATATTAATGAACCATTTAAATCAGAATCACCTTTGTTTCAATCTTTCCGCGCTACAAAAAAGAATATTTTTTTTAAAAAAATAAAATATATTTGCATCTAGTATAATCACGAAGAGATTCAAATTTGAAGAAAACAGTTTAATAACAAATTGAAACTATACTGCTTACCATACTTCTTTAAAAATTTTACTATTAGATCTTAAATTTCACAACTTTCTCACTAGATTATAAAATGTTCAAATTTTTTTCCTGTAGAAAATTTACCAAAAAATATAAATAAAACATAAATTCCTTGATTTTTTTGTCATACGAGGGTTGCTATTTATATTTCTGTCCTAATAATGAAAAAACAAATATGTAGGATCGAAATTGGTTTTATTGTTTTTCAAAATATTCTCCATGATGATCAATACACTTTTGCATGCGTTTGAACCAATTTTCAAAGCACTTTTTCCAGTCCGATTGAGGTAACTCCAAAACATGCGTTTTGAATGCATCAACCGCTTCTTCGAGGGTCGAAAATCGTTGTCCACGTAATTTATTTTTGATGTGTGGGAATAAGAAGAAGTCATTGGGTGCCAAATCAGGGCTGTACGGCGGATGACCCATCAGTTCAATCTTTCGCTCCGTCAGAAATGCCTTTGTTTGAGTCGATGTGTGAGAGCTCGCATTGTCATGATGAAGAATGATTCGCCTGTTCTTCTGCTTTTTTCGAATTTCTCCGATGACTTCTGGCAAACAAATGGTCGTGTACCATTCAGAATTGACCGTCCTGCGTTGCTCTAACGCCACTGTTGCCCCATGACCGTTAATGCCGAAGAAACAGGCAATCATTTGTTTCGATGTGCTTCTTCCTCGAACAACTTTTGTTGGTTTTGCCTCATCTTGGAAGACCCATACAGTTGATTGCTGTTTTGTTTCCGGCTCATATGCATAGATCCATGATTCGTCACCTGTGTAGATGTTATACACAGCCTTTGATGTACCTTGAATGTATTTTTCCAACATTTCCTTGCACCAATCGACACGAGCCTTTTTTTGAGCGTTTGTCAGATTATGCGGGATCCAAAGCGAACAAATTTTTTTTACGCTCAAATGTTCATGCAATATTTTATTGATGCTAGTCATACTAATGTCCAAAGACGCCTCTATCTCACGGTATGTCACATGACGATCTTGCTTTATCAGTTCACGCACAGCATTGATCTTTTCTGGTACAACAACGGATTTTGGACGACCTGCACGGGATTCGTCCTGGATCGAACATCGACCACGATTAAATTCGTTATACCAATTTTTTACAGTGCTGTAGGATGGCGCTTTATCGCTGTATAAAGAATTAAGTTCATCGAAGCACTCTTGTCTTGACAATCCACGTCGAAAGTTATGAAAAATAATGGCACGGAAATGTTCACGATTCAATTCCATTTTTTGACAGAGAAGAACTTTTCAATTTACTGTCAACAACACAAATAAAGCTATAATGGTAAATCGTTTGCTGAATTTATGTTTAAAAATATCAAACTTTCGATTAAAATCGTCTGCGGTCGCCTAGCAACACTTACTGTTGCCAAGGCCAGAAATATAAATAGCAACCCTCGTATATTTGTGAATAATCCATAAACTTTTTGTTACCAAAATAAAAAAAAAAAAATCATGATTTATGTCAATCGTTTTTGACATAATCTAAGAAACAAACCAAAATATGTATGTTTAAGAAATTTTACAGGAAGAAGTATTTATAATTTTACTAAATTAATTTTTTCAACAAATTATAGGAAATTTATTTCAGTGGATTATCATTTTAAAAGATTTTGGTTCCAACGAATTACGCGCATAACCCTGCAAACACCCAAGAAATACTATCCCCATCCATTGAAACTTCGCCACTCTTTACTGGTATCACTAAAACTACGAAATGAACTTTAAAAACTATGAAATTTTATTTAAACAATCTACTAATTGTCATTATTTTCAGGGACAAATTTGAAGATCATGTGTTTCTTCTCTTCCAAATGTGTTCTGTAAATTACAATAGGATTAGTGTTTCTTTTATCAAGTATATCACTGCATATTTAAATGCCCTGTTTCCAGATATGCAGTAAAAGTTTTGAGGCTGATTTATCTTACAGCAAAATACTTCAAATTATTTCCTATATATAAAATGTATTTATGCATTACTATTTCTTAGAATAGAAAATATTTTATGTATTGCTATTTCGTGGCTACGAAAGGAAACTCATTCTCTATCATAAATATTTATTTTATTACGTTAAAGCTATTTAGACAAAACTAATTAGTGGCTTCCTTTGTAATTTTATTTATTTTATGAAAATATCAAAATGTCAAATTTTCATCCATTTGGAAGGAGAGACTGAGGCGGCTCCCTTCAACAACGACGACAGAAGTTAAAACGCATCATTCAGCTTACGCAATACGCACGCACGCATTCTCTCTCTCTCTCTCTCTTTCTCTCTCTCTCTCTCTCTCACACACACACACATTTATATATATATATATATATATATATATACTTCTGGCCATTAAAATTGCAACACCATGAAGGAAAGAAACTACAAATTTTTTTATTGTACTTAAACAGTATGGCATGAAGGCAAAATGATTAAATTTTTAAGCAGTTGGGGGATTAACAGAGGTGTGAAATTAGTAGAAACATCTACATGGAATCGAACTAGGCATGGATGACAGAAACGGGCAACTCATTCCATGCTGCTTCAAGTCTGTGCCACACTTCATCAACTGCTTTAGCTGGAGACGGGTGGCTAGCCAGTCTCTCAGCAATCCATGATCGAATGTTTTCCGTGGGTTACAGATTTGGAGACTTTGCAGGCTAGGGCAACAATCGAATACCCTGTATATCGAGGAAAGTCAGAACTTTGACGTACCACATGTGGTCTTGCATTATCTTGTTGGAAGATGGCGGTAGGTCTCGAAGATAGGGCACAACCACTGGACGTAAGATGTCAGAAATAGGCCGATTTGCGTTCAAATTACCGTCGATCCGAACTAGAGATTTGCGTATCGTGTACCCATTGGCCGCCCAAACCATCATACCGGGTGCAGGGCTCCTATACCGAAATCGATTGCAAGTAGGTGACGAGTGGTCTCATTGGAGCCTCCAGACACGTACACGGCCATCAGAATACTGCGCGCAGAATCGGAACTCGTCTGAAAAGACGACATTGTGCCACTCCTGTATCCAGCTTTGTCATTCGACGCACCGGAGTCGCCGTCTCCCTCTATGCTTCATTGACAAGGGAAGCCGGAGTAATGGTCACCTGTGCTGACAATCCACGTTGCTGCAAACATGCCCATTTCCTGACTAATGGTCCGTGATGTGGTTGTACGGTTTTGCAGGGCCCACCTTTTAATATGCCTGTGC
This sequence comes from Nephila pilipes, assembly GCA_019974015.1. Lineage (NCBI taxonomy): Eukaryota > Metazoa > Arthropoda > Arachnida > Araneae > Nephilidae > Nephila > Nephila pilipes. Next base: position 206,255 of record BMAW01034217.1, read on the forward strand.
TCTCGGGCGCTAGTCATGGGAGGGAGTGCAGATCCTGCATGCCGTTCAGTATGGCCCTCAGCAACCTACTGATTCCATATTCGCATGACAGTGATTAGATTTCGACCAGCGTGACGGGCAATATCACGGAAAGATAATTCACACTTTCGAAAGGCAACGATCCTGCCTCTATCGACACTCGCTGATGATCATTTCTTATTCTACACAACTTCAAATGTCGTTTCTCCCTCCTACGTGGTCTAAATGAGTTGAAATACAAATAATTTGCATATCCCAACCTTTTCTTCCTTTCATATGATTTTGACGTTCGTCAGATCATTCCTTCCTGGTGTTGTAATTTTAATGGTCACTAGTATATATAACACATCGATCAATAACTCCCGAGTCTAACATTGGAAACAACATTTTTTTTGCAAAATTTTTTTTTATTCATCAACATAACACCTTTTGTTAATCACCTTTTAGGGTGATACAATCGTTCCAACGCTTTTCCAAATCTTTTTTTTTTTTTTTTTTTTTGTTTTTTTTTTTTTTTTCCCCCCCCCCAAATTTTTTTTTTTTTTTTTTTCCCGAAAGAAATCTTTTTTGTTGCGAGTAAATAGCGATAAACAGCTTTCTGAATCATCGACTCGTTGCTGTTTTTGTTCCATCGAAAGCAATCGTGGCACCCACTTGGAAAAAACCTTTTTCACTTCACTTCAAAAAACCTTTTTCCTGGTCCGATCGACTTAAAATTTTGACACGTTTCAAGCAAAGGTTAGTACTCTAGAAAGACCTGGTTACTGGTTTACTACGAGCGCCATCTCTGGGTTAGTCTCGGGAGTTATTGATCGATGTGTTACATATATATATATATATATATATATATATATACATATATGGATTTGTAGAAGAAACACCCGGTCATAGAGTAAGCTGCCACTGCTACTGAAGGGAGCCCGCTCTTGAAGGAGAGTCGTTTGGAGTCCTCGAAACGAAGATGACGCCCTTGTTGATGTCTCGTAGATAAACGATTAGCTGTTTTGGAAGTTAAAGAAGACCACTTTATGTTTTAAATGTTATTGTGAAACGTCTTGTCCAGTGTGTGAATTAAGTGTTAATGTGAAACGTCAATATTAAATGTGTGGGCGCTAAATTAAAGTTTTGATTAGTTAATTAGAATAATTATTAACATCGGCCATCCCACATATTTATATAAACAAGACACAAATAGTACATTTGATAACCTAATCTACTCTAAGAATATCCAAAACAAAAGCAAAGCAAGTAAGAAAAAAAGCCTAAATAGTTAAAGAAATAACCAAAAGTTAATATTTAATAACCAAATTAATATTTAAGCAAATTAAACAAAAATGTACTTAAGTAATCAAGCAATATAAAATTTAAAACTCTAAGACCTAAAAATTCAAAGCAAATTTCTTAAAAACCAAATAATTTAAAACAAAGCAAAGAGATAGGAGAGCAAAATTTAGAAAAATGGAAATAATATAATTCATATTGTTCCAT